>JAJPUD010000436.1:498885-522542 GCA_023553655.1 Myrmecobius fasciatus
GGACTGGATGAGAAGTAGGTCTGGTGCTTTTCCAGGGGGTACTGCCATTTCCAAGGCTCTTGGGCTCAGAATGTTGGGGCATCTCCATCAGAGTCTGAAGAGAAATTGAAGGTTAATGTGGTGGTGACAATTTCACATGCCTGGCATGGATACAACTGACTTAATGATCACATCAGTTATTTCCTTCTGGGTCTGATGATTTGAAGACTCATCAATGACAATTAGAAGCTCCCTTACTAGCTCCCTACTTAACACAGATTTAACTTATGTTCTGTCCTTTCTAACCCAAAGATCATCATTTTCCAGGCAAAATAGAAGTTTAGAAGATCTATATCTCTCTATTGTCCTTTACCACCCTGTCCATCTCATGCAGTGGTCCCATCTTTCTTTTTCTCAAGGTAGCTAAAAGCAAAATAATACAACCCCCCTTTTTGTTTTCCTTAGATTTCTTTGCCCATCTCAACTCATTCTGAACTTTAATTTTTTCTAATACCATTCTTTTTCTCATTCATTGCTTTTGAATCTATCCTCAGTTATGAATCCATTTATCCATCTTCTATATGTTTTCATAAAAATCTGTTGAGTATCCTATGCATTTGCATCACTCTTTGGACAACTTCCCATTTTCCTTCTCATTGGATTGTTTCTCTGTGTGTCTTCAAAATTTCATTTTCGAGAGCTTCTCATCTCTTTTGATGACCCCCTCCCACAAACAATCCTCCCCCTTTAGAGCCTCTCCCCCTTTTTTACTCCTTTCCCCTGATTCTTCTAATTTCCTTTCTACTAGTCAATCCCTTTCTTTTCCTCCTTTCTCTCCCACTTCCCTATAAGGAAGGACAAGTTTCTCTGTGAAACCAAATGTGTCTGATATACACTTTTAGAGCCCAATCTGATGAGAATAAGATTTACACAATAGAGAGCTTCTCATCTCTAATTGGTTTATTTCCTCTGTAAAATTTTAGGACATGGGACTTTAATGATAGGCAATGCATTCTGCCCCTTGATAGCTTTGGCAAACAGTTAATTGTATCCTCAGTGCTATCAGAGAGGCTGCCAAAATAGTCCACTAAAGTTCTTTTGGGTTTTGGTATCATCCCTCCCAAATCTAGATTTCCCTCTTCACCAATGTCCCCAAAGAAGCTATTTCTAGCATTAAAAGATTCAGGGTCATGTTGCTCAGGGCTCTCAGATTAAACATAGAACCCCAGCTTTCTTGACTTACTTGTCCTGAAATGAATGCTGTTGTTTAACTCATTAAATAAAATGTTATTGTGGTCAGAGTTAGGGTATCTCATATCAAGTGACATCTCACATACTGGTAACAATACCAAGGGCCCATTTGCTCCAACATCTTCCCATGTCCCACACAATGGAAGTGCTGGCCCAGAATAATACTTATGAATGAATGAATGATAATCTTTTAAGATATCATCATGTAAGAGGGCTGCTTTATAGACACATTCATCATTTTGCAAATTCAAAATTTTCTCACCCGAAGGTACAGAATTAAAAATTAATCATCACTGCCGTAGAGAAGTACAAATTATCCCAAGGATGGCATTTCAGCACACTGGGAGGGAAATGGTAAGTTCAATCTGCTGAAAATAAGACTCTTCATGATTATACACCCTTAACTTCCCTCCCTCAGGAGGACTACAGATATACATCTACCACCTGTTTCCTTCAGAGATTTCAGGAAGGCCTTTTTTATTCAGAACTAAGAAGTGACATTTTTTGTTTTTGTCTTCGTTATTGTTGCTCCCTCTGAAATCTGACTTCCTTCCTTCTGGACAGACAAATGCAATTCTCTTTAGCTGCAAATCATGAATCTGCTCCACCAACCCAGAGGCCTTCGGCATTTGGGAACCCCTGCATGCCTGACATTAATTCTCAGCATGATTTTTAAGAGTAGTCCATTTGCAGGTCAAGTAAAGAAGGGGAAGCTGAATGGCCCCTTCTTCTCCAGAAAGTCACTTCACATCCTTCATCACAGCTTCTGTTATCCACTTCAGACCTTAAGTATAAATGTTTTCTCTGCTGAAAGGATGCCATTAGCACAGTAAACAGTTAGATTGTGAATTGAACAACACTAGAGGAAGTCACCTCAAAGTGGGAACTTCTTGGACTTTTTTTTTCAGGCCACTTTAAGAAGGAAATTGACTTGGTATAGACACTTTGGAACCATTTTTATTTTATTATCCTTACTATTAAGGAGAAAAGGAGAACATAAATATACCTTTATTTTAAATTTATATATTTTTAAATATATATACATATATTTGGTATATATGTATATGGAGAGAGGGAGATAGAGACAGGCAGATGGATAGATAGATAGATAGATAGATAGATAGATAGATAGATAGATAGATGGATAAATGCTCTTGGTGGAAAGAGCACTGAATTTGAGGTCAGAGGCTAAGAGTTTAAATTCCACTTCACTTCTCTAGCTGGATAACATTAATCAAGTCTCTTAACCCCTATGGGCTTCTGTTACTCACTTATAATGTAATAGTTGGATAAATAGCATTTTTTCCCCTCTGCCAACTCTAAATCCATGATCTCACCATTCTGTAATTTGGCTCATCATCTGCTTCTAAGTTTCTTCACCTTTCTTACTCCTGGACCCAGTGACTCAAATTAATTTTGCTAAAGCAAATTTATCTTCTCACACAGGATTTTTCACTCCTTAGTGAGGCAGACATCCCTACTTGGATACTGGTGTCCTTTTCTCCCATATGGACTCAAATGCCAGACCCCATTCTCTCTCTTTATCTAATTCTCATTATCCTTCAAGACCCAAATCAAGGACCATCTTTTTGAAGACTTCCCAATTTGGCAGCCCACATTAGAAAATTCTAGGAAAGCATAGTAATGGCAGATTTAGAAATGGAAAGTATCTTAGAGAACATCTAGTTTAACCCATTCACATTATAGAAGAGAAATCTAAGTCCCAGAAAAGTTAAGTGACATGCCTGAACTCATACAGCTAGTAAGTGATGAGTGATGAGTAGGACTCTTCAGACTCAAGATCTAAGAAATTTCAACTACATCATGCCACTGCCCAGAAATAACCCTTATTGGTAATCCCTAACTTTATGGATGGGGAACTGAGGCCCATAAAATATAAATGACTTACCTAGGTCAAACTTATTCTTCCTAACCCAGCTATGAATGAGGTGTAAGGACTAATAAGGAAAGCAAGTAAATACCATCTTGACTTGCTTCTTGAACTAAGAATCTTTCAAGTTTCAGCTAGATACTGCATAGCTCTAATTCAAAGGTGGGGAATGTCTGGCCCATGGGGCCATATAAGGCCCACAAAATCATTTGCTAAGGTAACCACAGGGGATGATGAGCTGTAAGCTAGGTACAACAGCATCTGACTGCTTGAGTTCTATAAGTTAATAATTTTATATGGCCCACAAATGGTGTTACACATATCCAAATGGCCGATAACTGAAAAAAGGTTCCCTACCCTTGCTTGCTCCAAATGACAAAAGGGTAGAAAGGTGCTGATTAGAGAGAAGAACCATATAGAGTGAACTGCCAAAGATGGAGCCAATCGACTAATCAGAAAAAAATTACTAAAAGCTTCCCATGAGCTAGTTGCAGTGTTAACAACATGTATGTAACCAGCTAGATAACAGATACATAGTCGGTCAGTGAATGTTTATTAAGTACTTACTATGTGCTAAGTGACAAATACAAATAAAAAGAGAGCCCGTGTCATTAAAGAATTCACATTCTAATGGGGAAACAACATGTAAATAACTAGGTATATATTAGTCAATAAATATTTATTAAGTTCCTGTTATGTGACTGATACTATGCTAAGTGTTGGGGATATAAATACAAATAAAAAGAAAACAGTTCCTCTCCTCAGAG
The DNA here is from genome assembly GCA_023553655.1 of Myrmecobius fasciatus. Taxonomy (NCBI): domain Eukaryota; kingdom Metazoa; phylum Chordata; class Mammalia; order Dasyuromorphia; family Myrmecobiidae; genus Myrmecobius; species Myrmecobius fasciatus. The sequence continues at coordinate 502,774 of JAJPUD010000436.1, forward strand.
AGCTTATTTTCTAACAGGGAAATAAATATAAGTACATTGTGCATCCACTGTCCCTCCACTTTAGTCTCAGCTCATAACCTTTTCAAATTAAATGGTTATCATCATTGCAGTAGCTAGTCTTGATGCCATTTTTGTCCTTGTTGACACCATCAAGGAAAACATCATGAAGAACATAGGAGCAAATTTCATCTTTTGAAGAACTGGAAAACCATGAGAACAGTATCCATTTTTCAGGAACCATCCAAGCAGGCTATCATGGAACTGGCTTTTAAGTAGCAAGGTATAGGCAAAATATATACATAGTGGATGAGAGAGACTCTCAAAGGGCAAAGCACTAGCAGAGAGAGGAATAGGAAAGGATTTTTACAGAAAGTGGGATTTGAGTCTTGAAGGAAGCCGGGGTAATTCAAAAGTGGGAGCATGAGGTATATAAGCATGAAAGGCAGTCAATGGCAAAGGCATGGAGGAAAGAGATTCAGTATTGGGAATAAGGAACAAAAAAACAGGCCATTCAGATTTTAGAGAGCGTGTAGGGGATTAAAATGTAAGAAGACAGGAAAGAGAGGTTCCAAGAAATGAAGAACTTTAGTTACCAAACAGAGGCATTTGCATCTGATCCTGGAGATAAAAAGGAATCCCTGGTGTTTATTGAATAAATAAGTAAATAAATAATTCAAATAAATAATAGAGGCAGGTGATCAGACCCAGGATCTTTAGGAAGATCATTTTGGCAAATGAGTGAAAGATGGATAGGAGCAGGAAAAGATTCAAGGCAAGGAAATTAATTAGAAGGATATTATAACAGACCAGGTGAAAGGTAATGGATTGAGCCCAGATACTGGCTGTGCAAGTGAAGAGAGATAACATGTACAAGAGATGTTGCAAAGAAAGAAATGGCGATATTTGGCAATGGAATTGAAAATGATACTGAGGTTGTGAGCCTAGGTACTTAGGAGAGTGGTAGTGTCCTGATACTAATTAGAGAAGGAGGGAGATTTGAGGGAGAAAGATAATGAGCTCTGTTTTGGAGAGATTGAGTTTGAGATGCATAGGGAACATCTAGTTGAAAATTTCTAAAAGGACCCACATGTGCAAAAATGTTTGTGGCAGCCCTTTTTGTAGTGGCAAGAAACTGGAAACTGAGTGGATGCCCATCAGGTGGAGAGTGGCTGAATAAATTATGGTATATGAATGTTATGGAATATTATTGTTCGGTAAGAAACGACCAGCAGGATGATTTCAGAGAGGCCTGGAGAGACTTACATGAACTGATGCTCAGTGAAACCAGCAGAACCAGGAGATCATTATACATGGCAACAACAAGACTATACAATGATCAATTCTGATGGATGTGGCTCTTTCCAACAATGGGATGATTCAGACCAGTTCCAATGATCTTGTGATGAAGAGAGTCATCTCCACCCAGAGAAATGACTTGGGAACTGAATGTGGATCATAACATAACATTCTCACTCTTAAAAAAAAAAAAAGAAAAGAGAAAAGGAAATTTCTAAAAGGCAGTTTTAGAAACAACTAGTCCACAGCTCAGGAGAGACCAGGGCTGGAGATGTTACCCCTGGGGGTCATCTAGAGATCCCATGAATCCATGGGAGCTGATGGTTATCAAATAAGAGCAGCTAGAGAGAAAAGAGAGAAAGAGGACAGTAGCAGACTTTCAAAATTAGTAGGCTGGACATTGATGAAGAATCAACAAAGAAGACTGAGAAGAAGAATCCACCAGAGGCCGGGGATCGGGGAGGAGGGTGGTGTGTGAAGAGTGTCCAAAAAAAAAAACCCTAGAGAGGGAAGAATGTCCAGGAGAAGAGAGTGATTGATAATATCGAATGCTGAAGAGAAATCAAGAGGGATGGGGCTGCAGAAAAGGCCATTAGACGTGGCAATTAAGAGATCTTTATTAGATCATTGGTAACTTTGGAGGGAGAAGTTTCAGTTGAATGATGAGGTCAGAAACCAGATTGCCAGAGGGTTAGAAGACAATGAAATGAGAGAACACAGAGGCACCTGTTCTTCAAGGAGTTTAGCCAAGACTAGCAGAGACCACAGCATCCTGGGAGGATTTTTTGAGGGAGGGAAATCAGCAGTGGGGAGGCTCAGCCAGTTGCTAGGAGAATTCAGGCCGCAATGGTCCCCGGTCCATAGCAAGCTTCCTTCACTATGCTCAGTGTATGGCTTTGCCTTGGAGATGTTCCTTTCCCCACTGTCATGGGCATCTGTGGACAACTACACACACACACACACACATATATATATATATGGGTTATTTCAGGACATCTTGCTCTTTGCCTTATATTCTCTGCCTTACTTGTTAGTAGGACATGCCCTATATGGAGGACCTGAGAAGTATCATTTCCCTAACACTGAACCCAAGTATTGGTATAATTCCACATCTGAGTGGGAAACATCCTAAATCTTTAAGTGGAGACCCTAAAGTTCAGAGAATGTCAGGGAAAGTGTGAGAGAAGGAATAGAAGCTTGTTCATATTCTTTTCTTTTGTTTGTTTCTTTTCTATGGAAACATTATCATTTAGAAACATTTGATATATGTCTTGTAATTGTGTAATTCTCAAGGGTACCATATAAACTCATGGAACAAATTAATTTATATTGATAAGGTCTATAAATTTATATAAAACAATTGACAATTATCTGTTAAGATAATTAAAAAAAGCAATAGCTTACAAACAGGGAGTGATTGCAATTCAAATGCTCAACAATAACTGACATTTAAATAGTGCTTTGAGTTCTGTAAAGAACTTTACATGTATTGACACATGTGATAGTCACAGTAACAATACACAGTACCAGCCCCATTTTACAGATGAGATCACCAAGGCACAGAGATGTTTAATGGTTTGCCTGTGGTCCCATTCCTCCTGAGGTGGAATTCAGTTGTCTGCTTGTTCTTTGCTCCAGCAGCAGTCTCCCTTTTAGCACCCTGCCTCTCAGTAGGACAGGTTTAGGGACTGTGTCTTGGATGTGATTGGCAACAGGGAGCTCCCAGAAGGGGAGATGCCCTCTACCAATGAAAGTTGGCAGCACCTTGGCAAATTGTGTGGCCTTATAAAACTCCTATGAACTCTGATTTGGTCAGGTTCACACAGCGTGGATATATCATTTAGCTCAGGTTTTCTTGGCTGCCCCGAGGGCTCTCTGCCCACCATGTCACTATGTCTTTCAGGGAGTGGTAATAAAATCCATTTATGTCACCTTCTAGGGCCCTCTCTGCTGCAGACCAGCCCCAGTAGCAGGCTTCTCATTTAACAGAAAGGTTAACTTCACAGGCTGCTCCCAGATAATGCTCAAGCTCCAGAATGGGGCTTCACTTTCTGCCCAAATCAGACATATGAGAGGAACACACTTCCACTGGCTCTCCCAGACGCTTCAGGAAGTGGCCTGTGTCTATCACAGCTGGGCTGCTGTGCTCCTTGACCTTTTTTATTTTATAAATGGAATCTGAAGAGCAGTCTCACAGAGAGATATTTAATAAACAATCCTCTTTGTGGAAGGAGAGAGGCTGTTACACGCCTTGGTCCCACTAACTATAATTCCTGCCTTCCCACTCTTAGAGCCTATGGTATGTTGCTATATGTTTAACAACCAGATCTCCAGAAAACCAACCAACCAACTTGTACCTACAACAGCCTTTTAAGTTTTATTTGCATTAATAACATTTTCTCCATCACTTCAGTATGTCTAGACAGTCACTAAAATCTGAGTTGTAGCCTTTGCTCATTTCCAAGGTATAAATGCTCAAAACTGAAAATTTTACAATAGATTACCAGTTCAAGTTGCCTTGACACACCCCTGCCTCAAATCTACCTATCCCACTTTCTGTACTAAAAACCCAATCCTAGTCAATATATTTATTGTTCACCTATTTTCTATATGAAAAAACCCTAGTCAATATATTTGTTATGCAGTCCTACTTTAATACTAAAAAACCAACTCTATTCAATATATTTGTGGTTTAGTTCCATTTTATATACTTAAAAAATCAAGCCTAGTCAATAAATTTGTTGTTCACCCACTTTCTATACTAAAAAACCAGGCCTAGTCAATATATTTGCTGTAGTCCCACTTTCTATATGAAAAAACCAATCCTTGTCAATATATTTGTTGATCAGTCCCAGTTTCTATACTAAAAAACTAACCCTAGTCAATATTTGTTGTTCAGTCCGTTTTTATACTAAAAAAACCCAACTCTACTCAATCTATTTGTTCAGTCCCAGTTTTCATACTAAAAAAACCCAACCCTAGTCAATACATTTGTTGTTCAGTCCCACTTTCTATACTAAAAAACCAATCCTAGTCAACATATTTGTTGTTTAGTCACGTCTGATGATCTGTGACCCCATTTAGGGTTTTCTTGGCAAAGAAAGTGGAGTGGTTTGCCATTTCCCTCTCCAGCTCATTTTACAGATGAGGAAACTGAGGCAGACAGAGTTAAGTGACCTGCCCAGGCTGACATAGCTAGTGTTTGAGGCTAGACTTTTAACTTATTTTTTTTTTTGGCTGAGGCAATTGGGATTAAGTGACTTGCCCAGGGTCACACAGCTAGGAAGTGCTAAGTGTCTGAGACCAGATTTGAACTCAGGTCCTCCTGAACCTGGTGCCCTATCCACTGCCCCACCCAGCTGCCCTAGATTTTAACTTTTAAGGAAGAGGAGTCGTCCTAATTCCGAGCCCAGTCCCCTTAACTTTGTGCCTCCTAGCTGCCCTGAGTACATTTTTAGGTCCATAGTTCTCCATCCTTTGAAGCCTCCAGAAGCTCAATCAATCACTCAAAGATCAGTTTAAAGGAAACATTTAGTATTTGTGGGTTCCAGAATCACACCAGACTCTCTCTTCAGAATCATTCCCCTCCCTTCAAGCTCTAATTCAGACCCTCTGAGAGCCAAGGCTGTGACTCAGCTTGCCAAGGAACATGCTTTTGTGCACTCCTGCAATGGTTGTGTTTATGAAAGAATGATTGGACTTCCGCTGTGGCGATGAATTTAATCGGCGCTCGGTGGGCTCTGGTTTAACGAGAAGATAGCCACTCTCCTCCAGGTGATTGTCACCCAACCTGACTGTCAGGGACAGGCTCGGACCTGGGCAGCAGAGCCGCCGCTCCCCTCCAGCTTTGTCCAGAACTCCATCTGAAATGACCTCATGAAATTGAGAAAGATCAAACAAACCAGCAACAACCCCCAGTCCTCTGTGTTCACGTATAGCAGAACGGGCGCCTTCTCCACCAGCATTAGGCAGTAGGACTTTTTTCTCAGATGGCACCTGCCCTCGATCCCCATTCTTTCCTTCTCAAATAAACACACACGTGTACACACACACACACACACACACACACACACACACACACACATGCACGGCCCTTTTCCCTTCCCTCTTCAGCGCCAGAGGAACAGATGGACCCATCATCTTCCTTATTCGTCCATGAGGACCCCTGCTGCTGCAAGAGAAGGATGCAGTTGTAATATGTGTAATTAAGCAAGGCGAAGGACAGAGGAGTCTGTTAAAGGGGCCAGGCCAAGAGAAAGCAAAATGGAAATTGTGGATTATAGATGGTCCACTTCCACTAACTGCCAGGGATGTGGACCCGGGAGGATGGCCAGACTGGGTGGAGGGGGCTTGGGGCTTTCTGCCCCTCCTATAAGGGCTGCTGGTATTAGCTTCTTCTACACTGAGGTCTGTTTATTTTTATATTCTGCTGCCAATGTGATTTATGCCGAGGAATACCTCTCATTAATGTTGATAAGTTGCCTGTCTAAATCTCTATCTGTGTATTGACATGGAAGCACCACCACCCCAACTCCCCCCTGTGTCTCTAGGCCTGAATGGGCATGTTCATCACTAAATCAGTCTTCTGCCCAAAGGGAACACTAATACATCTCGTCACCCCATTTGCGAGATGAGCCAGGAACAGCCAGAGTTGACTACAGGTACAGGCTGGAAGTTGAGTTAAGAGAGGTCAAATCAGATCCTTCCTACTGAGTAGTCATATGATTCTGTATCTCTCCTGGCCTCAGTTTCCCCATTTGTAAAAGAATAAACTTTTTTTTTTTCGTTTCCCTCTTCCCCAGTGTTTCAATTTAATTCTTTTGACAAATGTTTACTATAAGCACTTTCTGGGTGCTGGATGCAGTTAGTGCTAAAGATATACACAACACACACACACACACACACACAAATCCTTGCTTTCAAACAAGATACTTTCTGTTGGGGGAGACAATACATACACAGCTAAGTACAAAGTAATTTCTGTAAGGGGGAGAACATCAATCACTAAGGGAATCAGGAGAGCCTTCTCCTAATGGGCGATGCTTGAATCAAGCCATGAAGAGAGCTGGAGATTCCTATAAGCTCAGATAAGAAAAAAAAATCCATTCTAGGAAGGCAGGCTGCGTGTTCAGAGGCACACAGTAGGATACAGAATAACGACATGTCTGGAAAACATAACCTGCTTAGCTCCCAAGCACGTGAGGGGAGCGATCTGAAATAAGTCCATACAGAGATTTTGGAGCCAGATGATAATGGGACTTACTTTGGGTCCACCAAGCAGTGTGGCAGATAGTTTGGAGAGGGGAGAGACTGGAGTCTGGGAGACCACTTAGGCAGCGACTTCATGAGTCCAGGTGAGATGCGATAAGAGCCTGGACTCTGGTTGTTGCTTGTGTAATCAGAGGGAAAAGGACCTATGCCAGAGACTTTGAAAGTATAAATGGAAAACTGACTGGCTATGTGGAGTGAGGAAGAATAGAGTCAGGGACAATTCTGCATGGTTGGAAGAATAATAGTAAGAAGCATTTATAAAATTTTTACTACATTATCCCATTTGATCCTCATAATAACCCTGCAAGGATGGTACTATTATTATTCCCATTTTACAAAGGAATAAACTGAGGCAGACAGAGGTAAAGTCCATGGCTATGTCATTTAATGAGAAGCTCTATATGACCTGGTTCTATCCACGATAGAATCCACCATTGACCAATGTCAATTTTATTGACATTATTCCACTTAATGCATTCTGCAGTCCAAATACTTTATCCCTCATCCTCCATACCTAGAATGATCACCCTGTCTCCCGTCTCATGTTCCCCCTTGAAATTCTGGGCTTTCCTCAACACTCAATTCAGGAACATATTCTGCACAAGATGGTGCCCTTAGTGTCAGATGCCTTAACAACAAGGTTATCTTGTTTAGTCGATAACCTATATATGTTCGTGTTATCTATTCCTGTGAAGAGGTTATCAGAACGGGGGACAAGGAGGATTCCCTTCCCTTTATAGAATGTAAACTCCTGGGGGCAGACACATCTTCCCTCTTGTATTGGTATTTTCTACTCTAGTACAGGGTCTGGAACACAGTAGGTATTTTTTAATAGTATTTTAATTTTCCTCCATTATATGCCAAGAGAATTTTTATTATTCATTTTTACTAGATTTTGAGTTCCAAATTTTTCTCCCTTCTTCTCTCCTTTCCCTCCTCTCTTCCAAAAAATGGTAGGAAATTTGATATAGATTATTATACATGTGCTATCACATAAAGCATTCTTCCATATTAGTCACAGCTATGAAAGAAGAAATATTTTGAAAGGGGGGAAAGATGAAGAAGAATAAAGAAAATGAAAAAATATGCTACAATTTATATTCAAACTCTTATCAGTTTTTTTTTCCTCTGGATGTAGACAACTTTTTTTTTTCCTTTGTGAATCCTTTGTCTTTGTCTGAGATCATTGTGTTGCTGAGAAGAGCTGAGTCATTCACAGTTGATCATCACACAATGTTACTGATTTGGTATACAATGTTTTTTTCTGGTTCTGCTCATTTTACTTTGTATCAATTTGTTCAAATCTTTCCAGATTTTTTTGAAATCTGTCTGTCCATCATTTCTTATTGCACAAAAATATTCCAGTACATTCATCTGCTACAGCTTGTTCAACCATTTCCTGATTGATGGGCATCCCCTCAATTTCCAATATTTTGCCACCATAAAAAAAGTTGCTATAAGTTTTTTTGCGCATGTAGGTCCTTTTCTCTTTTTTATAATCTCTTTGGGAAACAAGCCTAGTAGTAATATTGCTGGGTCACAGGGAATGCACAGTTTGGTTTACTTTGGGTATTGTTCATAATTGCTGTCCAGAATGGTTGAATCAGTTCAAAACTCCAGCAACAATGCATTAATACTCAATTTTCCCACATCCTCTCCCACATTTATCATTTTCCTTTTTTTGTTATATTAGCCAGTATGATAGATGTGAGATGGTACCTCAGTGGTTTTAATTTGCATTTCTCTAATCAAAAGTGATTTAGAGCACTTCTTCAGATGCTTATCGATAACTTTGACTTCTTCACTTGAAAACTGTTTGTTCATATCCTTTGACCATTTTATCAATTAGGGAATGCCTTGTGTTCTTATATATTTGACTCAGTTCTCTATGTATTTTAGAAATAAGCCTTCCTCTAGGGGTGGAGGGTGGGGGGAAGGAAGGGAAAAGCTTGGAACAAAAAAAAAGTTTTGCAAAGGTCAATGTAGAAAAATCACTCATGTTTTGTAAATAAAAAGCTTTTAATTAACAAACAAAACAAAAAAGAAGCCTTCCTCAGAAACACTGGCTGTAAAAATTGTTTCCCAGTTATCTGCTTTCCTTCTAATCTTGACTGCATTGGTTTTGTTTGTACAAAATGTTTTTATTTTAATATAATCAATATTATCTGTTTTATATTTTGTAATGCTCTCTCTTCTTTGGTCATGAATTTTTCCCTTCCCCATAAATAAATTACTGCTTAAATTACTTGTCTACTTTGCTTATTGTGTCATTCTTTATGCCTAAATCATGTACCCATTTTGACTTCATCTTAGTATACAGTGTGAAATGTTGGACTACACATAGTTTATGTCCTATTGCTTTACAGTTTTCCTATCGATTTTTATCACATAGTAATTTCTTATCCCAAAGGCTGGGTCTTTAAGTTTATCAAACACTAGGTTACTATGGTCATTGACTATTATTTCTTCTTCTGTATTTTTTTTTTTTTTTTTTTTTTTTTGCTGAGGCAATTGGGGTTAAGTGACTTGCCCAGGGTCACACAGCTAGGAAGTGTCTGAGACCAGATTTGAACTCAGGTCCTCCTGACTTCAGGGCTGGTGCTCTAACCACTGTGCCACCTAGCTGCCCCGACTATTATTTCTTTATACCTAATCTATTCCACTGATCTACCATTCCATTTCTTAGCTTGTACTAGATTGTTTTGATGTTTCAGTATCTTTTGAGATAATTATATGATTTTTAAGTTTGTAATTAATATGATCAATTATGTTAATAGTTTTTCTAATATTGAGCCAACCCTGCCTTCCCAGTACAAATCCCACTTAGTCAAAGCTATATAATCCTTGTGATATATATTATAGTAATCACTTTGCTAATCTTTTATTAAAAATTTTTTCATTGAAGTTAATCAGGAAAATTGGTGGATTCTTTCCATTCTTATTTTATCCTCTGGTTTCAGGATATCAGATTAGTTTTCCTTGATAATTTCTTCAAAGATGATAAATAGGCTGATTTCAAAAAAGCCTGGAAAGACTTACATGAACTGATGCTGAGTGAAGTGAGCAGAAAAGGAAAACATTGTGCACAGGAACAAGATTACATGATAATCAAGTGTGATAAACTTAGTTCTTCTCAACATGAGATGATTCAAGGCAATTCCGTTGGACTTGGGAGGGAAAATGCCAATTGCACCTAAAGTGAGAACTATGGAGACTGAATGTGGGTTGAAGCCTGGTATTTTCACCTTTTTGTTTGTTTTCTTTCTTGTGCTTTTTTTCCCCTTTTGGTCTGATTTTTCTTTCACAACATGACAAATATGGAAATATGTTTAAAAGGATTGCATGATTTAACCTATATTAGATTGTTTGCTGTTTTGGGTGGAGGGAAATAAGAGAGGGAAGAAGAAATTTAGAATGCAAAATCTTACAAAAAATGAATGCTGAAAGCCATTTTTACATATATTTGGAAAAATAAAATACTATTGGTAAAAAATAATTTCTTGAAAGATGCTCTCCAGAACCTAGGGGTCTCAAACCCTATAGTGAGTTAGGGGAATGTCTAACTCAAGCATATAAAGATTTCTCCTGCTAGAGTGGGTGGAGGAGAACAATTTGTTCTTGTTTGGCCATGAGAGCAGGTGAAGCAGGTATTGTGGAGCACTTAGAGCTTGGCTAGACATTAAAGGCTTTAAGGTCATCCACTTCATTTTGAGTCATCACTAGTCATCTTGACTCTACACTGCCACTGAACCAGATTAAAATGTAATTGGAAGATATTTAATAAAATAAATAAAAATACAATAGAACACCCATGATTCTCTAGGTCAATGTGCAGCCTGCAGGAATTTTTATATACAGTTTAACAACCTCCATTGATATTTGAGTTTGACCTCACTGCCCTAGACCATCATCAGTCAATCAGTCAAATCAAGTCAGTCAATATACATTTATTTAAGTGCTTACTGCCACAATGTGATAAATATTGGGAATGCAAAAAAAAATGAAAAATAATCCCTGACTTAAAGGAATTTACAGGCTAATGGGGAAGACAATAGGTAAATACCCACGTACAAATAAGATAGGAAAGCTCTTCCTCATATAATCAAATCAATGTGATCCTGACTGAAGCCCATTGGCCCTCTGTTGAAGAGAAGAGCTTTGGGGACTTCCAAATAAGTCCTTGATTTATTTGATCTGATCCTGCCACTAAACTACTTCAAAGTCCTCTGGGAAATATTTAAGTTAAAATCTAGGTACTCCCTGGCTTAAGTCCCAACTAAAAACTCACCTTCTATAGTCATGTTCTACACTCCATTTGGGGTTTTCTTGGCAAAGATACTGGTGTGGTTTGCCTACTTTGCCCGACTCATTTTACAAATAAGGAACCTGAGACAAAATTAAGTGACTTGCCCAGGGTCACACAGCAATTAATGTAATGCCATATTTGAACTTTGGCTTTCCTGACTTCAGGTCCAGTGCTCTATCCACAGAACCACAGAGTCACCCTAAAAGCAGAAGTGTGCTATTGCAAATACACTTAGAATATTCAGGATATGGTCAGTCTTAAAAGGATAAGTGCCTTTGGTTTCTGAAAGTTGTCTTCTATCAGAATAGAGTATTCTTACTGAGGCCTTTGTTTTTGCTGATAGGGTTGCACTTATACAAAGTGGGTCTGTGAAGGGTTTCAGAATATTTGGCCAAATCCAATAAGCTGAAACCACCAGATGACAGAATCAGGACCCAAAAAGATCTTGACTGGCTAGAAATTGGTCAGTTCTATTAAATTGAAATTTGAGATAATGATGGAGTCAGACAATCAATGAACATTTATTAAACATCAGACACTGTGCTAAAGAATGGGCATACAAAGAAAGGGAAAAGATAGTTCTTGCTCTCAAGAAGCTCATAATCTAAATAAAGTCTTAAAAAAAGAACAACTAGGGGAAGCTAGGTGACGCAGTGGATAGAGCACCAGCCCTGAAGTCAGGAGGACCTGAGTTCAAATCTGGTCTTAGACACTTAACAATTCCCTAGCTGTGTGACCCTGGGCAAGTCACTTAACCCTAATTGCCTCAGCAAAAAGCAAAAAAATAAATAAACAAATAAATAAATAAATAATAAAAAGAACAACCTAAACCACAATTTCACAAGCACAAGGAACAGTTACGTTACACAACACAACAGCAGTTCATCCGAAAACATTCTTGCAGACTCAGAATGTCAGTGTCAGTTCAACATGGCAACAAAAAAAAAGTTAATGTGACCCCAGAGCATATCACAAGAGCTATAACCCAGGATAAGAGGTGATAATCACTCGCTATCTTGTGCTCTAGTGTCCCAGGCCAATCCTTTGGGTACTTAATGGAGGTTTCATATGAGAATTAGATCCAGGTTTATGCATTTAAAGCAAGGGGCCTTATTCCTTTAAGGCATGTTTTAATTCACACATGGGAAGCCTTTAAAATCGGAATTGAGAGCAAATTGGGGCAAATACAAAAGTCAGGGGAGCTTCAGGGACACAGGTGATGGTGTAGGGGGTTTATTTGGGGAGGAAAGTGGGGAATGAAAGTATTTTCATTCAGGAGCAGCTGGTTGATTTCTCATTTCTGATAACAGGTCAAGAGACATTGGATGGTTGGCTGCTACACAGATATAGTATCTGGCACTTTTCAGATAACAGACAAACAGAAGGTGAGATAGCCGATTGCAAGGGACACCAAAAGTCAGAGGGCTTGTCAAACCTGCTCAGACCACATCAAGAGCGCCACATTTGGTTCTGGGCAGCACATTTTAGAAAGGTCATTAATAAAGTGCAGTGAATGGAATACCAGCCATGGAGACCTGGGATCAAATTTTGCCTCAAACACTGACTAGGTGTATGATCTTAGGCAAAGCATGATCTTTCTCAGCCTCAGTTTCCTTATCTGCAAAATGAAAGAATGAGACTGGAAAGCAACCAGATTGGCTCCCATGTTTGCTGCCATGTTCCACCATTTTTTTTTTCTCCTGCCTCCTTATCTTCTCTCATTGAATTCCAAAATCTCCCTTTCAAGGAAGGGTCCAGACAGCCTTCAGCCTTCAAACTCTACCACTATGTGGGTATCTCCTCCTCCTGTTAAAATGAAGTTCCATGAGGGAAGAGATAATCTTTCTTTTTTCTTATATTTGTCCTTAGAATAGATACAGTGCCCAGCACATAGTAAGCATTTAATTAATACTTTTTGACTTGAGTTGACCTGAAGGTCCCTGAGGTAAACTGGGCCTTGTGAGGATCCTTTGAAGAAACAGGGGATGTTTAGCCTTGGAGAAAAGAAAGATCCAGGGGAAACAAGGTCAGCATTTTCAAAATACTATGTAAGAAATTAGCCTTGTTCTGTTTGGACCCTACGGGACAAAACAAGAAATTAGCAGAAGTTACAAAGAGGCAAATTTTGATTTGATATAAGAAAAATATGCCTAATAATTGTAGCTGTCTAAAAGTAGATTAGACCACTCACTTCAAGAGATGGTGGGGCCCCTTCTTTGGAAGATTTTAAGCCAAAACTAGATGATCATTTGGGGGTATATATTACAGATTATCCTTATTCAAGCCAGGACATGACTACAGGGCCTCCGAGCTTTCATCCAACTTGGAAATAATATGTCCTCTTTAAAACCTTTCCTCCATAAATTAGGCAGGATTCTTTCCAAACCATCAATAAATGGAGCCATGGTGGAAAGAATCTGAAAAAGATCCCTCTATATGTGCTTTTGTAAACAAACCAGCCAGCAGTTTGGCTGAATTACAGAAAGTACATCTCTCACTTTTTTCATTAACTTGAGTTTAGGGGACAGATTTCATCTTCTGAGATGTTTTTGAGAACTTTGCTTGCTTTTTTTCCCCCTTCAGGCCAACTCATATGAGTAGATTCTATTTTAAATCAATAAATCCTCTTATCCCATGGATCCAACTACCAGAGTCCATTAACAAGATGGATAGCTTTGAAAGAAGTAACACACTACTCTAAACTCTAAAGCACAGGCTTCATCCTTTCATTTCAAAGAAGAGGGATTTACGGATGTGAAATACTGCATATATTGTTAAAATTAGTTTACTTTTTCTTTTTAAATCAATGACTCACTGGGCAGGGGAAGGGGAAAGGTTACATTCAAAAAATGAATTGGATCCAAAAAAAATTTAAATAAAAAACCAAAACTTGAATAGGAAACTTGCAGATCATGGCACATTTTAAGAAAAACAACTACAGATATATGTTGCAAGATCCTTTCTAGGGGCCAGTCTTTTTTTTCAAGAGCTTAGGTAGCCAAATAACCTAAGAATTCCACATTCATCCTTCTATCTTAGCTTATCTTTTCACAACTTTGGAGAGCAGCCTTCCTTATCTAGGAAACAAATGGCCTCTACAGAGAGCTCTGAACAGCAAAGTAATTTATCTGTTTGACATGTGTTTCCCTGTTTGTTTTCTCCAGCCTTGAGACACTAGTGGTGTCAGCTCTGGATGGCTATGCCCCTAGTCACTCCAGAGGCATGAATCAATTTCTCGGCTACATTTATCATTCACTGCCTTAAATCTAGTCTTAATCATGGCTTCCCTGGCTTGATATGGACTGAAACCTATATATAAAGGATTTTTTAATGAGTTCAAGGGAGAAGAGGATGACAATAACATTTAGTTTGGGGATCCAGAAATCTTAAGAAATAATTGGTAACAATTTTGTTTTCAGAGATGGTAATATCTAACAAACCAAATCATTGAAATGAGTTGGGGTAGAAAGAATAGTCATTGTCCTCTGTAAGTTATTGTTGTTTAGTCATTTTGGCCACGTTCAACTTTTTGTGATCCCATTTGGGATTTTCTTGGCCAAGATACTGGACTAGTTTGTCATTTCCTTCTCCATCTCATTGTACAGATGAGGAAACTGAGGCAAACAGGATGAAGTGATTCACCTAGGGTCACACAGCTAGTAAGTATCTGAAGCTGGATTTGAAGTCAGGAAGATGAGTCCTGAATCCAGGCCTGACATTTATCTACTGCACAATCTAGCTGCCTCATCCACTATAAGATGTTATCACTGAAGGATTTTTGCATCTCTGGAACATTTTTGATGCATTTTTTTGAATTTGTGGTAAATTTTTTTTAAAAGCTTTGGACTGATATAGTTCAAACTATAAGTATTTATTAAACTCTTATTTTGTGCAAGGCACTATACTAAGTACTGAGTAAACAAAGATCAAAAAAAAAAAAGAAGAAAGGATCTCTGCCTTCAAGGATCTAACACTGCATTCAGAAAAGTAAATTCAAGGCAATTTCAGAAGATCGAGGTCTCTAGCAACTGAGAAAATCAAGAAAGATTGCATTGGAAATGGTACCAGGACTGAACCTTGAAGGATGCAGATACTTGGAACAGATATACCCTTTAAATAGAATGGGG
Source organism: Myrmecobius fasciatus (assembly GCA_023553655.1). Taxonomy (NCBI): domain Eukaryota; kingdom Metazoa; phylum Chordata; class Mammalia; order Dasyuromorphia; family Myrmecobiidae; genus Myrmecobius; species Myrmecobius fasciatus. Next base: position 517,774 of record JAJPUD010000436.1, read on the forward strand.
AATTTTTAATGTAGGAATTCTCATCACTGCAGAACATGATTCCTTGCCGTTCTCCCCAAACTCACATACCCCTTAACTTAGGTAAGTCTGAGAGGTTTGACAGAGATACAATATAGTTGTAATTTGCCTAGTGACAAAAACCCAGTAATAGAAGTGGAAATTAAATTGAGGTCTTCAAATTTCTAAGCCCAGAAATCTCTTTACTACATCACACTGCCTACCACTAGGCTACTGGAATGTATGTATTTTATATATAGATTTTATATATATATATATATACACATATATATGTATGTATGTATGTATATGTGTGTATATATATACATATATATATATATATATAATATATTAGCCTTGGAGAAAAGATAGATAGATAGATATATCACAATATATGTATATTATATATACATATATATGTCACACAAAGTTGTTTCCAGAGAGAATGTATACTAGTAAATGGGAGAGAGCAAGAAAGGCCTTGTTTGTCATTGCAATTGTTTGATATTACCAATTCTGTGTCTTGGAGCTTTCACAATTAGGATTAAGTGACTTGCCCAGGGTCACACAGCTAGGGAATTGTTAAGTGTCTAAGAGGTTTTATTGTTGTTATTGTTTGTTCAGTTGGTTGGTGAATTTTTCCTGAAGAAAATGTGTGGATTCTCTTGATGGGCACTTTGTTTTCTTTGTCCAAAAGGTCTTGGCAGTTATATTGTTTCTTGCATTATAGTGTTCGTGTTTTTTAATGTGTCCTGAGATTCCTAAAATCCTAAAGTTGTTTCTATGTATCCTACCTTCAAGATTAATGCATTTCAATGCATCCAAGATCAGAAGAAAAGCAAAAAAGCTGGGGGGGGGGGGGGTTACAACCGGTGTTTCTGTTAAAGGCCTAATCTCTTTTTTAAAAATCAATTTATTTTTAAAAGCTTTTTATTTTCAAAATATGCAGTTTTCAACATTCACTCTTATAAAAACTTGCATTTCAAATTGTTTTCTCCCTCCCTTATACTTACCCTTCTCCCCTACACAGCAGGTAATCCAATATATGTTAAACATGTGCAATTCTTCTATATATATTTCCACAATTGTCATTGTGGAAATTATCATTGCAAAAGAAAAATCAGATCAAAAAGGAAAAAGATGAGGAAGAAAACCAAAAACAAGCAAACAACAACAAAAAAAGTAGAAAAACTATGTTGTGATCCACACTTTCTGGGTACAGATGACTTTCTCCATCACCAATCCATTGGAACTGCCCTAAATTACCTCACTGTTGAAGATTCGCATCCATCAGAATTGATCATCATACAGCCTTGTTATTGCTGTGTATAATGTTCTCTTGGTTCTATTCACTTCACTTAGCATCAATTCATGTAAGTCCCTCTAGGAAAGGCCTTATTTCTAAAATATAAAAAAGAAGGGAGTCAAATTTCTAAGAATACAAGTCATTTCCCAACTGATAAATGATGAAAGAATAGAAACAGACAATTTTCAGATGAAGATGACTTCAGATGAAGCCATTTACAATCATATGAAAAAATGCTCTAAATCAATATTAATTAGAGAAATGCAAATTAAAACAATTCTAAGTCACCATCTCATACCTCTCAGATTGGCTACCATGACAGGAAAAGATAATGATAAATGTTGGAGGGGATGTGGAAAAACTGGAACACTAATACATTGTTGGGGGAGGTATGAAATGATCCAACCATTCTGGAACTATGCCCAAAGGGCTAAAAAACTGTGCATATCCAAAGAATTGGAAAATAAGTAGATGCCCATCAATTGAGGAATGGCTAACAAGTTGTGGTATATGAAAATAATGGAATATTATTGTTCTATAAAAAATGACAAATAAGCTAAGAAAAGCCTCGAAAGATCTACATGAACCAATGTTGAACAAAACAAGCAGAAGCAGGAATACATTGTACATAATAACAGCAAGATTGTGTGATGATCAACTAAGAAAGGCTTGCTTTTTTCAGTGGTTCAGTGATCCAAAACTATCCCAAATAGACTTTGGATAGAAAATGCCATCTGCATCCAGAAAAAGAACTATGGATACTGAATGTAAATCAACACATGCTATGTTCATTTCTTTTTTCTGTTTTTTTTTTCTCTCTTCCATTTTTCCCTTTTGCTCTCATTTTTCTCTCCCAACATGATTCACAAAGCAATGTGTATTAAAAAAATAAATTTACATATATATATACACACACACACACACACACACACATATATATATAAATTCTGCATATCCTTTGATACTAGTGTCACTAATGATTTGTATCCCAAAGAAATCATAAAATAGCAAAAGGGACCCACATGTGCAAAAATGTTTGTAGCAATTCTCTTTTGTGATGTCAAAGAATTGGAAAATGAGTAGATGCCCATCAATTAGGGAATAACTAAATAAGTAATGGAATATTGTTGTTCTATAAGAAATTATTACCAGGCTGATTTTAGAAACGCCTGGAAAGATTTACATGAATTGATGCTGATTGAAACAAATAGAACCAGGAAGCAACAGCAAAAAATATACAATGGTCAACTGTTAAGTGATCCAAGGGAATCTCAATAAACTTTGAATGTAAAACACCATCCACATCCAGAGAGAGAACTATGGAAACTGAATGTAAATCAACATATGCTCACTTCCTTTTCTTTTCTTTGTTTTTTTATTCTCTTGTGGGTTTCTCCTTTTGTTCTCATTTTTCTCTCCCCACGAGTCATAAGAAAATATATTTTTTTTCTTTTAAGCTTTTTATTTGTATAACATATGTATGGGTAGTTCCCCAACCTTGATCTTTACAAAGCTTTCCAATACAAATTTTACCCCCAGTCCCCTCCCCTCCCCTAGATGGCAGGAAGTCCACTACATGTTAATAATGTTGAAATGCTTGAGAAGTTATGCAAGAAAAATCCTATCTAAAAGAAAAAAAAGAATCAGAGAAAGGCAACACAATGCAAGCAAATGTCAATAGAGATCATGAAAATGTTACGTTGTGGTCCATATTTCATGTCCCTCTTTCTGGGTGTATATGGTTTTCTTCAGTGAACAACTGGAACTGGTTTGAGACAATTCTTTGTTGCAGAGAGCCATGTCCATCAGAATTGATCATCATGTAATACTGTTGTTGCTGTGCATGATGATCTCCTGGTTCTGCTCGTTTCACTCAGCATCAGTTCATGCAAGTCTCTCCAGGCCTCTCTGAAATCGTCCTGCGGGTCGTTTCTTACAGAACAATAATATTCCATAACATTCATATACCATAATTTATTCAGCCACTCTCCAATTGATGGGCATCCCTTCAGTTTCCAGTTTCTAGCCACTACAAAAAGGGCTGCCACAAACATTCTTGCACATGTGGGGCCTTTTCCCTCCTCTAAGATCTCTTTGGGATATAGGCCCAGTAGAAACACTGCTGGATCAAAGGGTATGCACAGTTTGACAACTTTTTGAGCATAGCTCCAAATTGCTCTCCAGAATGGTTGGATCCGTTCACAGTTCCACCAACAATGTATTAGTGTCCCAGCCCTCCCACATCCCCTCCAACATTCATCGTTATCTTTTCCTGTCATTTTAGCCAATCTGACAGGTGTGTAGTGGTATCTCAGAGTTGTCTTAATTTGCATTTCTCTGATCAATAGTGATTTGGAGCAACTTTTCATATGACTAGAGATGGTTTTAATTTCATCATCTGAAAATTGTCTGTTCATATCCCTTGACCACTTATCTATTGAAGAGTGGCTTGAATTCTTATATATATGAGACAATTCTCTATATATTTTAGAAATGAGGCCTTTATCAGAACCATTAAATGTAAAGATGATTTCCCAATTAGATGCTTCCCTCCTAATCTTGTCTGCATTTGTTTTGTTTGTACAAAAACTTTTTAACTTAATATAGTCAAAATTATCCATCTGGTGTTCAATTAGGAGTTCCAAGTCTTCTTTGGACATAAATTTGTTCCACCTCCACAGGTCTGAGAGATAAACTATATTACGTTCCTCTAACTTGCTTACAAAGTCCCTCTTTATATCTAGATCATGAACCCATTTAGATCTTATCTTGGTATGTGGTGTTAGGTATGGGTCAAGCCCTAATTTCTTCCACACTAGTTTCCAATTTTCCCAGCAGTTTTTGCCAAATAGAGAGTATTTATCCCAAAAGCTGTGGTCTTTGGGTTTATCGAACACTAGATTGTTAAGGTTAATGTCTAGGTTGTCCTGATAACCTATCCTGTGCCACTGATCCACTGCTCTATTTCTTATCCAGTACCAAACGGTTTTGATGACCGCTGCTTTATAATATAGTTTTAGATCTGGTACAGCAAGGCCACCTTCATCTGCCTTTTTTTTCATTAATCCCCTTGAAATCCTTGACCTTTTGTTCTTCCAAATGAACTTTGCTACTATTTTTTCTAGATCTGTAAAATAATTTCTTGGGAGTTTGATTGGTATGGCACTAAATAAGTAGATTAGTTTGGGTAGTATTGTCATTTTTATTATGTTCGCTCTGCCTACCCATGAGCACTTAATATTTTTCCAATTGATTAGGTCTGATTTTATTTGTGTGGAAAGTGTTTTGTAATTTAGTTCGTATAGTTTCTGACTTTTCCTTGGCAGATAGATTCCCAAATATTTTATCCTATCATCTGCTATTTGGAATGGAATTTCTTTTTGTATCTCCTGCTGCTGAACTTTGTTGGTAATATATAAAAATGCTGATGATTTATGTGGATTAATTTTGAATCCTGCAACTTTGC
>JAJPUD010000436.1:534956-546939 GCA_023553655.1 Myrmecobius fasciatus
CCCTTCCTCCCTTCCTCCCTTCCTCCCTTCCTTCCTTCCTTCCTTCCTTCCTTCCTTCCTTCCTTCCTTCCTTCCTTCCTTCCTTCCTTCCCTCTTTCTTGCTGAGGCAATTGAAGTTAAGTGACTTGCCCAGAGTCACATAGCCGGGAAGTGTTAAGTGTCTGAGGCCACTATATCAACTAGCTATCCCTGAAAACTATTTTTACATCTAACTGTAAAAAATAAAATACTATTAAGTGGCAGAGGAAGAAAAGGAAGAAAAAGGAAGAAAAATATGGTCCTTCAGCAGGTCCTATAGGGAAAAAGAGCTGCTACCTGTAGCCTAAAAGTCAAGATCCCCCTGCACCTCTCACAGTTAAACATGGGAATCACTCATCCAACTGACATGTCTACAAGGAGATTAAGGGGTATCAGGAAGTAGGGAGGCTGCTGATGTAAAATGGGATTTTCTGGATACACAGACTAGCCATTACCTGATACAGATTAGGGGTTCTTAATTTTTTGTGTCATCAGCCAACCTCTCTTCCTCCCCATCCCAATCTTTTGATGAAGCCTACAGATCCCTTCCCAGGAATAACCTTTACAAATGCATAAAATAAATTAGATTACAAAGAAAACCAATTATGTTGAAATACAGTAATCAAAAAATAAATAAATAAAAATTTTAAAAAATTTTAAAAATGTTTTGGGTTTGTTTTTTTTTTTTTTTTAAGTTCATGAGCTTCAGGTTAAGAACCCCTGATAAAGAATGAATGAGCTGAGCATGTGTTAATAAGCATAAAGAGATCATTTGGTGAAAATAAGACTGATGGGTGGTGACAGATTGGTGAAGGAACAGAGGTAGTGGAAGCTACCCTGTTGATCCTATCTGCCCTTGTGTCAGCATTGTAGGATTTAACAGGGACGTACACAGATACCTAGTCAGCCAGTCATTACTTATACTGCCACTGAGTCTACTGGACAATATATACAAGTGTGGAAATCAGCAATAATAGAAACATTTATGTGCTTTAAAGTTTCCATAACACTTTACACATATTACTTTATTTCTCCCTCGCAACAATCTTATGAGCTAGAAAATACTTATTTTTTTAGAGATGAGGAGATGGAAGCTAAGTTGGCGTGCCCATGTTCACAGAGTTTAAACCCAGCTTTGTCCTGAATCTGGATCCAGAATTTTTTCCATAATGACAGTCTGTAACCTCATCATAACTGACTTTTATCAACTACCTTCTTTGAATTTTATCAGCCAAAATTCCTTCCCAATTATCATCCCTATTAGAGGAACTTCACCGGGGCAACTGAAGCAAGTATATAACAAAACCACCTGGGTTTTAATTTTATATGCAATGATAAATATGGAAATATGTTTAAAAGTATTGTACATATATAACCTATGTCAGATTGTTTGTTATGTCTGGGGTTATCTAGGAGAGGGAGAAAAATTTTGGAACAAAAAAACTTACAAAAATGAATGTTGAAAACTATCTTTTACAGGTATTTGGAAAAATAAAATACTACTGAGGAAAAAATATGTATGTAAGTGCCCTTTTAAAATCATACCTGATTTAATGAAAATTCCATTATTCAATACACCAGGCAAAAAAGATGAACAATTGCAATTTTTTGTTGAGTCCCAAGTTATAGTAAATTACTATATCTTAATTATTTCCTACTTTCAAATATTCCGTACTCTGATTTCCTTTTTACCATGTAACACTTTGAAAATTCCCAAATCATTCACCTCTAACCTTGATTTCCAGACCCTTTTTGGGTCTGGATAAACTAGATGAACTAGATGATGAACTAGATGAGTATGATGAACTAGAAAAGTAACAAATGAACTAGAAGTGACAACTAAAAACATCAATCCAAACCTCCTGGCTCCTCCCTAGGACCTCCTGCAGTAACAGCTGATGGAACCTTCTATCCTCCTTAAAAAATCATTTCTAAATATGATCATTACACTTTAAAGAGACCAGCCTACAATATAACCTAACATGGACAGAAGACATTATATCATATGATAAAAGCTGCCAGCTTTGAATCAGGAATCTGATTTCGATTTTTGTTGCTCCTGAGCTGTGAGACTTCCAGGCAAATTAACTCATGTTTCTGCTTCATTTTCCCACATTTGTAAAATGAGATTGACAAGCTCCTAACCTCCCTAATTCAGTAGAGTATTTGATTGCAATTAGAAACACACACGGGATGCATTCCAAACTCCCTAGAAATGGTTCTTAGAAAAAGGTGCTTTATAAACATTTAGAGTATCATTGCTATAGAGTCATAAGTCCTTTTGGACTCCACTTCCCCAGACACATTGTTCAGTTATGATCATCTGAAGAATAGGAAGTCATCCTCTCCAAAAAAAACAGTAGTACCACAAAAGAGTGTTTTGTCTTTTTGGTCACTGATAAAATTATAAAATGGTTTTAAAGCTGCCACTCCTTATGTAGCCCATATTGTACCATTTTAATCAACTTAACCTCAGAACACACTTAATTTAAAGATCACAGTACTTTGTAATGTACTTCAATGTACTTCATTGTACACTCATGAAGACCAAATAACTTTTACATCAAGAAATATACATGCAAAATAAATGATATCACTAATTATGAAAATTTTAACAAAATCCTGTAATGACAAAGCTGGAATGTATCCAAGAGATCAAAGTATAGACACCCAACATGAAAGATAAAACATTCAAGTTATCATTTATCTTTCTCTTGCCATGAGCATACATCCAGCGCTTAATACAGTGCCTGGCACACAGCAGACATTTGACAAATGTTTATTTTGATTGGCACTAAGAACATTAAGTATTTTTGTCTAATGACAATGAGTTCACTGATAAGGACATGACGAGACAATTAACATGAGCTATTTTTAAAAATTCGTTTAAAACATTTTTCTTAAGTACAAGATATGTAACCTCTGCCCTGCAATCCATTTTTAAAAAGCCCTTTCATTGTTTATGAACTCCACCTGTACCTTCAGATCAGTGGCCCCTCTGACATTTCTCCATCATTCATCTCCTTTCATTCACAGGCTGAATTTTCAGCCTCAAGTCCCCTTCCATCAGGGTGAAAACCACTAGACACTTCCCTTTCTCTGTCTTGTTCCATCCTCCAAGTATCACCTCTTCCCTCACATCCCTTTCACAGCCAAACTTCTATAAAGAGAAGTCTATTCTACTCCTTCCCATATGGCTCATGTCACCATTGCTTCATGGAAAATAATTCTCTTGGGGGTCATTAAGGGTCTCCTTGTGGCTAAATTCAAGATAGCCCACTCTCATTCTCTTAACCCATTTGTAGCATTTCATGCTACCCCAGCAATTCAAATCATTCCATTCCATTCAATAACCATTTATTAGACATCTACTATGAGAAAGGAACTGTTCTGGGAACACAAAGACAAGAAGAAAAGGGATAATGAAAAATAATTTCAGGTAAAAGAGCTTGGAGAGAGGAAGTCACACAAAACTTGCTGCTGGTGCCAGATGAGCTGTGCTCATAGAGAGGCAGGGGAAGTTGGAGGGAATTCCAGCCAGGCTGGGCCACTGGCCTTTTAGTTAGGTTCAATACCTCAGTATATCACTCTCCCCTTTCCTAATCAGAGACAATCCTTTACACAAAGAATAAGAGGGAAAAAAAGGGAAGGAAAAGCAGCTTAAGAAAAATGACCATATCAGTCAAGGGTAACCCAAGTATGTAACCATCCACATCTATCACCCCCCACTTCTGCAAGAAAAGATTGAAGGAGAAGGGGGTGGGGAAAAGGAGAGAAAAATATGGAACAAAGTTTTGCAAGGGTCAGTGTTGAAAAATTACCCATATGCTTTGCAAATAAAAAGCTTTAAAAAAATAATAAAAAAAAAAAAAGACTGAAGGAAGTGGTGTCTCAGGTGCCTTTGGGGGGCAAAATGTGGCCATTATATTCAGATTCGATTTTCTATTAGTTCTTTTTATTTAAGAGGTATAGAAAATGTGCCTGCTGTTCTTCTGGTTCTTTCTGTGCCATCTAAGTCTTGCACACTTTTTGAAATTCTTCCTAGTTCTCATTTCTTACTAAGCAGTAATCACATACAGGCGCCCCCCCCCCCATTTCAATGATTTAGAAACTCTTCAACTACTGGATGCTGTCTTGTTTCGGTTCTTTATTACTACAATCAAAGCAAACTGAGGTACGTGAGGTATCAAGTACACATGATAAACATATGTAGATAGGGGGATCTCCAGATCAAACAGTAGATAGGGTTACTTCCTAAGCATAATTCCAAACTGCTTCCCAAAATACTTAGATCCATTTAAAGTCCCATCAGCAGTGTTGTTGCAGGTCTGTCTTTTCACAACATATTCAACACTAGTACAAAGACCATGAGGGAGGAGATGACACGAATTAGCTGACTTACTCTGAAGAGAAAATGAAGGGGAACAGTATGGAATAATCCTGCAAAGGTATCTGGGAACCATGTTATGAATGGACTGACAGGCTCTGCTAAAGAATCTGGATTTTACTGTAAAGGCAACAGGGGACCAAGATTTTTGAGTGGAGAGAGGGATGACATGGTCCGATCTGTATCTGAAGAACATCCATTTATCAGCTGGCTGGAGAACAGCTCAGGGCAATGACTGATTAGGAGACTATCACTGATAGTCCAGGTTTAAGGTCTCATGGATCTGGATCAACAAAACTTAGTGCTAACTCACAGGATATGAGAGTGGGAAGAAAGAGGGACAGACAAAGAGACAGAGACAGACAGAATTGAGCACAAGAAATTGTAAACCTGGCTACCTGGAAAGACCATAGTGCTTCCCGCAGAAAAGGGGAAACTTTGATAGCGGATGGGTTTAGGACCAAAACAAAATGACTTCTATTCTGAATCAGAGTCAGAGGCAGAGACACAAGACAGAGCTCATGAGAAGTGAGATCACCAAGGAACAGCAGGGAGAGGCTGGAGCCTCATGGTGGTGTGGGCAGCTCAGGGTGATAACTGAGCAAAGGAGACCAAGGAGAGGACAGACAGGTAAAAGAAGAGCACCCAAAGGGGACCACGGGATTTCTCGGGGCTGACCTCCAGGGAAGATGGCTACAAAGAGAGGAGGCAAATACCTGTCTTCCAGATGTCTATCACAACCAAAGTAAACATCCAAAGAGAGACTACAGTCCTCCACACCAAAATGACCCTGGACAATGAGAAACGCCCCCATGGGCAATAGGAAATAGGGCTACTAGCAAACCCAATGCCAGGCCAGGCCACAAGCCTGGCGGAACCCCAGTCAGATGAGAGACAAGGAGGCAGAAACAGGCTCTGTCCGGAAGCAGCAAAAAGAGACATCTTCTAAAAAAATCTGAAGACCTGTGGGAATAATGGCACAGCTCGGCCCAGATCACCTCCCGGGCCCACAGGCTTTGAAATCCCCAGAACTCTGCCCTGAGATGCCCAAGATGGTCCTGAAGAAACAAGCATTCACAAGTAAAGACTCCGTGAGACCCAAGCTGGGGTGTAAGGCAGTGAAGGAGCCAGGTGGCCTAGAGGCCTGTTATTTCTCATAACTGGGGGCCCATGAAGACAACAGTGGTAGAAGCAGGATCAGATGAACCTTGTCTCCCAATGATACGTACATCAAATTCAAACAGGAACTAGTGGGATGAGGAGACAGGAGAAGAAGTCTAGTTAAGATGAAGGATAATACCAAGGGAATGAGGGCTACAAGCAAAACAAAGTTCCTGATTCAGACAGGAAGATCATATGATCTAAGTGAATATTATACTGTAAGAAAAGATGAAAGATGATTTCAGAGAATCTTGAGTACTATGAACTAATACAGAGTGAAATGAGAACAATTTATTCAAAAACAACAAAACAGTAAAGAAAAATAACTCTGAAAGGCTTAATTCCAACCAATGCAATAATCAATTATTTTCTAGAAGACCTATCATGAAACATGTTACCCATCTGACAGAGAGTTGGTGCAGAGATATTGTCATTGTGTGGATTTATTTTGCTTGACTATGCTCATTACAAAGGGTTACAAAAGATTTCAAAGGTTACAAAGGGAGAGGGTAGGAGAAAAAGGGCTAGCAATAGTGATAACCCCCTAAAAGGTCGCTGAAACTAATTTTTTTTTTAATAAACAGGAGAAGAAAACTCAGAAGGAAGTATAGACAAATAAGAGTTTTGAAAATGAGAGAGATTTAATATATGCTTTTCTTTAAATGGTAGATTCCGTTTCATATACAATTTTCATGTTTGTCTCTGCATGTGAAAATGCTCTATTTCTGGTGTTTAAAGTTCAGAATAAAAATAAATAAAATTGCAAGTTTTCCTAAAGTTCATTAAATTCTTCATATTCATCATTTCCTATGGGATCAATATATTCCATTCCATGAACATAATAAACACTTGGTTTAATATTAATTAGCATTTATATATGGCATTTTAATGTTTGCAAAGCACTTCACATTATTTCATTAAACTCTCACAAAAATCCTGAAAAGATTATCCTCACTGTGAATATGATGAAACTGAGGCTGAAAGTGGGGACCTGACCATACAGGGTCATGTACAGCTAATAGGTCATCCCAACTCCAAGGCTACATTCTCCATGAAGCCAGAACTATTATCTTTGTATTCCCCTTAATTAATGCCATGCTTTTCTCACAGAAAGCACTTAACTTCTGCCAAAATGAGATGTCAATGGGATTATGGCTGTATTTGAGGTATCATTGTTTTTAAGGTTTGAAAACACAGCCCCCATCATACTTTGTGAAGACTCTGTGAGAGCTCAAAAAAACCGGCCACCACAAACCATACAAATCTAACTTTTGCAGCACACCCTTAACACAGCTGTGTTGATACCTATTTATTGCCATTGTTTTAAATTTGGTGCAGGAGTTTACAAGAAAATTGGACCACAGATTTATTGATAAACAGCCAGACCATAGTGCAAGTGGAGCAAAGAAATGTAGGAAAAGAAAACTGGGTAAAAATAGAAAGCATGCATCCTGTTTCTTACTTGCGAGTTTTGCCTCAGACCATCAATCAACTTTTCACCACTTCCTGCAACAGTGGGTCTACTATAAATCCTACAATAACTGACGAGGTTTCATTTCCTCTGCCAAAAGCAGCTAACCTGCAAGGCAGACACGCTGACACAGGAGCAAGCCACTGATAACATAATACGTGGCTCCTACAAGGCCAAAGTGAGAAGCGCTTGTTCTCTGCTCAGTGATTCGAAAGATCCTTACGTTCTATTTCTTGGGGTTATTCAAAACAGAAATTGGGAGGCTGGGGGAATTATGTACTAAGTATGAAGCAGAAAAAGCAATTCATATATATTCTGGAAACTGTCATACAGGACTGAGGCATACTGTTCAATCCGCCCCGCTTATCTTAAAACATCTTTAGAATCTTAGGAAAACATTTCATGTTCTGCTCAGAACTCAGCTGAATGCTTTGCAAACCCTACAATGCTCTATATTTTGGTGTTTAAAGTTCAGAATAAAAAGTAAATAAAATGACAAGCTTTCCCAAGTTTCACTGAATTCTTCAGGTTCATCATTTCCTATGGCATCAATATATCCATTCCATTAACATAAAACACACTTTGTTTAATAATAACTAGCATTTATATAGCATTTTTTTCCTGGGGCAATTGCGGTTAAGTGACTTGTCCAGGATCACACAGCTAGGAAGTGTTAAAGTGTCTGAGGCCAGCTTTGAACTCAGGTCCTCCTGACTTCAGGGCTGGGGCTCTATCCACTCAGCCACCTAGCTGCCCCATATATAAATACATATATTTATATAGCATTTAATGTTTGCAAAGTACTTCACATTATTTCATTCAACCCTCACAAAAACCCTGAAAGGAAAGGACTGTTATCCTCACTGTACACATGAGGAAACTGAGGCTGAAAGAGGGGACCTGACTATACAGGGTCATCCCAGCTAATATCTAAATGGAATAAGATTTCTTTTTTTTTTTTAATGCAAAATGAAGCTGGTCATAGTGGTACCTGCCTATATCTCAATACAAGAGAGGCTGAGGCTGAGGGAATTCTGAGCTACACTAGTGGGCTATGCTGACTGGCCTGCACTAGGTCTAACATCAATCCAGTGGCCTCTCGGAGAGCATGAGTGGCCCTTGGACTCCCAGACTAATGGAAAAAGATGGGGAGACCAGGTTTTCAAATTCATGATCTACTTCATGACTGAAAATACCTCACCTAAAATTTCACCAGCAATTCCACACACACGTGACATCCACATTTTCTCCCTTAGTGCCAGCAGGATGAGCAAAGTAAATCGAGCAGAAGTCACTGCCAAAGTTCACTCAATCCTTCATGGCACATTTTGCTCTCTGAGGGCTGCCCTTAAAGGCAGGATAGTGGCTGATGATTAGATAAATGTTCTGATAAGACAGCAAAAGATGTCAGGATGGTACTCTTTCACTTAAGCAGGATGCAGAGCAAGGCGCATTTCAGAAAAAAATTATCATTGCATATAGAAAAAAATACATTCTAAAAATGGTTGTATTGATAACAGTAATGATGATGAGAAGCTTCATATCCTGAAGATGAGGCAGGATTCTCCACAACTCCAACTGGACCTCACAGCAATCTGTTCGGAGACGGAAAACAAGACAGCTGACAAATCAGCTCCATTCCCAGGGCAAAAGTGCCAAAGCTGAATGGATTGATTTCCACAGGGTCTGAAGGAGAAAGGATCTGGAAAGATGTGCTCCAAGTGTGGAGAAGCGGATCAACAAGGGGTCTAATGGCAAGAGGCAACAGGACACACAACTTAAAAAACACGATTGGAAATGTCTCCAAAGAAGTGAAGGCTCTTAAACGTGACTGCTAAGAGCCCAGAAGACAACATCCTATTCTCATGCCCCAATAGGGCATGGGGTCTTAAACAGGGAATATGCTTAGAAATGTTTCACAACCAGCTCAGAGGGGTGAGGGGATAGCAGGGGGAGACTTATATATGACACACTTTTAAGTTTAATCTCCAATAATACTAACATTTTCTTCAGCAATTTCTTAGGTTTAAACAATCAACAAAACAAGAAGTCCTAACCTGTAACATTTGCCAAGTTCTGAGATATAAACGTCCTTATGGAAAAATTTCAAAGTCTGGTCTTACAAGCTGATAGGTATGGGCTTCAGCAGCCCCCTAGTAATGGAAGTCTATGTCAGTAAATACAAACTCAGTCTGTGAAACTTTCTAGGATGGTCCTGATAAGAGTAACTGTACTTGCCATGGAAGGACTGGTCTGCTCAGGAAGGAAAGGTCACTGCCTTCTGGCACCTGCTCACCCTCTGGTACAGGATCTAATGGAACAACAACAACAACAACAGTGGCCCTGAGACCTGTGTGCAACAGCCTTTCTGCATCCAAAGTGATGGCTGTAGAGGGATGAAAAAGAGTAGAGGGCATTCAGAGTCTCGCCACCTTTATATCCTCTAGACAAATTAGTTTAGGTTCTCATACTCTAAATGAGATATTTGCTCAGTAATTAACAAGCTCATACAGGACTGGAAAAATGAAGCCATATGCATATTAACATTCTCAATTTTAATGCAAATAAAAGAAATAAAGAAGTTGCAACTAAATAGGATGGCTCACAAGATGACCCAGTAAAGGAGCGGGTTTCATTATGAGGCCAAAGGCAGTAAGAAACCTCAGCTCATGGAACTCTAGACTGTGATCCTGATAAGCACAGACAAGTCAAACACTGAACACAGCAATATTTGCTACAACCACAGGTGGTGCCATATGCCAGGCAGGAATCAGGAAGATCTGAATTCAAATCCCACCTCAGACACTCATTGGCTATGTGATCCCAGGCAAGGCGCTGAACCTGTCTGCCTCTATTTTCTCATCTGTAAAATGGGGCTCAAAACAGCTCCTATTTCCCAGAGTTGTTGTGGGGATCAAATAACATTAAAAGTATTTAGCACAGTGCCTGGTTCACAGTAAGTGCTATGTAAATGTTTATTCCCATCCCCTCCCCAAGACTAATATGATAAAGAAATTCTGTGAAAAACTTAAGAATATACTCCAAGTAAACATATACTTCAATACTTAGTAACCTTCTTTGATAAAGGCCTCATTTCTAAAATATATAGAGAATTGACTCAAATATATAAGAATTCAAGGCATTCTCCAATTGATAAATGGTCAAAAGATATATGAACAGCCAATTTTCAGACGAAGAAATTGAAACTATTTCTAGTCACATGAAAAGTTGCTCCAAATCGCTATTGATCAGAGAAATGCAAATTAAGACAACTCTGAGGTACCACTACACACCTGTCAGATTGGCTAAAATGACAGGAAATGATAATGATGAATGTTGGAGGGGATGTGGGAAAACTGGGACACTAATACATTGTTGGTGGAAATGTGAACAGATCCAACCATTCTGGAGAGCAATTTGGAGCTATGCTCAAAAAGCTATCAAACTGTGCATACCCTTTGACCTAGCAGTGTTTCTACTGGGCCTATATCCCAAAGAGATTTTAAAGGAGGGAAAGGGCCCCACATGTGCAAGAATGTTTGTGGCAGCCCTTTTTGTAGTGGCTAGAAACTGGAAATTGAAAGGATGCCCATCAATTAGAGAGTGGCTGAATAAATTATGGTATATGAATGTTATGGAATATTATTGTTCTGTAAGAAACGACCAGCAGGACGATTTCAGAGAGGCCTGGAGAGACTTGCATGAACTGATGCTAAGTGAAATGAGCAGAACCAGGAGAACATTATACACAGCAACAAGACTGTACGATGATCAATTCTGATGGACATGGTTCTCTTCAACAATGATGTGATTCAAACCAGTTCCTATTGTTCAGAGATGAAGATAGTCATATACATCCAGAGAGAGGCCTGAGGGAACTGAGTGTGGATCACAACACAGCATTTTAACGCTTTCTGTATTTCCCTGCATTTTGTTTTCCTTCTTAGGTTGTTTTTTTCTTCTCTCTTTCTAGATCTGATGTTTCTTGTGCAGTAAGATAAGTGTATAGATATGTATACATATATTGGATATGTCATATAATTTATCATATTTAGCATGTATTAGCTTACCTGTCATCTAGGGGTGGGGGGAAAGGAGGGAAAAATTTGGAACAAAAAAAAATTTTTTTTGCAAAGGTCAATGTAGAAAAATCACTCATATGTTTTCTAAATAAAAAGCTCTTAATAAAAAAAAAATACTTAGTAACCTTCAATGTGAAGATGGACATGGGGAGGACAAGAAAAGCAATATTGGTAAGCAGAGTTTAGAATTGAGAAATGAAAAGGGCCAAAGAGCTACAGATTTTTCAGAAGGTCCCTGGTTGCCCACCATGAATATTTTTTAAAGACAAGTGTAAGGGTTAAGCACAGAATCATTTAAAAAATACAACTGATTCTATCTTAACGGGGAAACAACTGCCTTCTGACTTGGGAGTAATTTTAGAATCAGCCATTGGTATAGTCAGAATATCAACTGGTTAAGGCAAAGGTCAAAATTAACGTCAAATTAGGATGATGCTAAAAAAGACAACACTGTAATTACAAAAACTCTAACCTGACCTATTTAAATAAAGTGTTGACAATGAAAAATAAAGAAATGTAAATATATATATTATATATTATATATATATATATATAAAGGCACTGACTCTGGCTGTCACCATTCTCAGAGTAATTTAAAGGATATAAGCAAAAAAACAATATTTCAGGAGGCCAAAAAGCTCAAAAATTGCTCAGTTTGAAAACCTTCTCACCAAGTAGAACAGATGAAAGTCAAAGATAATATTGGTTTAACATTTAGGTTCAGCTGTGACACATTAGGGCACAAGGTGACCAAAGATAACCATCAACACTATGTCATAACATAGCCCAAAGTAGTAAGGGAATAAAGTGAATCTGCAAAAACCTGGCACACAAAAAACCTTGCAAACCCTCTCCCATTTGGAG
>JAJPUD010000436.1:547039-590624 GCA_023553655.1 Myrmecobius fasciatus
TCATGCTCTTGAGTCTCAGTGGATGATCCAGGTAGCAATCTTTATCATTTCTTGAATGGCAGGCAGCTGCTTCCTCCTCCAGGGTCAGCTCCCTCCCTTTTAGTGATCTTCCTTAACTCTTTCCTCCTCAGTTGACTTTCTTCTACATTTACATAGTTTTCCTTCTTTTTAGGCTGAAACCCTTCTGTTTTAAAAGGAACATTTCATTATCCCCAATAATTTGGAACATGAGAAGGTCTTCCAAGGGCTCTTTTAGGAAGGTAACCAGCCAACACTTTTGAATGAAGCCAAATTTGTGAACATCCCTTTCTTTTACTGCAGAATTGTATCCAGAAATGAAATACAATTTCAGGTTTTAAAATTTACCCTGCCCCCCCCACCTTTTTTGAAAATAAGGACATTTTCCCCTCACAAATTCTCATATATACTCATGTTCCATTACCTTCAAACATCATTAATAGTGGCAAGAACGGCATAGGATAAGCAAGCCCATATGGATCCTTATCTGAACCAGTGGAGAGAATTAACCTAACAAACTAATGACATCATGAATCTATCAAAGTATACAAGTTTTGTTTTTTGTTTTTTAAATGAGGTCAAATTATGAAGACATATTAGGTCTAAAGCACAAAAATTGAGGAATCACACTATAACTCAATTAAAATTATGTTAGAAACTTGAATAAATGGATTGAAAGAGTGGGTAGAAATGAATGATGGGGAAACCATATAACTTCATGAATGTGATGAAAGAATCACCCATTTTTTGAAACACCAAATTTAGAAGTACACCATATGTGACTGAGAAAGATAGAATCAGAGTTGAAAGGGACATTGGAAACCTTGGAAGCCAACCCATCCAAGAAGCTTTTCTACAACAAAAGGTCATACAGCTGGAAGGAATGGTTCAGCTCATTTAATCCAAACAGCTCATTTTACAAAGGAGAAAAATGAGGCTCTGAAAGATTTAAAGTGACTTGTCCAAACTCACACAGAAAGGGAAGAGCTAGAAATCCAATGCAGGAATCCCGGGTCCAAATTCAGGGCATTCAACCAGCACTAGCTGAAAACATTCATGGGAAAAAAGGGGAAAGAGCTCAAAGTAAGTTGTACTGGATGGTGGTGAAGATAATCAGCAGTGTGGGAGATCCATCCTGGGATAACAAATGGCCTCGCCTGCGCTTGTTCTTGTCTTGCCTGATTTGTTTTCTTGGTGTGGCTTTCCACGTTTCCCACCCGATCTGTTCATATCCAGAAGTGACTGCGAGGTAGAGACTACGAACACGCACTCGGCACTTGGAGCTGTGACCACGGAAGAGGAATCTCCTGGCCAACTCATTCCCTAGACCAGGGCCAGTGAAAAGAATGCTGGGTATTTAGAATGGTCCACTCACAAAAAATGGCTCCTGAAAATACTCAGTTCAGTAGCCTTGTGTACACAAAATTGAGAAGGCATTCAGTCAAAGGTGTAGGGTATTTTTCTAAGCCTGGGAAGATTTAAAGAGCAAATAAGAAATTAAGATACTTGATTTCTATTTCTAATTCAGTTATTTCACTTTAGAAAAATTCCATTTTCTCTAGATCTCAATAAATCAAGGTACTGAAAAACTGAATATAACCACTGTAATGCTTGTCCAAAACTTAAGGATTAATGTTTCATATAAGGCCAATGTAGCATGAAGAGTCAGTTCCATAGTGTTGGATGAAGGGAAAGTGTTCTGACTGAAAAAAGAGGGGGTAAATGTTGTAGACAACACTACTAACGCAAAAATAAACTGTTCTTTTAAGGTCTGTCACAGTCAGTGTTTCATAAAAGTCCTTGTCAGAAAAAATAATATAAAACTTTCCCCAAAGCTTCAACAAATATTAAGATAAAATAAAAATTTGTTAATTACTTTCAAGAATAAAGTAATTATGAGTATTCTAATGAGATATAAAAGATTTTCAGAAGCAAGATTCCTATTCACTTTAAAGATATGCAATTGTCCTTTTCTCTGATTAAGCTTTTTTATGGACTCTACTGTTTGTTTTAAGTGAAGGAAGCAAAAATTGCCATTCGTTTTTACTAATTTCTCATTAATATAAGTAATGCATGTTTGATATGTGGAATTATAGGTCAAACCAAATGAAGAAAGGATATTTTTAATATGTCACTTAAGTACTATATTGCCAACTGTGATAATAATATCAGAAACTTATCCAAAATTATTTCAAGTTGGGGTGAATGCAGGATTATCTAAACTAGACTAGACTAACAACATCTGTACATGTCAATCTTGAAAAGCAGTAAAAGACTCACAAGATTAAGAGGAAAACCCAGTAAGGTAATAGAAAGGAGGCAGAGTAAAAGCATCTATCAGCAATAACAAACTTCAAGCATTTCACAAGACTTTATTAGTCATCTCATTTTTCCCTTTAAGGATGGCAACCATACACACTTGCAGCTGTGCACAACAGAGAAAAACTGAAAGGAATGGCACACACAAGTGTGTGGAATGGCTAGTGTCCTACCAGAGGCTTCACTGCTCTTATTCACCCTGTAAAGTTCTGTGTTGCAATTGTGCCCTTAAGAGTAATGCAAGTCCTCTGGGTCTAAGTCCAAGCAGGCCACGTCAGGGGAGCAGGAAATAAAGGTGTTGGGAAAACTTCATGCACGCTTGCGGCCTCTGACCAGTTGTTTAGAGAAACTGAGGCTGCTGCTCCAGAGGCTACAGGTCCCGTCCTGGACTGGAGCCTCTGTTATGCTCCCATCCTCCAAGACCTTCACCTATCTCAACCAAGAACTGCTGCTGACACATTACTTCAGGCTTGTGTGTCCTTCCCAATTTCCAAAGCCTTTTGTGAAAGACAGAATATTGGAGATGTATAGACCTCGCCAATCGTGGCATTTTCCAACAGCAGCAACTAAAATCCCTTGCTTTTCAGAGGGTAGCCAAGATAGAGAGGTCTACAGCTGCGTAGTATAGAGTCCAATACCTTCACGAGGCCATCTTAGCATACTAAAAACTAACATTCAAGTCAAAAAGTGTTTTAGTTTCAAGAACTTGTTTTGCTGTATAGTATTTATGGTACTGTGGATTTTGTGTTATGAAAAGTTAAGACTGTCTGAAGTTTGTTTTTGAGATATTAGCAAAACAAACAAAAAAAAACAAAACAAAACACAGAATTCTAGGGAATTACCACAAGAAAAAAATGTTTCGCATGTTACCAATTTCATTTTGTGAACTGCATTTTATAATTATTTCATGGTTACTGCATTAAGAAAAGTTCATATCAAAATTAATGTTTTGTCATAAAGAATTGTTTGCAAAAGAGTATATTTTCAGCAATTTATAGTGAAAGATTATAGTTTTTTATGGGTGCAAGAACTTAAACTTCAATATATCAATATTTGCCTTTTTGATTTTCACATTTTCTAAGAATGTTATACATATGAAAGTTGACTAATTGTACTACTATAACAATTTTGAATCGAAACATTTGTCTCTGACAGTCCACATAATCTACAGCGAACTACCTAATATCACAGTCATAGAAAGAATCAAGTAAGATTGAGATCCCAGAACTAGTTTTGTTATGCTTTTAAATGATCTTAAGGAGAATGGAAGGTGAAGAGAAAGGCAATGAAGGATTGGGGAGAATGAACTTTTAGAAAGCAAAGGAAAATTATCCTACATAACAGTTGTATAAGGAAAAGACTATAAAAATAAAAAGGAAGAGTTTGGAAAGCTGGAGACCCTTGAATCTCACTTTCATTTGAACACCTAAAATAAGCAAGGAATATATACACACACACATACAAAGCTGGGGAGGGGGAAACTACATTTCAATTAACAGGAAATGAGAAGGGAAAGGAAGTGGGGGAAGTAAGAGGGAAGACAGATTAAGAGAGTAATTAGTAATACATAAACAAAACAAACTCTAACCACAGGGGGTGAGTTGCATTTACAAAGGAATTCTCTTCAAATATTCAAAAAAATAAAAAAATCCACTAATTCTTATATTACATAAACTGTCTGCAATATCAAAAGAAAAAATCCAATCAAATTCTATGATATAAATAGTCTAAATTATGAGTCAAAATAAGAGAAATAAAACCATACATCAACACATTTAATGAATATTGATGCAAAATTTTAAAATAATTAGCAAAGCAAATTTTTAAAAAGATTACATAATACAATTAGATTGAAAAGTAGGGTTGGCTCAATATCAGGAAAAATACAACAAACCATATTTTTTACAATAACAAAAACCATTAATAGCCAATAGATGCAATAAAAGCTGACAAAATACAACACTCCTGTTCAAAAACAACAGGAAAAACAACTAAAAACCCGGAACAGATTCTTTAAAATGATACATAATATCTACCCAAGACAAAAAGCAAGTTTTATAAGTAAGAAACAAGACACTTTTCTAGTTAAAGCAGAATAAAACAAAAAATGTTCACTCTCACACCAGTAATATTTGAGCTAGGGCAAAATGATAGTTATTTCAATAAGGACAGAAATTGAGGAAATAAATGTTGTAAGAGACAAAATTCTTTGTTGTTTGAAGATATTGACTTACTTAAGAAATCATGGAGAGGAGAGTCATCTAAAAAGGATTTGAAACAACAGCAAAGTCACAGGATATAAAATAATTCCACAAAGTAATCAGTATTCTAAAGAAATTTCATTTAAAATAATTACATAACATAAAATACTTGAGTCTCTCTACCAAGAAATGTCTACAAAAACCATATGAATATTAGTACAAAATCTCTTTCATACAAATACACACCTGAACTGGAGAAATGTTTTAAATACCTAGAGAAATGTTCATTGATCATGGGTAGGCAGAACCAATCTAACAAAAATGGTAATACTATCTAAATTAATTTCATATTGATGCATTAGTACTGACACAGTAGACACTAACTTCTATGTCAATCAAAATAACAAAATATTACTCTATAGGGCTACAAAAAGTAATGATGAAATTTATTTGAAGACACAAAAAGTCAAAAACCTCAAGGGAAAAAAACATTTTTAAAGGAGAAAGGAGGAAGCCTAATAGTACCATACCTTAATCTATCCTATAAAGTTAAAATTCATCTAAATGTTTTAATACTGGTTTAAAAATAACACTGGCTGATCAATGGAACAGATCAGGAACAAAACACATACAGAAATAAAGAAGATAATAGTTTAGAGATAAACCCCAAAACAACTACCCAGTGGACAAAAACTAACAATTCTAAGCAAACTGCAAAATCTGGAAAAAAATGAGATGTCTGCTCAATGTCTCACCCCCCCATACCAAGGAAATGGAGGTACTCAGAGATAAAAGGTTCCCTTCACGAATGAGGAACATTTCCACAGCTACAGAGAAAGGAAGAATTCATGACTAAACAGAGAATAGTATCCATAAGAAATGATGGCAATTCCAACACGTGGGAAGTAAAATGGACCATTCTGCTCATACAAAATGAAAAAGGGCTTGCATCAACACGTAGTTCAGTTGGCAGATATCCTGAAGAGGTTTGCCATTTCCTTCTCACAGATGAGGAAAGTGAGACAAACAGTGAAGTGACTTGCCCAGGGTCACTCAGCCACTAAGAATCTGAGGCCACATCTGAACTTGGGAAAATGAGTGTTCCTGACACCAGGCCTGGCACCCTATACACTATGGCATCACCTAGCTGCCTACACAAACATCTAATGTAGCTACATTAGAAGGAAAACAAAATCTTTGCAACAAAGTTATGAGAAAAATTGTTCCAACTCACAAAAAACTAGAAAAATGCACACTAAAGCAATTCTAAGCTTCTACTCCGCATCCCCAAGAATAACAAAATTAACCAAAAAAAAAAAAAAAAAAAAGGGAAATGACACACATGACACATACAGGAAAGGGCTGAGGGAAAATAAGACATCAATGCACTAATGGCCCAATTGTGAATTCAGAACTATGCTCAAAGTCAAACTGTGACTACCATTAAGCCAATATCCTAAAGAGATCAAAGAAAGAGAAAAAGGATCCTTATGTACAAAAGTATTTATAACAATTCTTTCTGTAGCAAAAAGTTGAAAATTCAGGGAAAACTCATCAACTGGGAAACAGCTGAACATTTTATTATTTGTGAACATAATGGACTATTTATTACTGTATTGTAAGTAATGATAACTAGCATGATTTCAAAGAATCTGGAAAGACTTGTATGAATCGCTACGGAAGGAAGCAAACACTGGTCTAAAAGAGATGGCCAAATGACCATCCTTTTTAATAACCTGTTGGTCTTGTTAATAATAAAATGATTAAATTGCCCCCCCCAAAGAAAATAAAGAAACACAATCAAGAGACTAATTTATACAGCATGCAAACATGTTTCAACACCTTTGCAAAGAAAAACAATGGATTTTTTATAATCCACTATGTCATAACGGTATGGCAGCTACTCTGAGCGCTACAAAGTGAAGCCAACAGAGTGGCTCTGGTAGGTCCTATTAAGTTGCTAAAGTCAAAATATAAGGGCGTGCGCGCACAAACACACACACACACACACACATCCTATGTTTGAGGCAGCTTTTCTCCAAAGAGGTGGCTACAAGGTGATGAATTCTTTTTTTGCCATAGCAATTCATAAAAATCATCTCCTAAGGCACAGAGGGAGTTGAATATTCTATCAATAGAAAGAGCGCCAATGAAACTCTTAAATCATTGAAGCATAAAAGGGTGTATATGGATGCTTCATAATGATCAGTATAGTAAGAAAAAGCTTTTATATTAACATATTACTTTTATTATTTGGTCTTCCCAATAACGGAAAAAGAACTGCACCTTCCCTGACACATGGTACAATGTCTACGAGACTTCCACCAGGTACCGTGTTTCCTTTAAAGTAATCCCCCTTTTGAATAAAGGGTCTCTCTAAAGCCAATGAGGCTTATTTCCCACATGAGAAGCAGGATGGGGTTGTCCCCAAACAGCATTTTACGAGAGAAGTATGGTGACACTTGTTAAGAGAAGCAGGGCAGTTTCTAGCGACAGAATGTTGCAAAACCACCAGACTATGCTCATTCTATTGATTATTTTTTGCTTAACTGTTTTTCTTTGTTACAAGGAAGGGCTCAATTCAAGAGAGTGGAGAATTAAAAGTGTGGCCTTTGACTGATTTAAAAGCAAAAAAAAGTATCATTGAAATTTATTTTTTAAAAATAAATTGGGTTCATGATCAATTACTCTAGTCTTCATTGCATTGACACCTTGACTCCACTTCAGAGAAAAGGGTCTAGAATAACTCAAGACTTCCTACCTGTGTGCCCCTGGGCAAGTCACCCCAATTGCCTCAGGAAAAAAATTAAAGAATAAAGGTTAGACATAAGGTGATCAATGATTGCAGAGCATGAGCTTTAGCTTACTCTGTATGGGGAGAGACAGAAAACTCTAAAATAGTCTTAGCAGATTGATCAACCCCAAGCCAATTCTACATTCATAATTAGGCTCCCTCTGGCCTTTTGTAACTGAAAAGTTGCCAAAATGTCCCAATCAGACCCAAATCAATCTAAGAAAATAACTGATTATTCCTGAAAATATTAATGAAAAAGTCACTAAGAGATTAGTTTACTAAAAATGGGAACACGATACGCTCCAGATGAGATGGAGAACAGGCATTTCATGTGATGTAAAAAGCCCAATGACAGTTTGATTGCTAATTGGTTATCAAACCCTCCCCAATGAGAGGAAGCCCAGGAGATGCGGGCAGCAGGGTGCGGGGCTGCCTTGGATCCCAGCTACCTGCTACACCTGTGTAAAAAGGCAGAGACCCCCGGCTTCCCTCAAAAGAAATGGGGAGAGGGGAGCCCACCGAGAAGAGATTACACAAGTCGCTGCCCCCGCTGCAGGCGGGCGGGAGCCGCTTCCGGGCAGCTTTGATTTTCCAAAGCCTGAGCCTGAGGGGAAAGGCGGCAGGCTTTCTAGGAGTCTCTCCCTAAGGCGGGGTGCATTTAGACAAGCCACGGCCCAATAAAGGAAGATAAATAAGTAAACAGGCGGGGGAGGGCCCCCAGCACTTGGGCTGGGCCATTAATCCCCAGGGAAAGCGGCGCCCTTTCCAGGCCGGTTCCGTCTCCATCCCGGCGATGCTGCGCCCCGCCAGTCTGCCCCAGGGCCAGTCTGCAGCCCTTTGGAGCGGTAGGCTTTGGGTTGGAAAGTGAGGCCAGTTGGGATGCGACTAGTCCGTGCCGCCAGGCAGGTGGGGCTGCAGAAGCGCCAGGTCTCTGCCCTGTTTCCTTTGTCTCCTGCAAACATCGGGGCTCTGCCTTTGCCCTGCAGGGTCCCCAGCGGGGGACCTGTGCCCAGAGTGAGCCCACCCAGCCGGGCCAGGGGCTCGCCAGCTTCCAGACCTGCCTCGGCCCCGGACGTCTCCCAACTGAGTCGCTCTCTGGCTTTTTCTCTTCGGATCTAATTGGACCACTGAGTCATAAGTAAGCCAATTTGGCAGGCACAGGGTCAGGTTTGGAAGTGCCTGCTGCTGGTGCCCGTGTCGGGACCAGCCAAATCTGAAGACAAACAGGGCTAGGAGCCCTGCCCACCATCGCACAGCTATCTAGTGTCTGAATTGGAAGCTGGGAAAATGGCTCTCCTTGCTGTGGGCTAATCCTCTATCCTCACCATCTCGCTGCCCTGTGACCCGGGCAAGCCACTGAATCTCTCTGAGCCTCAGTTCCCTCACCTGTAAAAAAGGAATTACGCCACTAAATGTCTCAAAGAATTGCAAGGCTCAAATGAGGTAAGCTTTGTAAAAGACTGCACAAAGCCTGGCACATAGTAGGCACTTTGCTCCTTTCCTTCTTTCACACTCCTGGCACCCTTCCCACTTTTGGAATGCAGGCAAATATGATTTTTTTCTGAGCTCCTTCCCTGGAGTCAGGAAGAATCATCTTCCTGAATGAGCTGTGTGACTCTGGGTAAGTCACTCAACCCTGTCTGCCTCAGTTTCCTCACTTGTAAAATGTCCTGGCGAAGGAAACGGCCAACCTCTCCAGCATCTTTACCCAGGAAAACCCAAAAGGGGTCACAAGAAGTCCAAAAAACTGGGAACAAATGGAACAACAAGGACCAGGGTCCCCACACAGCTAGGAAGCACGTGGGGCAGAATCTGAACTCCAGTTTTCCTGGTGGCAGTGGACGACGGCGTCCCTGCCGGCTTGTGGTGAACCTCTTGCTTCACACCACTAATGGGCCAGACATGGCCCCTGTTAACGCACAAACAATGGATGGAAAATCTAGATTCCACGCGGCATGGAGGGATCCAAAAAAGGAGTTAGGAGCAATCAGAGGAGAAAGCTTTGTCAGCTGCTAGGGGAGGAGAGGGTTTCAGAGGAAGCTTCTGTTCAGGGTGGCCCCTGACACAAGGGAATGGAAATAAGTGGAGTCACCGTGGGGTGGGAGATGGTGTGACCAAAGTCAGGGAACACAGAAAGGAGGAGCAGCAGGGAAGCAGGAGCCTGGAAGCTTCCATGCAGGAAGGTGAAATTCTCAAGGATGAAAATGATGAAGATGACTCTGGCAGTGTGGTTCTCCAAGGGTGATCCAGAGAATCTGGGTCTCTGAAACCCTTTCGGAGGTCTACAAATTCAAATTCATTTTTATTTCTGATATGATAAACATCTGTAAATATAACCCAAATAAAGACAATTTCTTGCACATATCCTCAATAACTAGTTAAAAGGGACGCTGAGAACAAAAGTGTGAAAGCGGCTGGTATAAAGGATGACTTAGGATGGAGACTTGTTCATTTGTTTTGAGCTTTTCTGGTTCTCTGTGACACCCTTGGGGTTTTCTTAGCAGAGATACCAGACTGGTTGGCCATGTCCTTTCCCAGCCCATTTTACGGACGAGGACCCTCAGGCAGACCAGGCTGAGTGACCTGGCCAGCTAGTGAGTGGCTGAGGCCAGACTGATCCCAGAAAGCCGAGTCCGCCCACCTGCAGGCCTGAGCTCTATGCACTGTGGTGCCCCTCCCTGCCCACAACTCCCCAGAGACTACTACAATAACTCACACCAGAAATGACAGTCTGAAGGAAGAGTCAGAAAACAGCAAGATTTTAAAAAAAAAAAGGGCTATCCCTGACCTTAAGGAGGCTAATTAGGATAAATAAAGGAGAAGGGAGATCCACAGACAGGGATGATAGACTCCAACAGCAGAGGTGTGGATTGAGGAAGGATCCAGTATACAAGCCTGGGTCTAAGGGCCAGAAAAGGGGAGAAGGATATTTAGATTAGGGATTTCTAAGTTTAATGTCATATTTTGCTATCACTGGGAAGGGAATAAGTTTATTCAGATGCTTTTAACGAACAAAATCTTAATAGATGCATCCCTAAAGATGGAATTCATTAATAAAATGGGGAGTACATATGCTTATACCTGTGCATTTTAAAGCCTTTATAAAGAGTTAGAATAGAATGAAGGATTATTTTTGAGGTATGTAAATAAAACCTAAAATAGTTAACATGGTTGGGGTTTTTTTCCCTTTCCATAACAGAAAACAGAAGGTATGGGAGGTTCCCCCCACCCCATTTAGGTTCTAGCTAGTTCTTTCAAATGATAGATTGTTGAGGGAAGAAGAATCTCAGCAAATAAGATGGTTATAACAGACGCTGCATTTCAAATTTCACTCTGTCACTTAAAACACACTATACCATGTAATTAGAAATCTGCGGTGTAAAATGATCTAGCCTTCACTACAACATTAAAAGAACAGGAAAAAAAGAACCCAACTAACCCCAGAACAAAAGGCCAAGGAAGTATTACATTACAAGTGTGCATGGCGGCAGCCAGACGCATTTTAAAACTCTTAGAAGAGATCCACATTTCAAGATAATTAATATTTTTCTCTTATATTTTCATTTGGCTAAAATTAAAATCAGAGTACTAAAATACAAGGAAAAATGTTTGCCAACTTGATTCTGAGAAAGAGTCAATAGGTTTCTCCAGGCTGCCCAAGGTGTTCATGACAAAAAAGATAAGATTCCTTTTGGACAGACAGCATTTCAGCAGCAGCATTAAGTGAACATTTCACACTTTCTAAACACTTTAAGGTCACTTCCTCTCTTTGAAAATAACAAGAACTGCAGTTCCATGTGTATTTTTTGATATATGTTATTCATGGAGGTGGTATTATCAGAAAAATACTTTCTCTTGATGGCTACAAAGCAACTTGGTAAAGCCACCAACTAGCAAAGTTTTTTTTTTTTTTTTAAATTACCTTTATTTCCAAATTCATGGTTATACGATTTTTAAAAATTTATTTATTAAAACTTTTTATTTGCAAAATATATGCATGAGTAATTTTTCAACATTGACTCTTGCAAAAGCCTTCTGTTCCAAATTTTTCTCTCCTTCCTCTCATCCTCTCCCCTAGATGGCAGGTAGTATAATACATAATTAATTATGTTAAAATATGTGGCAAATCAAATATATGTATACATATTTTTACAGTTATCTTGCTGTACAAGAAAAATCGGATCTACAAGAAAAAAAAAACCTGAGAAGGAAAACAAAATGCAAAGAAACATCAACAGAGTGTGAAAATGCTGTTGTGGTCTACCCTCAGATCCCGCAGGCCTCTGCCTGAGTGTAAATGTCTTTCTTCATCACTGAACAACTGGAACTGGTTTGAAACATTTCATTGTGGAAAAGAACTATGTCCATCAGAATTGATCATCGTATAATATTGTTGTTGCCGTGTATAATGATCTCCTGGTTCTGTTCATTTCATTTAGCATCAGTTCATGTAAGTCTCTCCAGACCTCTCTGAAATTATCCTAACCAGCAGAGTTTACACTTTTTCTTTCCCTCACCTTCACCTCTTGCAGAACTTCTAAGTTTTTTCCAACTGTAGAAAGTACATCATCAGTAAAACGTCACATGTGGTTAATTTGCTAGCAGTTTTCCCTACACAATTTGGTCCGCTCTCCTATTAGTGTAAGGGGCCAGGACATCTGCCAAACAAAATGTGGTCAAGTCAAGTCCACAAGCATTTGAGGAGCCCTTCCCATGGCCTGCCATGCTGCTAAGCCCTGAGGATCCAAAGAAAGGTAAAAGCAAGCCTGCTCCCCAGTTCTCCCTCCTTGGGAGCATACAGCTCTGGCCACCCAAGGCAATGACAGGATAACTGGGAGGAAAGCCAGTAGCATTCAGAGATGGGGGAAGGCTTCTTGCAGAAGGTGAGATTTTAGCTGGAACTTGAAGGAAGCAGGGGGGATGGAGGGGTTGTACCCAGAACAAGGAGGCCGGTGTCACTGGATCACGGAGTGTATGGGAATTAGAGAGAAGGCTTTAAAGGCAGAGGGGCACCAGACTATAAAACTCCTGGAGGCAAGAGGAAGCCGCTGGACTGACTGGGAGGGACAGGAGGAGAGACTTCGTGCACTTTAAGGAGGTCCGTTTGACAACTGAGTGGAGAACGGACAGCCGTGGAAAGGGGCTGGAGGCAGGGTAATCCAAGCAGCAGCCAGGCACCGGAGGCCAGCCTGAGGTGATGAGGGCCAGAAGCCAGCCCGTGGCAGGGCCAGGGGAAAGAGCAGCTGTAAGAAATGTCACGGACGTGACTTGGGATGTGAGAGAGAAGGAGGGGTAGAGGACAAAGGAATCTGGGAGAGGAGCGGTTATTTGGGGAGGAGTCTGAGATGTATGAGAAGCAGTGGGTGACAGGAGACTGGAGAGAGGTGAGGGCTGGATAGAGAGATTGGAGAATCCTGCACTGAGGCTCTACCTGAGTCTGGAGGCTGAGGAGATGACCAAGGGAAATGGAGGAGGGGAGAGACAGGACAGAGCCTTGGGGGACCCCCCACCCTTAGCAGGTGTGACAAGCAATGGGGGGGAGGAGAGGGTGAGAGCCCACAGGAGAAGTCTGTGTTAAAGGCTGCAGAACGGCCACGCAGGACCAGCGAGACCACCGGTGACAATGCCGCGCAGCCAGATCTAACAGAGGGAAAGGGTCCAACCGGACTTGAAGGAAGAGGCAGAAAGGGCAGCCATGACACCCCTGCTGCCTGTGTTCTCAGACCTCTAAGAATGAAGCCCTGATACTATGAGCTGACCCTCATAGGAGGAGACCCCACCAAGAGGCCAGAAACAGAAGCCTCGCCAAGAGCCTCAGAGCAGAGCTAGGTGACTTTGAAGAGGGGAGCTCCAAGCAGCTGGGGGGGGGAGGCAGAGGGCAGGTGCCATTCTCGAGTTTGGGAAGAAGCAAAGGACAACTGGGGATGGGGGAGACTTGGGGGGGTGCTGGTTGATGCTGGCGCTGTGATTACCCAAAACAGCAGGCCTTGTTGAATAAATAATAGAACCTGCCCTTCTCAAAACCCTCCTTAGGATCCCACACTTCGTAGCACCAATATCACATTCAAGAGTTTAAGATAAAAATACTCTGAGACACTCGGATGAATCTCTGATCTCTGTGTGTTCTCATGCTGGGTAATTACTGTCTACAACTTTCTGTAGAAGAAACAAACTGAGGTTTCCCTGCATGGGCAATCCACCCCAAAAATCGGAGTTCTCTCCCCCCAATTCTCTTTACCACACGATGGAGGAGGGAAACCAGTAGAAACCCGAGAAAAATCTGCTTTTTGGTAGGCAGAGAAAAATTGAGCTACTTAAAGAGCCACGAGGTAATACCTGCAAAACATTTGACAAACCCAAAAGTAATATATAAATGCTAGTAATTATTATCATTATGGCTGGCCAGAGCAGAGGATGTTCATTAGGGCCCAGGAACAAAATGCTAAATGTCAAGCAAGGCAGATGAACTTCACATAATGAGAAAACCAAGAATCCAGCCATAAATAAGCCACGCCAAAAAGCCTGCACAAGCCAACGCGAAGAGCAAGCTGTTGTGAGGACTAGCTTTAACAGCTACCAAGGTCTGAGCACGGAAAGTATGGCGGGCAAAGTCAATGCAGTAATGACCTGCTAAAAGGAGTGCGCATGTGTTTCCACCAGCTCCGGGGTCACAAAGGGCTAGGTCAATCTACATCCTGGAGGACAAAGTTAAAGAGCTAGATGAAAGTTTTTTCTAGTCATCTTCCATGAAAGAAGATGAGCTTTAAGCAAGAAAGAAAAATGGGGAGGCAGAGAAGGCAAGCCTCCTGTGTAAGAGGTTAGAACAATGGGAAATGGAGGGTGGGGAAGGGAAGGAACACAACTGGAAGCAAGAAACTGGTGGAAGGAGGAACTTCTTGTGTTCTGAGGCCTAATGGCATGCATCCCCAGCTGGGGCGGCCAGGATTGATGGGGAGAAAAGGGGAGGAACGGAGGGAACTGCTTGCCAGCTCGACACAAATCAAAGAAATGTCTGCTGTCTTCCCAAGGCAGATATCTGAACATACAGGAGTTTCTCAAACCCAAAGAAAAATAATCCCCCAATGGTAATTCATGAGGAGACAGACGGTGCTCCCTGAAGCATTACAGCATTAGCATGAGAGCTAGAAAGCATTGCTAAAGATCTTGAAATTCTAGTCAAAAAACTGAAAATTGGGGAGCTACCAGTAGTGCTTGAATCACTGCTGTCGAGTGATGGTAAGGAGGATCTGAAAAATGAGCAGCTGGTTAATAAAATGGTGTATAAGAAGGGTAGCATGGATTTCCGGACCACAGATTAAAATACAGAAGTAACGACTGGCTCTTGGTACCTAACAATTGTTTGATTCAAAAAAGATGCACATTTGCAAATAGTGGCTTAGAGTTTGGGGGATTTAATCAAGATGGCTTTTAATCTTCAAGGGGAAGGGAGCAGAAAAGTGCCTACATATTATCTGGCCAAGGAAGATACTCCAGAGCAGAGCAGGTGCAACACAGGAGAAAAAACAGCAGCAGGAGGGGAGATCATACTCAAGTAAGCCTGCTTAATAAAACCCATCACCTTAGATATCTAGATACAAATGCACAAGCAACAGGTAATAAAAAGGGTAAATCTGAGATTCTCTAAAGAAGACGCATGCTTGCTGAATCCAACTGATCTCAATGGAAATTGTGTCAGTGATCTGTGATCAGGATGTATGGAGCTGCACCATCCTGGGGTATGTAGGTAAAGAACTGGTTTTATGTAAAAGGGCAGGCAGAATTGGATTTACTGACATCTCAGCAAACAGGCAAATAATATATGTATGTAAATGTATGTATGCACATGTACATAATGTTAACAACAAAATTATTAAAATTGTTCTGCATTAGATTAACTGAAAATATCTTTCCAAAGTTACCAACCTTTGATAAAATAAGTACATATTTTTCCTTTTATATTTAAGTAAAAATAGAAAATCATGAAGGATATGTATGGCCAGAAAAAGAGGGAATGATTATCATATCAAAAGAATATGAAACTAAAGAGATATCCTAAGTACAGTATTTGTAACCTAAAGAGAGAAGGGAATGGTGCTTGTATTCAAGGAATCCCTAAGGCTGAGATCAAAGTTTCCTCTGGCAAAGATCTCTAAACCAGGAGATAATAGAAGGGTGGGAATATTTAATATCAATAAACAGTGACCTTTCTAACAGTAATTGAGGGTAAAATGACATGCCTGCTCTACTTGGTAGTATGGATAATTTTCTCAATGTAGAAGCTTATTAAAAACCTTTTTAGTTCCACTAAAAATATAAAGAAACAAATATTTCTTCACTCTCAAGTCCTTTCTAGACTTTTCTCCCTTTCTCTTAGCTTAATCCTAACTAACCCTAAAGTTAAAGATAGTAACAAAAAATAGGGGAAAAAATCTCATATTCAGGTTTCCCCACCTGTTGAAGGATTTGGTTATGAAGACTTTCTTTCCTCATTTTCTGGAAGAGGGAGACATTCATCAGAAGGAAGTCCTTTTGGCTGTTGTTGGCAACCAGTGACTACCAGGAGAGCAAAGTTAAAGATCATGGATGGAATGAGCTCAGGAGAATGGTTCTCCAGACAATATGTTATCTATCTCCCCCCAATCTAGGGACCATTGTTCTACTACATGAAGTACAATGTTAGTCTCAAACTAAAATGTATGACCCTAAGACCCTTTCCTCATCCAAGAGTCTCATAAATATCACTTCAAACATCTGCTAAAGAGATGTTGGAGGACAATGAGAAGCTAGGTCATTTTGAACACCTCTCTTTAAGATAGAAATACTTGAATTAGAATAATGATAAATTAATAAAAAATTGTTTCTGGAAGACAAGCTTATAAGACAAAGGAGAATTTTAATTTTTTTTCTTGGACACCAATGCAAGATCACAGTATAAATGAATAAATGTGTTTACAGACAACTTTGGAGTTTAAAGAAAGGAATCTAAAGGACATTATTTTTTAGAGGTAGGAGACACTACACTATGCTACTTCTCAAGTTTCAAGCTAACTAACAATTTGGAGTTTAAGAACAGAAAAGATAACTAATGTACAACATTAAAAGACTAATGTTAATAAAGGATCACATGCTATGTGAGCATTAAAATATAATTATTTATAATAATTTATAATTATAAAATATAATTCACCATTTCTGTCACCAAACATTTGTCCTTAATGACCCACGATGGCTTTTTCTATTCTTATTGAAACAGCTCCAGCATTTGGCCCTACTGATCTTGCCCTTTGGCTTCTGGGATGCTGCCCTCCTCTCATTCTACTAGAGCTCTGACCACACATTTTCCTTTTCTTAGCCCCATTGCTAGAGCTTCAGTTACCATCCTAACAGGCTGTTCCCCATCCAAGTGTAACTTCTATGTCTCACCCCTCTCTAATTCCATGTGGCTGTGGATGAGCCACCTAATCTGAGCCTCCAGATGCTCTCTAAAGCTCTAAACACTGTGTCCTGTGGGCCGTTTCTGTCTGAATGGTACATTGGCACTTCAAACTCCTCTGAACTTCAGCATTTGTTATTAGAGCCACCCTTTTGTCCATTAAAAAAAAAAAAAGACACAGTTTCAATGATCTTGTGAAGAAGAGACATCTACACCCAGAGAGAGGATGTAGGAAATGAGTGTGGACCACAACATCCTCACTCTGTTGTTGTTCACTTGCATTTTGTTTTCTTACTCATTTACTTTCTTTTTTTGGTCTCATTTTTTCTTGTGCAGCAAGAGAATTGTATAAATATGTTTATACATACTGGATTTAACATATTTTAACATATTTAACATATATTGGATTGCTTGCCATCTAGGGGAGGGGGTGGGAGGAAGGAAAATCTGGAACACAAGGTTTTGCAAGGGTCAATGTTGTCAAATTATCTGTGTATATGTTTTGAAAATAAAAGGCTTTAGAGAAAAAAAGAAAGAAAATGAGAATGATAATATAGGGTTTGGGAGAATAGAGATGGGACTGATTTACTCCTAGGTGTCTGGTACATTTGTAGCACAGGGATTTAGTAGTATAGGTAAAGCAAATAAACATATAGTTATAGTAGAAACAATGAGTGGAAGCAGGTGTACTAAATATAGCAGACAATAGTAATCTGTACTAAATATAGCAGATTAGAATGCCCTTGGTCTCCTTGGATATCCTGTGGTTCTGTGTCGCTGCTCTGTTATTTTTATGGAGGGGGGGAAGTATTCTTTCCATAGGAAGGCATTACTAGGGTGGGAGTCTCCTTTATCAACTTAGATAAAAGAGGAATTGGTATTAATTTTTTTTTCAAAATTTCATCACATCATATCTCAATAAACAGGTTTTAGGACTGTTTATTAACTCAAAAAAAAAAAAAGGCACAATTCCAACAGAAGACTGGAGGGGGGGCAAAAAGTGGATCACAACATAGTATTTTCACCTTTTTTATTGTTTGCTTGCTTGCTTTTTATTTTCTTTTTCTTTTTTTTCTCCTTTTTGATCTGATTTTTCTTGTGCAGCATGAAAAATATGGAAATACGTATAGAAGAATTGCACGTTTAACATATATTTGATTACTTGCTGTGTAGGAGGGAAAAGGAGGGAGAAAAATTTCAAACACAAGGTTTTGCAAAGATAAATGCTGAAAACTATCTTTGCATATATTTTGAAAATAAAAAGCAATTATATAAAAATAAAGGCACATCACTTCCCTATTCAAAATCCTGTTTAGCCTCCTGATTCTTCCTGTCTTACTATAGTACATTATTCTTTCACTGATCAATAATCTGGCTAAGCTAACATTCTCACTATTCCACAAGCATGACAGTTCATTTCCTATTTCTGAACCTTTTCACTGGTTGTCCCCCATATCTGGAATGTACTTCTTCCTCATATTCACCTCAAAGGATCCCAAAGTTTCTTCTGAGACTTGGCTCAAGAATTACCTTTGACATGAAGCTTTTCTCAATCTACCCATACTTCTGATAGTACTGTTCTCCCCCAAATTACAGTCTCTCTCATCTGATGGAATGTAACCTCTTCATAAGATCAAGGGCATTTTCCCTTTTATCTCTTATCTCTGGCTCCTAACTTGCTGATATAACAATACTGACTCTTCAAGGCTGATTTCAAATGTTAGATCTTCTCTCTAATGTTTGTAATTCTCTCCTAATTCACATCCCAACCAGCCAAAAGCAATCCCTTCCTCTGAAGCTTCACAATCTTTCTCATATATTATTATTATAGCTATTTCTATCAAGTATCATTTACCAAGTTTTTATGTGCTTCTGTGCTAGACATCTACGCTATAAAGATGAACTCAGATGAAATTCTTGCCTTCAAATTTTTAATTTAACTCAAATTTTAGCATATTTGTTCTCCTACCTGGACCTTCAAATATATCATTAGGATGAATAAAGCTGTACCAGCCTGCTCTTCCACTACAAGGAAGTGCCACTTCCTGCAGGAGATAATAAACACTCTTTCACTCACTCCAGAGATTGTTTTTGCTATTTTAGGGCTTGATGGAGTTCATAGCACTTTATTTTCTCTTCCAAACAAATAAATTTCCTAGATTTTATCATTTAGCTATAGCTTCTAATTATTACAGAAAGAGTTAATTCACAAATTCTAGAGCAGAAAAGGAAAAAAAAATGAAAAATCACTATCAATCTTATCACCTTGATGCCATAAAGTTAATATAATTAATCTTATTTAAGAGGTTTTATACCTCTTAAAACACCAACTCCCTAATGACTTCAAATGAGGTAATTAAAGTACAAAATGAACTGAATTTCAATCTCTAGCAGAAGAAATAAAATTTTAACTGGAATGCTTGTTTAAATTAACAAAAGGCTTGCTTTTGATTCCATTCAAATGATTCTCTGGATAAAGCTATATCAAACACAGATTATTCTAAGTGGTTGCAGAAGTGCTATGGTATTCAAGTACTCAAAACCTCTTACTCAAGAATAATGTTAAAAACAATCCAAAATACTTTGAAAACTTACATAAAAAGACTTCTGATATGGCTTCTAAAATTAGAATTAATCACAATCACACTCATACTTATTCAAAGTAAAGGTGAATACCTCTTTGGGATGCAAAAAGATTTTATAACTAAAGTAGAGAAAGAAAGCTGTTAACAACACCTGTTCATTCAAAAGATAATCAAATGAGGAAAGAGGGGACTCAAAAAAAATCAGGAAGCAAAATCACCAAGCCTAGAAATCAGCTACTTCAATGCTTAGATTGAAGCCAAAAGTAATGCACGAACAAACAAAAAAACCACCCAATTCCCAAGTTGTGATTTTGGCAGCTTACTGGTCCTAAAAGGTATAAACCAAAAAGAATTTATAAAATTAACAATTGCTTCTTATGTGAAACCATAGTAACTTTAAATTCAGGAAACGTGTCCATTTCTCTCCAATTTCTTCTGAAATTACATGACATATCTATTATTTATAAATAAATAAAATTCAAAAAATTTTCTTCTTTTTCCAAATAAAAATATTAAAATTTAATATCTTAATTTTCATTAGCCCCCCTACATTTGTTAATCTGTTATCTACAGTAAAATAATTAATGACAATGTCCTTTATATATTTTAAAATTTAATATAAATCCTCAAATGCTCCATTCATATTTTGATCTGGCTTCAAATTTGTGAAAATTTTTCTAGTTGTGTGCTTTGAAGCCCCTCAAAAGAAAGGTGTTGAAAAACTCAAAGAAATTTTTGTTTTACAGATTGTTTTACTCTGTTCCTATAAAGTATTTCAGCTTTTAGACAAGAAGTTGAATCTTTTTTATTCGAAACAGCCAAGAAAATAAAGTACTGCTGAATTATGTTGTGGTTCTTAGCAACAAATCTTAAAATTCAGAGAAATAATTATTTTTGCTAGGTGTTCCAATTAGAATATTTATGGGTAGCACTCATAGATCTTTACCAGAGATTATTTAACAATTATAATTGTATATATCTAATAAGTAAAGTCTAATAAAAAACAACAATGCTGTGGACAATGCTGAACCACTGGTGAAAAGGGAAAGAGCCATTAGGTAAACCCTTTCTACATGAAACCACAATGAATAGATATCACTGAATACATATTGGCATGTATTCATTTTTCTTATGGTAAAAAAAAAACTTTTATTGAGAATGAATTTGTGAATTTAATTAAAAATAAACTGTGAAAGTGAATTTCAAATTAACATGACAATTTAAATCTCCTAAAAGAATATTAGATATTCAAGTTATATTTAACTTTCAGAAATCTAAAAATCATTCCATAAAATGAATAGAATCTAATGTAACATTTGTCAATATTTTACCACTACTAGCATTTTTATAGCATGTTAAGATTTCTTAAGTATTTTTACAAATATTATCTCATTTTGTCCTCACAACAACCCTAAAAGGGAAATACTAATAATATTCTTATTTTACAGATGAGGAAGCAACAGATTAGGTAACCTGCCCAGCCAAACACAACCACTAAGTATCTGAAACTGAATTTATACTGAATAATAAGTTATTTAACTACCCATTACAGAAAAAAAATGTTTGATAATTTTAGATAATTAAACACTTTGTGTGGCTGAATTCAGTGTTTTTAATCATCTTGACTATCACAGAATTAATCTAAATATGTATAGCTAAAAAGAAGCAAAATACTGGAAATTATTACTCTGTAGGCTACCTAATATTGTTTATTCCGTAGCATACTTCACCAAACCTGTTACAGCATGTATATGAAGACTTCTTCAAGCCAGGAGAGAAAAAAAATTGCTATTACAAAAAACTTGGGAAGGAAAAAGCTTTGACTTCACAGATATAATGGGTATTATATCACTTGCCTTCTCAAAAGGTAGAGAAGGTGAGAGAGGGACAGAGAGAGGGAGGGAAGGAAGAAAGGGGAGAATCTAGAACTCAAAAATTAAAAATGAATGCTACGAAAGTGATAGATATCCAAAAAGAAGAAAAAGAAAAAGCTCAGCTACTAGAATCCGGGATCCCAATGGATGTCCTCATAGAAGCAGAGCCAGACACCAAGGAGCTGGGCTAAAGCACCTTAGTTAGAAAGAAGGCCTGGCTCACCCATTTTCTGGAAATGATGGAGAGCAGCAAGAGCTGCATGAGGGAAAACTGGAATTCTGGAAGGAAATGTGGGAGTTCTAGAACAAATTATGGGACCAAACCATTTTATTTCCTCAGTATGTCACACATCAGATGCTCAATTATCACAATAAATCCTAAAGAAACGTCCTAGACAAAATATATAGAGAATTGTCTCATATTTATAAGAATTCAAGCCACTCTCCAATTGATAAATGGTCAAAAGATATGAACAGACAATTTTCAGAGGATGAAATTAAAACTATTTGTAGTCATATGAAAAGGTACTCCAAACCACTATTGATCAGAGAAATGCAAATCAAGAAAACCCTGAGGTACCACTACACACCTGTCAGATTGTCTAAAATGACAGGAAATGATAATGATGAATATTGGAGGGGATGTGGGAAGACTGGGACACTGATGCATTGTTGGTGGAGCTGTGAACGGATCCAACCATTCTCGAGAGCAATTTGGAGCTATGCTCAAAAAGTTATCAAACTGTGCATACCATTTGACCCAGCAGTGTTTCTATTGGGCCCATATCCCAAAGAGATCTTAGAGGAGGGAAAGGGACCCACATGTGCAAGAATGTTTGTGGCAGCCCTTTTTGTAGTGGCTAGAAACTGGAAACTAAAAGGATGCCCATCAATTGGAGAATAGCTTTATAAACTATGGTATATGAATGCTATGGAATATTATTGTTCTGTGAGAAACGACCAGCAGGACAATTTCAGAGAGGCCTGGAGAGACTTGCATCAACTGATGCTGAGTGAAATGAGCAGAACCAGGAGAACATTATACACAGCAACAACAAGACTATATGATGATCAATTCTGATGGACGTGGCTCTCTTCAACAATGAAATGTTTCAAACCAGTTCCAATTGGTCAGTGAAGAAAGCCATATACACCCAGGGAGAGGGATGTGAAATGTGGACAACATAACATTTTCATGATCTCTATTGAGATTGGCTTGCATTGTGCTTCCTTTCTCTGATTTTTTTTTCTTGTAGATTCGATTTTTCTTGCACAACAATGCTAAGTGTGGAAATATGTATACATATATTCAATTTGTGAAGTATTTCAACATAATTAACATGTAGTGGATTTCCTGCCATCTAGGGGAGGGGTGGGGAACTGGGGGGGGGGATTTGTAACAGAAAGCTTTGTACTGGTCAATTAATGTTGAAGAATTACCCATACATATGTTTTGCAAATAAAAAGTTTTAATAAAAAATTTAAATTTAAAAAAAAAAGAAAAAAAAAGAAACGTCCTGGACTTAAAGACGCAAACTAAGATCCACATACAGAACTCTAGTCTCTTTTCCACAACTTAAAATCAAATATTAACATTTTTCAAAGAAAAGGTAAAGACCCATTTTCTCCACTACAATTTGAGGTCATCTATTTTATTTCTTTTCTATAATTAGAAAGCTGTGAATTAATAAAACAATTTAAACAAAATGCAGGTAAGCCTCTGAGAAATGCCTTAAGTTTATAACATCCTTGAAATATTATCACTAACAAAACCAAGATCTTACATGAACAAATTAAATTTGCTTTTATTACAAAAATGAAAGTAATAACAGGAAATGACAGCAGGGTGTTTGATAAGCTCAATTAGCAGGAGGATCAAGTGAGGTGATGACATGCCATTATGGCCTCAGGGGTTAAAGATGTAATTTTCCATCTGGCTGAATCTGGATTTTCAACACAAACACTGAGACCACCTGCTGTACATTAATATGAGTTTTCTTCAGCAGTTTCTTAGTATTTTCAGTATTAGAAGTTAACCTAATTATGTCTTTATTTCTTTAAGTTGTGGAAAATGACCACTTTCCATAATTAAAAGTTAAAAATAAAAAGCCACTTATACCAATTCTATGTTAAGGTACAATCATAGTAGGTTATTAAAAATCCGTCTCCAAAAGACATGCTAATTTTTACAAAAAATTTGCCTCTGAATTTGAAAAAAAATTAAAATGAATAGTGGGCCACATTATTTTTGAACAAGTATTCCAGTAGAAACATAGAATTACTGAATCTTAGAGTAAGAAAGGACCCTCTGTCCAATTTCTTGCTAAAGGCTAACTCCCCTTCCTCCTGACAAATTACAGCCTTTGTGAGTAAACTGCAACAGTCAAGACCACCACAGACATGGAGGGTAAGACTAACTACTGGACTCAGGTAAAGAGTTGAAGTCTTCGCTGACGATCTCCATGTTTTTGATCAACCACTCTATCTTAATCCCTGAAATACTGAAAATATCCTAACAGATTGAAGAAGATGAGATGAGTCCTCCAAGCTTCCCTTAAGCCATCAGCGTAATACCACACTTCATTTACACACATGAACATAAGGAATATATAAGCCAGCTGTATCATATTCACTTCAGACAAGTTTCAGTTTCTGACAACTATTATGTCATAAGACATAATAGCTCTTAGTGGTATGAGGGACAAGACAACTGTAATTGTTGAGAATTTTTCTACTTAAACGTAGAAAGAACAAAACAGAATGCTTTCAAATTATAATGGCCAACTTGGTTTCCAAAGTGGAGACAAGAACTCAACACCATTCTCTGCTTCTTTGCAGAGGTGGAAGACCAAAATACTACAGGGAATGCCTTTTTTTTCTTTTCTTCCTCTTTTAAAAAATTCTTTATTATAAAAACAGCTCTATGGAAAGAAGGGGGGGTAAGGTTAAAACAATATGCTGATAAAAATTATTTCTAAAAACATGATTTTTTTTACTTATTCTGTGTCAAAATTCACCTCCTTATAACTCATTGGTCATAGTTCTGTTCTATAAGGCTAAACATAAATCAATTTTTAAAATCTTAAATACAATAGAAAAAAGACAGAAAAAAATTCTGATTAATATGACTGACAATCATTTGCTAATCTATTTTAGCTTTAACTTTGAGATCTTCTGCCCCACTTTTTCCCTTCTTCTTTATTTTTTTTAAATTTTTTTTTATATTTTGCTGAGGCAATTGCGGTTAAGTGACTTGCCCAGGGTCACACAGCTAGGAAGTGTTAAAGTGTCTGAGGTCACATTTGAACTCAGGTCCTCCTGATTTCAGGGCTGGTGCTCTATCCACTGAGCCATCTAGCTGCCCCTTCCCTTCCTCTTTATCTCATTCTAGTTAATATATAGACCCTTTCCCCTTAACCTATATCCCCTTCTATGTCCCTCCTTTGCCTTATTCCCTCCCTTATTTCTTTATAAATTTAGAAGACATATTCTTCCAGATATACATGTATTTTTCTCTTTAACCCTTAATTCCCCAATGTAAGCAATTCCAGAATTGCCAGCCTCCTCCCCAATCTAATTACTCTGAGTCAGTTCTTGCTTTTGCAACTCATTTGTATATTTATTTTTTAAAAAATCTTTTCCTATCCAGTTGTGCTTTTCAGAACTAAATCATATTCAGCTCTACCCCAACATTTCTTTCAAACTAACCAAATGCTAATGACAGTGTTAAGGATATGTTTTATATTTCCATGTTATAAAAGTTTATCCCTATTGAATTCCCTTGAAATTAGTCTTTGATGTTTAGCTTATATTTCTTTTGGATACTATATGTCAAATTTTCTATTAAGTTCAAGTCTTTTTGCCACAAAATCCTGGAAGTCTGGCAATTTGCTGAATGTTTTTTTCCCATTCAGAATTATGCTTAACTTGGCTGGATATATTTGTGACCACAACCCTAATTCTTCAGCATCTTGATACACTGAGTTCCAAGATGTGCAGTCTTTTAATGTAGCTGCTTCTATGTCTTATGTGATTCTAATTGTGGCTCTCACATATTTCAATTTTTTTTTCTTGCTCTTTATAATATTCTTGATTTGGGAGTTTCAAGATTTGACTATGATGTTCCTATAGGTTTTCTCCACAGGATCTCTGTTCAAGTAATGTCTGGTGGTTTTTACTTATTTCTACTTCCCCCTCTTGTTCTAACACTTCAGCAATTTTTTTTTAATTATTCCTTGTATTACTGTATCAAGATTCTTGTTTTGATCTTAGCTTTCACATAGTCCAAATAATCTTATGTTTTCTCTTCTTGATCTGTTCTCCAGATCAATAGTTTTTTTTTTATGAGATGACTCACATTTTATTCTATTTTTTCATTCTTTATATTTTGTTTTACTATTTCTTGGGATCATAAAATGACTGGTTTCCCCTTACCCAACTCTAATTTTCAAGTTTTTTCCTTAGATTTTGGATCTCCTCTTCTATCTGGCTGACTTTCTTTTCATAATCTTGGATTCTTTTTTTTTTTTCCCTTAAATTTCCCTCAATCTCTCTCATTTGATTGCTTTTATGAATTCTTTTTGGGCAGATGACCATTTAATTTTATTCTTTGGGGTAGGAGAGCTTTTTTTTTTCTTATGAATCCCAGTCTTTTCTTTTCCCACAGTAACTTTAAATGGTTTGCCTATTTTTTTGATTGCTTGTTTGTTTTCAGCAGATTGTTGGTGTAATCATCTCTAATCCTGGAGCATGGGGATGGTGCCCCTGGCCTCAGGTCTTCCTTCAGTTCTCTCAGAACCAAGAACTCTGTAAGTGCCCTCCTGTAAGTGCCCCAGCCAGCGGCACCTCTGCCCGCCTCCAACCTGTGTTCCTTCCTCCTCATCCAGGGCCAAGTCTCAGCAGCATAGCTGGGCCTGAAGTCAAGGTTTCTGTGGGTCGGGCCAAGATTGCCCCCAATCCAGCTAGCCCCAGAAGCCAGAACTCGGCCTTGGCACGCTTCTTGGGATGTTCTGGCTGCCCCAAGAGGACCCTGTTTGGCCCCATTCTGACCTGGTTTTAGGCTCTACCATGGCCCTGAAGCACTATTTTGTCTTGTTTCTGGTTTAGAACCCTCCCATAAATCAATTTTAAAAGCACTTGTTAGGTCCCTCCTATAAAGCAAATCGTGGCATTAGGAGTTCCAACTAAGCTGGCAAACTGGAAAGTTGTGGAAAAGCCCCGCTCCCCCCCACAGACCACTGCTCCTCCAGCCGGCAGGAAAGCTACCTGGGTGGCAGGTGCATGCAGAAGCTGGGGGCTGGTGAGAAGAGCCAGGGAAGCCGATCCAAGCCCAGGGACTAAAGCCAGATCCAAGGCCCTGCTTGTCAGTGCCCTGAGCTCAGCAGGAAGAGAAATCTCATTTAAAAGACAGGAAGAAGTAGCAGGTGGTTCCCACTGTCCAGTCTTCAGAGTGTGTCCCCCTCTCAATGATCTCATTTGGGTTTGTCTGATAAAGACACTGGGGTGATTTGCTATTTCCTTTTCCAGCTCATTTTACAGATGAGGAAACTGAGGCAGACAGAAGAAAGTGACTTGTCATCTAGGGCACAAGGAAGCTTCTGAGTCCAAATTTGAACTCAGGTAAGTGAGCCTTCCTGGCTCCAGGCCTGGTGTAATATCCACTACATCACCTAACTTCCTAGAAAATGGTCAAATCCTACTGGGCACCAGAATGGGGACAGAAGAACTATGAAGGAGACCAAAAACCAGCATAATCTGTGCCTTTCATGGAGACAGCAGGGAACAGAATTTCCAACTGGGAACCATGTAAAAAGCAGGCAGAGTCCAGCTAAGATCAGGACACAGTGTCTCTAGGCCCTGGGAGACTAGAACAGAAGCCAGAAAGTTAGAGGGTGGGTCCCGATCGAAACTATGTGATTCAGCCCAATCCAGCCTACAAAGGAAACAGGACCGAAGCAGGCTTAACCAGCCCATTAAAGACTTACAAAGGAGAATAAATAGCTTAGAACAAAAGATGGAATACCTTACCCAAATGGTAGAACAACTAGAACTCAATGATTCCCTAACATAAGAAACATCAGAGCAAAGATTTTAAAAGGGGTGGAGGGGGGAATAAAGGGAAAATACTTAATAGTTAAAAAAAAAAAAAGGCCTGGAAAACAACTCAAGGAGCAATAACTATGTTTCAAGAAATCATACAATAAAACTATCTAAATCTATTAGATCTGGAGAAAAAACTCAGAAAACTAAAAAACTTCATAATTTCTGGAAGAAATGCCAAATTAAAAAAAATGTCATGGTCAAAATCTAGAGCTTCCAAGACAAAAAAAAAAAAAAAAAAAAAAAAAGGTAATCAGCCAGAAAGAAAGAAAGAAAGGTAAAGTAATCATAATCAGGGTCACACAGGAGTTGGCAGCAACAACCATAACAGAGAAAAATATCCCCAAAGGCAAAAGACAGAGGCTCATAAGAATAATCCTTAGAGGGGAGCTGGGTTAGAGAACTCTTAATTATTCCAAGTGAAGGAATGCGAACCGGGGAACCGAGGAGAAACTATGAAATACAAATACACAAGAATCAAGAGAAAACGTAAAAGAGAACAACTTTGTAACTTAAGTATTATCAGAGCAATGATCAATCACAGTTCCAGAATGATGGCAAATCATGCTTCCCATTTCTTGGCAGAGAAATAATGAATTAGAAGTGCAAGATACTTATATTTTCTGAAATGTTTAAGGTGTGCATTTGTTTTATGTTATTATAAGGAAGGACCTTTTCTGGAGGAGGGAAAACTTAGGTGAATGTAATGATAGTGATACTAAAAAAGCAAGCAAAGAAGGGCATTAATAAAACATTAACAAAACATACACAAAACAGACAGAAAAGTTCAGAAGAGGCAAGCAGGGCAATGTTGGAGATAACCTGTTAAATTTGAAATGTAATGTAGGTGTGCTG
This sequence comes from Myrmecobius fasciatus, assembly GCA_023553655.1. NCBI lineage: Eukaryota > Metazoa > Chordata > Mammalia > Dasyuromorphia > Myrmecobiidae > Myrmecobius > Myrmecobius fasciatus. The sequence goes on from JAJPUD010000436.1 coordinate 575,218, forward strand.
GGGACACAAATAAAGACAGTTTTTAACTTCAGACAGCTTATATTATGCTGGGGGGAAAAAAGAAGAGGTATAACATGTACACAGAGAAGTAAACAACAAAGAAGCCTGAGGCTGGACATTTCAGATGTTGTAAAGGGCCCATGCACACACCGAGGCAAAAGGTGATTAACACTGAAATAGTTGAAAACAGTTGTCATTTTCCTTTTTCCAGGCTCCATATGTCTATTCTTTCAGCTAACCTTTACATCACATGTGACAGCAGCTACTGAAATGCAAGGCTTTCAAATTTATGAAAAGGAGGCAGCTGGGATTGAACGCTGGGAAGATATGGGATCAAGTCTGGGGTCCTTGTTACCTGTACGTGCAAGTTACAACTTGGGCAAGTTAATTAGCCTCTTTGGGTCTCAAGTTCCTCATCTATAAAGAGAGGTTGGACTCATTGACCCATAAGGTCATTTCCAACTCCACAAATCTATGCTTTCATGAACCCTTTAAATTCCATGATCCATGGAACAAATAATCGAGATTCTAGACCAAATTAAATTTAGTTGCATCTTTAGATTTAGCATACTTCTTGTTTCTTGAATAAAATGGAATTATAATAACACCACAAAAGACCAGATTCCCATACATGATTGACTGTTCCATACACTATTAGTGATGGGTGTTTAAGAATTATCCCCAATCACGGGTTACTAAGTGTCCTAACAGAGTGCTGGATCTGACTTCCCTCAAATCCCTATTAATGCTGTGACCCTTAGCAAGGCACTAAACCTGTCAGCTTCAGTCTCCTCAATCGTAAAATGGAGATAATAACAGCACCTATCACTCCAGTGATTTTGTGAGGATCAAATGAAATCATACATTTAAGAGGGCTTTGCTGTCCTTATAATGCCATATAAACGCAGCTGTCATTACTAAAGTCTAAAGGTTCAGAAGGATGGAGGGTCTCTGCCATCAGAACTTTGGGCTGTTTGTATGTTTCTTCTCAGATCTTTTAACTATGAGCATATGCCTCAATATTAACAGCTAAAGAAATAGTCAACAGATATAAGGCTTGAAAAGTAAAAATTGAATAGTGAGAGCAGTAGTACTGGATTACCCAGACATTAGCTGTACTATATAACAGACAGACATTAGCATTTTAAATCCAGCCAACTTGATTAACTTAATTAAGAGTTGACAGTTGCCTGGATCTCTTTTCTACACAAATACAGCTCCTCCTTACTGACCCTTTCATTTTTAGGTGTTGGTTGGATTTAAGTTTCGCTCCTTTAAGTTAAGGCCTTCAGATTATTTCATTTTTAGATCTCACTAAGATATTCACTAAGATAGGCCATCTTCCAATACTTTAACATATGTATATACACAAGCATGGTAATATAACTTACTTGACTTTCTGAATCCATATGCAGTAGTCTGAGATATAGAGATCATTTAGAATATACGCTGGGTCATTTTCTTGAAAAATTTTGTGGATATCCAAGAGACACTTCAAAACAGCACTTCTTCCTAGAGGAATATAGAAAATACAACATCACAACATTATTTCAAAAAGGCTACAAATGATGTCCATTTTTTTTACACTTAAAATTTAAAACTTATCAGAACAGCATAAAAGGATATAGTATAACATGATTTGTGCAAACCAATGTTTGCACAAATATCTTTTTTTTAAACTAAAATACCTTTTTTTAAAATTTATTTTGCTTTTTAAAAATGTTTTTCTAAATACATGTAAAGTTTTCAAGATTCATTTCTGTAAGATTTTGTGTTCCAATTTTTATCTTACTTCTTCCAGACAGCAAGCAATCTGATAAAGTATTATACATATACAATTCTTTTAAACATATTTTCATATTTATTATGTTGTACAAGAAAAAAATCAAACCGAAAGGGAAAAAAAACACAAGAAAGAAAAAGCAAACCAACAAAATAGATGAAAATACTTTGCTTTGATCCACATTCAGTCCCCATGGTTCTCTCTCTGGATGTGGAAGGCATTTTCCATCCCAAGTCTATTGGAATTGTTTTGGATCACTGTATTACTGAGAAGAGCTAAGTCTATCACAGTTGATTATCACGTAATCTTGCTGTTACTGTAAACATCATTCTCCTGGCTCTATTCACTCAGCATCAGTTCATGTAAGACTTAGAATACTTAATACTTCTTTTTTTACAACAGGAACATATTGATACTCTCTAAACTTTATCAAATGTTTTTGCTGCATCATGACTCATGCCTAGAATGTACTCACTCAATTCTACCTTTTCCATTAAAAGGTGGGAGGCAAGCACCAGCTGTCACACAAAGCCTTACTTTGTATTTATTCTCTTTATATCTGTCCTCTATATGTGTATGTATATATGTAATTTTTGTTCCCTGATTAGGATATAAGTTTTCTGAGAGCAAGGACAGTTTCATTCTTTCTATTTGTAGTTCTATTACTCAGCACAGTATCTGTCACAGAGCAAGCATTAATGTTTGCAAATTAACTGAAATATGACTACTGAAATCCTTTTTTCACTATTTAAACTAAAACTTTATCTTCAGTAATTTTTGCATTATCTAATGGCCTACATAAACCAATATAGTTTCATAAGCCATTAAAATACGATAAAATCTACTATAATGTTGTTCATTTAAAAGTATCCACTTTAAATCACTTCACACGATTCTTTCTTTTCAACGTTACTATCACTTAAAGATATATAGTTCCATCTGTGTGGTTACTTCTTCCACTGCATTCTTTAGGAGACTGTTTTGTGAACTGCTGAAGTACCCCATGTCCTGATAATGAGTTTCTCCAAACCTGAGGCTGATCCTCCAAGGATGAATACATAATCACTGCTCACATACTTGAAGCTCTTTCAGTCTGGTAAGACTCATTAGAGCTTATGATCAGTCAAAAATATCATTAGAGAATCCATCTTTACCTCCCTGCCACAAGAAGACATTAAAGCAAGGTTTTAGTGAGTATTGTTTATACTTAATTTTAAACATAAGCAAATGCTATAATTCAATAAGAATTCTCCTTACTCTCAAGTTCATGAGATTCCTCTTCATTTAATTAATTATGTGGCAAATTACTAAATCACCAGCACTACCTCCTTTCATTTATAAAATAAAACTATTTTTTGCCTCATGCTTTGCTTGAAGGTGATAAAACATGAAGTATATGTGAATTTCATGATCCTAAATCATTCCATGATTATTTTCAATCACAATATGCTAGATATCAAGACCTTAAAGAATCCCAAACCAAGCAAAATATGATCCAGCAAGTTTCTCTATTTCTGATGATAAAAAGTGGAGAAAAAAACCCCATCTCTACTGCGACATAAAACCTCCGCTGAATCGAAGGTTATGGGATAGCTAAGCAGGAATGACAAGTAACCAGTCAGAAGTACAGCACTAAAACCAAGATGGCGGGGACTAGAAATTTAGATCAGAGTTATCCTTACAAAGTGAGAACTGAAGACATGAGAACAGATCAGTATTTGGAAGAAAAGAATGAACAACAGAAGCAAAGGAAGGAGATGCTAAGCTTTCATTCTCGGTCATTCCTCAGCAACCATCTCTCCCCCCAGAGCAAATGTCTCGTACATTCCTCTTTCCCTCAATATAACTTTAAAAAAAAAAAAATCCTATTTGGAAATCTGTCAAAAAGTCAACATAGACCTACATCTCACATCTCCCTACCACCAAAATAAGGTCAAAATGGATACATGATTTGGGCATAAAGGATGACGCCATAAACAAATTAGGAGAACAAGGAATACTACTATACTTACCAAAATTTTGGAGAAGGGAGGAATTTATGATCAAAGAAGAACTAGAGAACATCATGAAAGGCAAAATGGACAATTTTGATTACATTAAATTAAAAAGCTTTCACACAAACAAAACCAACAGAAACAAGATTAAAAGGGAAGTACAAAGCTGGGGAAAAAAAATCTTTACAGCCAGTATTTCTGATGAAGGTCTCATTTCTAAAAATTATATAAAGAACTGTGTTGAATTTATAAGAATACACATCATTCCCCAATTGGTAAGTGGTCAAAGGATATGAACAGACAATTCTCAGATGATGAAATTAAAGCCATTTATAGTTATATGAAAAAATGTTTTAAATCACTATTGATTAGAGAAATGCAAATTAAAACAACTCTGAGGTACCACCTCACACCTCTCAGATTGGCTGACAAGAAAGAATAATGATAAATGTTGGAGGGTATGTGGGAAAGCGGGACACTAATGCATTTTTGATGGAGTTGTGAAATGATCCAATCATTCTGGAGAGCAATTTGGAACTATGGCCAAACGGTTATCGAACTGTGCGTACCCTTTGGCCCAACAGTGCTATTACTGGGCATATATCCCAAGGAATTATAAAGGAGGGAAAAAGATCCACATGTGCAAAAATGTTTGCCGCAGTTCATTTCATGGTAGCAAAGAATTGGAAAATGAATGGATATCCATCAGTTGAAGAATGGCTGAACAAGTTGTGGTACATACAGATAACGGAATATTACTGTTCTATAAAAAATGATAAAAAAAAGCTGATTATTTAAAAAAAAAAAAGCTGATTATAGAAAAGCCTGGAAAGATTTACATGACCTGATGCTGAGTGAAATGAGTAGAACCAAGAATACACTGTACATAATAACAGCAAGAATGTGCAATGATCAACAGTGAAAAACTTGTTTCTTCTCATTCAGTGATCCAAAGGAATCCCAATAAACTTTGGACAGAAAATGCTATTTGCAATCAGAGAAAGAACTAAAGTGGCTGAATGTAAATCAACACATGCTACTGAATTCACTATGTTCACTTTTTTTTGTTTTATTTTTTTTTCTCTCTCCCATAGTTTTTCTCTTTTGCTCTGATTTTTCTCTCCCAATATAATTCATAAAACAATGTATATTAAAAATAAACTAAAAAAAATCCTATTTGGTTGATCTTCACTCTGTTCTAACACTTCTTGTTTACATGCTTTTCTAAAATGCAGTTTGGCCAATGACTTTGTATATTCACACTGATCTCTTTAAAGACTTTTTCCATCTTCAAAATTTCATCTTTAAGAGGTTTCTGTTTCTTCTAACATGACTTCCTCTGAGGTATTTTCACTTATGGGATCCTGCCAAAACCACAAATGGCATCAAGAGGAAGAGTTGAAGCTTGCTCTTTTTAAAGACAAAAGTCCCCTCCCTTCTAGGAACTGCATTTCCTTGGATTAAGTTTACAATTGACCCACATCAAGTGGACATAAGTAGCCTCCTCCTGGAGCCTCCATTTTGAAGAGATACCCAGGTCAGCTGGCCCTTCCCATCTCACCTTTTGACACTTCAAGACTTCACCAGCATGCCATTAGGCAGGTACTTTCTTTCTTTTCCCCTTCCTCCCCTCTCCAGTTTTCATTTGTCACTGTTGTTTTTCAACTCTCTATCATGTAGAGTTGGAGCTTTCTTGGCAACCATACTGAAGTGTTTTGCCATTTCTTTTTCCAGTTTATTTTACAGATGAGGAAACTGAGGTAAATAGGGTTAAATGACTTGTCCAGGTCCAGGATCACACAGCCAATAAGTGTCATAGGTACTATGAACATTTTACTTTAGTAAGAATTCAGAGTTAAAGATCCATAGTATTTATGAAAATACATTATTCCTACTACATATCACAAATTATGTAGTTAATACTTTTTGAAAATTCCTCTAGTTACTTAATATACCTACTCACTAACTAGTTTTTCTCATCATTGGAAGGTATCCAAGAAAAAGATTTGTTTTTCCCAGTTTCTGACACATGACTTCCTGGGTTAATTTCTTATCGGTCTGACAGACTTAACTGTGGATATGAGACAAGTTCATAGTTTTCTAAATTAAGTCAAATTGGCCATTTGGAATCATGCATTATTAACTTGTTTGAGAGACAATGTGTATTATCGCAATGACCAGCAAGAAATCTATGAAATCTCTTAACTCCAGGCAATTAAAAATAATCTAGAACTAAATCTGGGCATGCTTTTGTGGGATTTTAATTCAATTAACTAAACAGGAAAGTATCAATTAAAGCACTGTTATGTACTAGGAACTGTTCTAGGGACAAAGTTTTTTCCCCCACTTTCTATCTACCTTCATTTTCAACTATTCACATTATATAGCTGATGCTAGGTATTTTACTTTGTGCCTAGTCCTGCCCTCTAGAGGTCCCAACAAAACAGGACAGTGAAAACTAACTGATGTTGAAAAAGGGGGAGTCATTACTATGTGACTAATAGTTTGTGGTAAGGGCATAAAATTACTTCAAAATAAAAATAAACTCTTCCAACTATTTTAAAGATAACTATGATTGTGTCTGTGTAGTGTCTGAAGAATAAGGTTGCCTAGATACACTGAATTGTTTTAACTTCAATCTTAGTAACAGTCTCATTTCTAGCAAAAGACCACAGATCAAAAAGAATCTCTTAGGATAGAGTAAATCTGTGAGATTATTTTTTCTGTTATTGTAAGCGATGCTTTTCTATATCCTCTGATGAATCTTCTCAAAGAAACTGAGTGACTTATCTAATTATAGCTTGAACAAATACCCAAAAGGAAGGTAGGGAGATTAAATGCCCTGGCAAAGCAATCAAAGTTAAGAAAGATAAAATATGATAATTTTCCTTTAATTCAGGGCACTGGTGAGAAATTACACATGTCGAATCATTAACAATAAAACATGCACAATAAAACTATGAGAGCTTTTAAATATATGTAAGTTGTGATTTTAAGTCCTTATATTTTATAATACATTTATTATACATACAACATTTATTAAGAGTCCTCTACACATAAAGCTACAACAAATAAACAGATAGATAAATGCTAACTAATCTAAGGAGGAAGAGAGAATTAGCAAAAGAAGAGATCATGAAAAACTTGGTATAGCGGGAATCTGAGCCGAGACCCTGTAGATGCCAGGCTTTGGGGGCCAGCTCCTGTGAGAAGGCGTAAGTGGGAAAATAACATGGGAATTGAGGCTATAAAATCAGACTGTAGAAAAAAAAAACCTTAAAAGTGAGGTGGAGAAGTTAGCACTTTATTCTAGAGGAAACTCAGAGTTAGTGAAGGTTTTAAAAATGGAAAGATGACAGTTAAACCTGAACCTTAGGAAAATGATAGTCTGGAGTGTAAAGAGACTGGAATGACCAAGAGACAATTACAAGAGTCAATCCATCAATCAATAAGAATTTATCACAAAGCCACTATGTGCCACACATTACTGTGGGGACTGGGGCATTGAGGAAACCAAGGCAAACCGTTCCTGACCCAAGGAAACACAGTCCAGCTTCAGGAGACAATTCCTTCATACAGGGATGTGTATAAAGGAGATCCAAGATGGCTTGGCGAGGGAACAAGAAAGGCCTCATGTAGAAGGTGGACACAGCACAAAGGAAAATGAGAACTGAGAAAAGGTCAGAAAAGACCAAAAAAAAAAAAAAGTAAAATCATATATAGAAGGAAAAAAACTATCACAAATCTCCTTTTTTACATGAATGCTATAAAAGAATTTTTATTGATTTCTTTTGACTTGAAAACACAAAACACACACATCATTACTAGAGAAAATTATAAATTATAAACTATTTTTAACTTGGTATTATTTTGACAAAAATAAAAGAAGTTTCTCATTTTCAAAACTTTAGGTGAAAAATTCCTTCTTTTCTTCTTGTCTCTTTGTGTGTGTGTGTGTGTGTGTGTGTGTGCGCGCGTATGTGTGTGTCTGTGTCTCTCTCAGCTCTTCCCAACCATGATTCTAAGGCTGGCAAGATCTCTGATTGGCTCCATTTCCAACGTGGGTCTGTTTGTCCCTCCTTAGGTAACCTGGTGGTCCCCATCTTCCCCGGCCTCACCACACTGAAGTCACACTTGGTGCGGACACTAAATCTGCAGAGCCCCCTGAAGCTCAGAACTCCCAAGCTCAAGGGATCCAACAGCCTACAGTGTCCCAGCATCTGGTTTTATAAATGTAAGTCACCATACCCAGTCTTTTTTTTTTCCTTTTCCTCAATGAATCAGCAATAATATAAATGGAGACTGTTTTGGGGAGGGATCCTGGATGTATTATTATTAATTTCCATACTCTTAAAATGACCTGCATAATGAAGTTACCCAAAATTATACCGCTTCTCATATTATATACTAGTCAGAAAAAAGAGAGCTACATAGACATATACATAGTTTTTAAAAATTTACATTACTAAATAACTGTATGAAAGAAAAAATTTAAGTTGGTTGTTTATAACCTGACAACCAATTTCACAGACAAGTAACATGAGAGGCTAGGAAGTGGAAGGAGCAATGTGTAAGGGAGAGATGTCTGGGAAAGAGGGGGAAAGAGAAAGAAAAGAGGGAAAGGATGGGAGGGAAGATAACTCAATACTTAAGTGAATTTTAACTCTAAAACTGTCCTTTAAGTTGTTTCATAAACTACATAACTAGGAAGAAATTCTTGTTTCATAATGAGAAAGTACCATAAGCAAATTGGTCTCAGACGAACTTGTATTTTCACATTTCCTTCTTCGTTAGAATATTAGCTCCTGGAAGGCAGGCAGGTTGGATGGTTTATGCCTTACTTTGTATCCTTTCAGTACTTAATACTCATAGTTAGCATTTAAAAAAAAAAAATACTTGTTAAAGCCATTCTCCAAATTGATTTTCACATGAAGAAATTAAAACCATTTCTAGTCATATAAAAAAAGCACTAAATCACTATTGATCTGAGAAATGCAAATTAAGAATACTCTGGTATTGGTACTCTGAGGTACCACTACAGACCTCTCAATTGGCTAAGATGACAGGAAAAGATAATGACAAACGTTAAAAGGGATGTGGGAAAATTAGGACACTAATACATTGTTGGTTTAGTTGTGGACTGACCAAGCATTTTGGAACTATGCCCAAAGGGCTATCAAAGGGTACATTCCCTTTGATCCAGCAGTGTCTCTACTAGGCTTTTTATCTTTTTATGATCCAAAGGGATAATAAAAAAGGGGAAAGGACCCACATGTGTGAAAATGTTTGTGGGAGCCCTTTTTGTAGTGTCGAGGAACTGGAAACTGAGGGATGCCCATCAGTGGGAGAATGGCTGAATAAATTATGGTATATGAATGTTATGGAATATTATTGTTTTTAAGAAACGACCAGCAGGATGATTTCAGAGAGGCCTGGAGAGATTTGCACGATGCTAAGTGAAATGAATAGAACCAAGAGAACATGACACATGGCAACAACAAGACTATGTGATCAATTCTGATAGATGTGGCTCTTTTCAATAGTAAGGTGATTCAGACCAGTCCCAATGGTCTTATGAAGAGAGCTATCTGCACCTAGAGAGAGGACTATGGGTCACAACATAGTATTTTCCCTCTTTTTATTGCTGTTTGAATTTTGTTTTCTGATTTTTCTTTTGTGCAGCATGATGACTGTGGAAATATGTATGGAAGAATTGCATATGTTTAACATATATTGGATTATTTGCTGTCGGGGAGGTGGGTGGGAAGAAGAAAAAATTTGGAACACAAGGTTTTGCAAAAGTGAATGTTGAAAACTATGCATGTATTTTGAAAATAAAAAGCTAAAAAAAAAATGCTGGCTGACAAGATTAAACTCAATAGACAAGATACAAAAATGAATTAACCAGTCCACAAGATCGAGATTATAATTGACCAAGTGCATGCGTTAAGTACACAGACAACAGGAGGCACATTATTAAAAAGTAACATCTGAGATACAAAGTGCTTTAGGAGATCCAAGGATATCTTGAAAATATCTAGAAAGGAGAGGAGCAAAGTCTTCATGTAGATGGCATTTGAAGTAGGCCTTGGATAATGAGGAGAATCTCCAGGAGGGAACATCCATGAAAGGGTATGAGAAAGGGAAAGAAAACATGGCAAAAACTTTAGAAGAAATAAAAGCATAAGGAGTCAAATTCAGCTACAGTATAAGCAGCATGATTACATTTCCTTAATCCCAAATCAGGATATATACTTTGATAAAGGACTCTCTGATTTGTAAATTAATGACTTATAAAAATATATTAAACTAATGCCGGCGTTGCTATCACCATCCAGCCCCCATTTATCGCACCTGCACAGAGATTGCATATGGAGACAAAGACACCCACCAGATGGGCTGGTACACCTAATACTTTTAATGGGTAAGTACCTCTCACAATGACTCTCCATTTTACTAGAACATTTCCTGATTTCATTTTGCCACCAGGTGCTGAAGTATTATAATTCAGGGAATAGTTGAATGATTGTGAAATAAAACAGAAGAGGAATATTTTAATTTACAACTGTTCTGGATAAGTTACTAGGCATAGTAGCTATAAGAACATGAAGCAGGCAACCAGTGGCTAGAGATAAAAGGTGGAGGCCAGAACCTAAGGGGCATCAAACATGAGAGTAAGAAATCTGGGCATTATTCAACAGACAATGGGGAGCCCATTTTAACCCCAAGTGTCATAACTAGAACTAGATATTAGGGAGATTATTCTGGTAGTTTGTAAAATATAGATTGGGGAAATGGAGTCAAATCTTAACCTGTATCTATACCTGAATCCACAGCTATGTGACTATAACTATGAAGCATTATATGAATTCTTAAATTTAGTGGGTTGGAAAGATACCAATTAGGCTACAGTCAAAGTTCTAGTCCCTTTATCAATTACCATTCATCTATGACAAGAGAGTAGGGCCATCCTGTCCTGCCAAGAGCCATTATTATTGTGATTTACATAGCATTATATCATTCTAAGACTACAATCAGGAGCTCATATTTTAATAACAAGCAAACTATTTTAATATGAACAGCTAATAAACATCTATTAAGCACCTACTACATGCCAGCACTGTATTAAGTGCTAGGGGTACAAAAAAGGGCAAAAGATGTCCATGCTTTCAATGAGCTCCCAATCCTAGTCTAACAATAGGCAAACACATGAAAAATAAACTGCCTACAGGATGAACAGGCTATCACTGAGAGAGGGAAGAAAGGTTAGGAAAGGCTTCCTATAGAAGATGGAATATTAGCTAGGACTTAAAGGAACCTGCACAAGTCAGCAGGCAAGGATAGGAGGAGGGAGAGTGTTCCAGGAAGGAAGGCCTGCAGCATCATTTCTGTGGGATGAGGAGGTCAGGGTCACAGAACTAAAGAGTAAACTGCTGGGAATAAAGAGTAACAAGACTGGAAAGGGGAGAAGGCAGGAGGTCCTAGATTATAAATGATTTTAAATACCAAAAAGAGGATTTTTTTATCCTAGAGGTGACAGGGAGCTTACTGAGTAGAGAGCAACACTTTGGTGCCTGGAGAAAGGACAGGAATAGAGAAACTTGAGGCAGGCAGACCCCCATAGCCTGCACTAAAGAGTGGGGTGTCCAAGGAGAGAAGGGGCGCAGGTGGCAAAGGAGAAATGGCCAGGCCCTGGTCACAGACTGGATAGAGGCAGTGAGAGAGGTAGTCCAGCTATCCTGGTTTTCTGGCCTGAAGTTAATTAACCACTGTCTCTACTGAAAATAGAGAATCAATCAGGAGGGTTTAAGGTCGTGGCCACTCAGCCCCAGGACCGAGGAAGTCTCCAAAACCACAGAAGCCTCTCCTTGCTGGCTGCCGCCAACGGGGGTGGAAGAGAATGGAGTTTATCATTAACACCATCCCAAACCTCATGCTCCAAAACCTGCAAAGGAAATGTTTCCTCCCAGAGGCCTGAGGGGGCAAATCAATTCCATCCCTTTGGCTTCTGGTTTCAGAGGAACCTCAAAGGAGCTGACAGGCTGGACAGTACAACTCAGAGCATCATAGTTCCCTCGTCCAGGGCAAGACTTTGCACTGGTGATTCAGTGGGGGGGAGGGAAGGGGAGGAAATCTGCTTTCACGGATGAGTTTGTGGGGTTGTTCTGGAAAAACTCCTGGCCCCTCTACACAGCCCCAGGTAGATGTCCTGGACCAGTGGGCAGGGGATGATTTCTGCCCAGGGCTACGTAACTGCTACAGACAGGGAGGTAGGCAGGTGCCCAGAGTTGGTCTGTCATTAACTACCCATGGGACTCTGCACACAGAATTTGACAAAAAGAAATAAAGGAAAGAGCTTCCTGAAAAATAAAACTGCTAAAATGTCCTACCATCAACAAGTTTGCTACAAAAGCTCTCCACGGATGGATCTACTAGGCTCCAAGAATGATGCACAGAAGATGTGCCCAGGAACGCTTTGTTATAGCCTCAAGAGTGAGATAAATGGTTTGGGAGGGAACAACCCAGCCTTGGACAAGTGGGGGGAGCTAGGGGGTAGGAAGGAAGGAAAGGCTTAGTGGCTAAGGAAGCAGCCCAGGTTGGGGCAGGCCAGGAATCAGTCTGCTGGCCTGCACTCAGCAAAGGAGTCTTCTCAATCCCACAGCACTGCTCAGCACCCTGGACTCTGCTTTTTAGAGCTATCTTGGGCTGTCCCACTAATGGGGCTTTCTTTTTAGGAACAATTTTTATGTAAATAAATGCCAATGTATATGTGAGTGCACACATGCACATTATATGTAATATGTGTACACTAACACCCTAAATATGATTTGCATGTATATGAAATGGAGGCATCTCTAACAGTAATTCACAATTTGACTTGAATTCACAGTCAATGAAAGCTTCCCCAAATCACTACTTTTCTTTAGTTCTTGGAAGTATGTAAATATAGTTGTCATTCTGTAATGAGAAAAGGAATCCCAAATGGCAGAAGAAAGGTACAAGTATTGTTTAGAATCTAAGACGAGAAATAGAAGAGCAAAAATTATCTTCCTTGGATAATTTATTAACATGAAAGAAATAGTTATGTTAATCTTATTCATGACTAAATATCTCAGGCTGGAAAAATGGATTTAATTTTGTATTAAAAATTGCATGGTCAACCCAAGAAGCAATTAATACATCCATATTAACAATTTAAAATCACAATAGTCGTATGTTTTGTACTAAAGGGAAGATATGAAAAGGTCTACTAGGCAACTCCTACTTTCAGACTAATTAGTGTTTATTTGATTTTTTTTTCCAGTTTTTCTTAAGAGTGAAAAGAACTACCAAATGTTAGAACTTGAAAGGGTCTTAGAAATGATCTGGCCAAGTCAATTCAAAAAGCATTTAACAGTGCTACCATATGCATGGCATTGTGCTGGCACTAGAGGTTTTAAAAGAAGGAGAACAAAAATTCCTGCCTTCAATGAGTTCTGTGTCCTGGGAGTCTAACCCTTTTGATTTGAGATAAAGAAACTGATCCCCTCCAGAAGAAGGACCATGACAAAGTTAAACCACAGCCAGACCTCCTGATCATGGGGCAATGTGTTCCATCAAAAATGGACAGCACTGGGATGTAATGCTTTCACTCTGCTGGGTTTCACAACTTTTTTTTTTGTTTGTTTGTTTCAAAATCCTGAACTTATCAAAAGTATTGGTGTGAAAGAATTTACAACAATCAGGAGTGAAAATGTAAAAACCAAAGAGTATTTTCCAGGGGCTTATAAAAAAATTTAGAGTTCCAGAAAGAAGACTGACCCTTTGAGGGAGGAGGGGATCACTCAGTCCCAAACCAATCTCTCCCAGTGACTGATGTTCCGTTAGCTGCCAAGTCCAGGGGCCTTTTCTCAATCCTCGTTCTTGACCTCTCTGTGGACGCTGACCTGGCTGACTACTGCCTCCTCTTTGGCGTTCTCTTCTCGAGCTTTTCAGGATACCCTTCTTCTGGCTCTCCTCCCTCTCTGGTTTGCTGAATCTCCCCCAGACTGCATCCTCTAATGCAGATGTTCCCCCCATTCATGTTGGGTTCTCCTCTCACTCCATTCACTGCCATGGACTTGTCACCTTTCCTGCCCCCATTTCTCTGCTGATCTGCCTTTCAAGGCCTCTCACACTGAATGTCCAGTAAACATCTTAAATTCACCACGTCCAGAACAGAACTCTTCCCCTTTGCCCTCATTCACCTTCCTCCCTCCACCTTTCGGGCTCACCACCTAGGAGGCATCCCGGGTTCTTCAGTGCCTCTCACTCCTCCCATATCCAAGCCTGTTGCCAAGGCCTGTCCATCTCACCTGTACAACATTATGAGCCCTTCTCTCCTCTGACAGGTGCAGGCCCCATCCTCCACATTATATCACTCATCAAGCTTGTTGGGGGAAGAGGGTCCTCCCTGTCCCAAGGCTCTCCCCACTCCAATCCAAGTGATTTTCCTGAAGCCTAAGTCTGAGCATGGCACCCCTGCGGTACCTCTCTCAGCTCCAGAATTAAACACAAAATGTTCTGTCTGGCCTTCACAGCTCCCAGGACCCTCCTATCTTTCCTAAAAGGTACTTGGCCAGGAACACTGACCTCCCTGGCGGCTTCCTTTAAGTACCAACTAAAATCCCAACCCTTCTTAATTTCAGGGCTTTCCCTCTCTTAATTATTTCCCATTTATTCTCTATCTAACTTGCTTTGTATATATCTGTTTGCACTTTGTCTCTCATTAAATTGTAAGCTCTGCGAAGGCAAGGGCTGTATCCCCAGAGCTTATCAGCACAGTGCCTAACACACAGGAAATACTTAATAAATGTTTAATGAACTGAGCCTTTATCTAATTTCACATATTAATGCAATTAATTTAAAAGGAAAAAAACTACCTTATTTACCAAATAGTTCAGAAAAGGAGTAGTCTCTGTAAAATTGGTTAAACCAAGTAATAACTAATCTTTTGGACTGTTGTCTAAGGTGAAAAAGACAAACTAGTATTTCACTGGTGACAAGGATCAATCTCCTGAAAGAGTATTCTCAAATAAGTTTCCCTATGTAAAGCTCTGCTATGCAGAAAGTTAATCCATTAGTCTTCATAAAATGCCTCTAATAGCCTTAACATCCCTCTCTGTGCTATTTTAAACAGAAAATTTAAATAGAAAAGCACTACTGTCAGAGAAAAAAATGAAATTTTCACATATATAGTAACCAGAAAAAATAAAGAATATAACAGAATACTTAAAGTACTTTAATAATGCAGGCATTTTTAAAAATTATATGTGCTGAAATCTAAGGTCAAGAAGGGACCAAGGCATATCTTCAATTGTATTATTAAATCACAGAATGTTTATGGGTCTAGGGTGAGGGGTAATACCATTTCAAACTATAATGAAATGCAAATATCAATACAAAAAAGGAATTAGGATTAACTAGCATATAAATCACATATAATAATGTAGTTTAAAAGTGTCACCCAGGACCTAATACACAGAATAAGAATTATAAAGATACTTCAAAAACCTTCTCCCTTTCTAGCCTTTATCTTTCATTTTCAAATGTCTAAGAGAAGACAAGCGGTATTTCCAAGGACTGTGCCAGACTTCTCAGAATCCGTGGCA
>JAJPUD010000436.1:590634-603624 GCA_023553655.1 Myrmecobius fasciatus
ATCAGCAGAACCAGAACATTATACACAGCAACAAGACTATACGATGATCAATTCTGATGGACATGGTTCTCTTCAACAATGATGTGATTCAAACCAGTTCCTATTGTTCATTGATGAAGATAGTCATCCAGAGAGAGGCCTGAGGGAACTGAGTGTGAACCACAACACAGCATTTTAATGCTTTCTGTGAATATTTCCATGCATTTTGTTTTCCTTCTTAGGTTGTTTTTTTTTCTTCTCTCTTTCTAGATCTGATGTTTCTTGTGCAGTAAGATAACTGTATAGATATGCATACATATATTGGATTTGTCATATAATTTATCATATTTAGCATGTATTAGATTACCTGTCATCTAGGGGTGGGGGGAAGGACGGGAAAAGCTTGGAACAAAAAAAAAAAGTTTTTGCAAAGGTCAATGTAGAAAAATTATTCATATGTTTTGTAAATAAAAAGCTTTTAATAAAAAAAAATAAAAATAATAAAAAAGAAATGATGGAAATGGTTTTACAGAAGCCTGGAAAGACTTACATGACTGACACAGAGTAAACAGACCCAGGAAAACAATACTGTATAGAAAAAAAGCAAAATAAGTCAAGACAAATAACTTTGAAAGAATTATGAACATTACTCCAACTCTATTAATTGTCATTAAAAGTTTCTAATTTCCACAAAAGATTGCATCAAGAAAAATCCTTAAACAAATGAAATGATTTTCAATTTAAAAAAAAAAAATCTAAAAACAAAAGAATTACGGCCACTGATAATAACTGTGATCCTGGAAGATTAATGATGAACCCTGCCACCTCCCTTCTGACAATGATGAAGAGCTTGGAGCACAGAATGAGCCATATTTTTTTTGGAAGTGGCCAAAGAAGAACTTTATCTTATTTAACTACACGTTTTTAACAAAGGATTTTAATTCATTTGGGGCCTGGAGAGAATGAGCTAGGGAGGGAAAAAATGATTGCTGCTGATTGAAAACACACACACACATTTATATATGCCCCTAATGGGAACAAGTCATCTGGCCCAGATTATATCTAAAAGGTATGTATTTTATACCAAAGAGAATAAGTATAGGTGCTGAGCTACTTTCAGTGACCTCTGAGACTGGAGAAAGGGAGCAGAACTATCAAGACTAGAGAACTTTAGCTTATAGATCAGTAATAGAATCCTGATTCAAAAAATCATGATGGGCTGGAACCATAAGAATAAAAATAACATCTTAACTTGTGTTTAAAAAATCAAATTTTATTTACTCTTCAATTTACCCAAGTCCCTCAACAACTCAGCTGATGCTGCTTCTATAAAGAATTTAAGGAGGTGCACTCTGCACAGATGTGTGTGTGTGTGTGTATGTGTGTGTGTGCGTGCATACAAATTAATAGAAAATAAAGTGAATTAATGCTACTGTTGTGAAATAACCCTGTAATTTACCAGTCTCCAGAGCTATAGGTGTTAGGGTCCACCTCTGAGGCCTGTGGCCTGAGATTCTCAAAGGCCATGCCAATGAAGCTCAGATTCTGGCCAGTCACATCAGGCTGGAAAGCCTTCAAGTCCAAGTATAGCGTCATGGTGGTTTGGTTCCCTGAGATCAGCCTGAGCTTATGGCAGGACAATGAATTGTTCTTCCCACCTCACTGAGAAGCTGTGACATGCAGGGATAGTGAATACCTGTATGATGGAACCACAAATACTTTCATGTAAGTATAAAGTCATTAAAGAGGCAACAAGATTTACCAATGGAAGTAAAGAAGCAAGCATATAACACAAATGACTCCATTTCATCTTTTAATTAGAAAATAAGAGTACACACGGAATACTATACAAGGACAGAAATAATACAACATGTCTCTTCACTGCTTATAAACTTACCTGCCTTTCTTGAGGATTATTGGTTTAGAATTCTCCCACCTTATTGGAAGTTGGGAGA
Organism: Myrmecobius fasciatus; assembly: GCA_023553655.1. Classification (NCBI taxonomy): domain Eukaryota; kingdom Metazoa; phylum Chordata; class Mammalia; order Dasyuromorphia; family Myrmecobiidae; genus Myrmecobius; species Myrmecobius fasciatus. The sequence continues at coordinate 592,569 of JAJPUD010000436.1, forward strand.
ATCTCTCCCATTTTAGCATGCAGAAAAATGTGTCTTACCTAATTGTAATATCTTTATTGTATCAATGTAGGCTTTTGTCACCAGCTTGAAATGTCGATAAAGGGGGTAACATAAAACTCTTCTTCCAAAAGAAACCAGGATTTCATGAACATTATTCCAACTCTGTTAATTATTATTGGAAGTTATTAATTTCCAGAAAATATAACAAAAAAAAATCTTTAAAACAAATGGCATGATTTTCAGTACAAGAATCTAAAAACATAAGCTTTACCACAAACTAAGTACACAGAAAACACTAAGTTTTGAAAGAGATTATTTTAACTCTTCATAATAGAAAATGTATGTTATCTTGATTCTTATTAGATCGATATATTTGCTCTTTCCTTTGCATAATGAGATCATGACTTTAAAAATAATGTAAAGAAATTTAAAACATATGACATTACACAACACATATGCATATGCAATCTTTTTAAAGGATAAAGTGCAATGCTCTTAAGACATCAGAATTCTGGCATGATTTGTACATTCTACTCCAGCATATATATATGCATAGCTTCCAGCCTTGCACAAGTTTGCCCTCCCTCATTTCTGGACCATTGTATATACCCTTTATCTCACCATCAGGACTCCTGCTTCCCTAATCCTCGCCACTAATGTTCTCAACCTTCCTCACAACTTATTTCATCAAATACTCCTATTGTTTCAGACAGAGCCATTACTTCAATCTTACTTCTTCAGACTCCTTAACTTATGAAATTCAGTAACTAAACTAGGTGCTTCTCATAAAAGGATTCATGCTTAAATATTATTGAATTAAAGGTACCAAAATGTGGCACAAATACATTAAAAGAATTTGCAAAATGCAATTTCTATTTTAAAAACAAGATAAAGACTAAACCAAAAATCTCTGGAAAGAACAAATTAATTTCTTCAAGTAGAAATATTAACTTTTAAGCATCAGAAAATCTTACCTCAAACCACGACAATGTTCCACTTAGTTTTCTGATATTCCAAGGAGATTCAACCTTTATTTGGTTAGGGAAGAAAATATAATTTCTCATACATCAAATCATTTAAAAAAAAAAAAACAAATATAAGTCTAAATGAATGAGAACAGAAGAACACTGAGTTTTAAGTCTATAACTGAGTCATAGTGATAGAGTTTTTGAAAAATCCAAGAATAAACAGGTACTCATGAGTGCAGAATAAAAATATGACTATGGATACTCAAGTAGAAAAATGGCCCAATTTATAAATTTTTGGGAAAAAAATTTATTATAATTTTTAATCTCAACTAGGAAAGAAAATGTGTACTATAACAAAGAATTCTTTATCAACTTTTCAAAGATAATAAAGATTTCCTTCCATTTTTTTTGCTCAACATACTACACACTAATATTATTGTACTGGAGTAAGTTCCCAGTAACCTCCTCATACTAAAACTTTCATGATAAAAAGACCTTCACATTCCAACCTAATTCTTTCCAAAGACAAGACAGTGACTGAGTCTATTTTGTTGGCAACCAGACCGACTCAAGATTTATTCAGGAATGGGGTTAAGGACAGCAATTAGCTCTCACTGCATCCTTTGTGTTAAGACTATCTTGACAAAAGGGATGTTTCCAATGGTTTTCTACTACACCGACTACAGAATGACTGCCCAATCAGGCACCACCACCAAGCCTCTGCACCGTCAATTCTTTGAGGTTAATGAATCAGTTTATTGATAGTTCTAAGTAAGTATTTGGTTTTTAATTCAATTCATTATGTCATGTTTCCATTTTTTAAAAAGACACTGAGGGCTATTTTTGGCTACTTAATGCCCTTTGGAAAAAAACAGTAGGAGAAAAATATTTTAAACCTAGATTTAACACATTTTGCCTCACTAACTATTCTTTATGCACTAATTACTTGAATAAATTCAATAATGAGTATGCTTTGGAGAACCAAATTTCTACTTAGTTTATGAAAAGGTTGAAGGACCAATAAAATGTTTCTATTGCTAAGTATACCAAAACATATTAGGTAAGCTAAGACTTTAAATGTAGTAGCTAAAATAAAGTGCTTACTCAGTCTTTGTCCTTCTGAAGTCACTGGTGTCTGCCAAAGCAACACCACTCATCAAAAAAAAAATCATCACAGTTTTTGTCAACCATTATCATTATCATTATTTTTACTAAAAAGTTGTCTCTGACTCTAAAGAGCTTTCTACAGCTGAAATCTGAAAGTATAAGCAGAAATTGTATATATATATAATATATATTATATAATTATATGTAATATATAATTATATAATATATATTTATATAATCTCAAATTATATTATAATGCCTTCAAATATACAAAATGCAAATCCAAAATGATACCCAAAATAAAATATTGCAGAATCCTAATCTGTCATTTTTTTTCAAACAAAATCCCAGAATGAATTTTTTAAAGGTAAAATATTTTTCCTATTTATAAATTTATGAAACCAACTGTATTATCTTTAATAAATAAAGTACTTGAGCCATGCTATTCTATTAAAGCACTTTGACACACAAACCTTACTCACTACATGGAAAAAATAAAAATCTGAAAAAAGGGATCTTTGTTACTATAAAATAGAAATCCTTTTAAAATGATGATAAAAAGAAGCAGTTAGGTGGTGCAATGGATAGAACACCAGCCCTGAAGTCAGGAGGATCTTAAACCCAATTGCCTCAGCAAAAAAAAATATATATATATATATATATATATTGGTTTCAGATTCTCCTAATAGGCAGGTAGTGTTTTAGAATAGTTGGGTATATGCAATGTTCTATAAAAATAAACAGATACTTACATTGCTCTCTCCTTCCGTAACACGGATTTCATAGCAGTAAGCCAAAAGAATATCAATCAAACCAAAGTACACATGATATCGAGCTCTTTTATCCAGCAGATAAGATTTATTTGTAAATTTTAGAAGTTGATAGTTCTCTTCTTTAGAAAAAGAAACTAAAATGGGGAGAAAAAAGAGAGAGAGAGATTTTCAAAGACAAAGCATTCAAGAAAAACAATGTTCCCATAACCTACTAACAAATCTAGATTTCTCCAAATTAAAGTAGAATAAAGTATTACAACTTTGGTGAAGAAAAAATCTGAACCATATTCTCATTTGTCCTTTACAAATTTCAGCAATCTTCAATAAAGACTCAGTTAAAAAGTTATTTAAAAAGAAATCACAAGAGTAAAAGTTCTAAATCTTTTTTGAACCATGGATTTCTTCGGTAGTCCAGAGAAGTCTACGAACCTTTTTCTAGAACAATGTGTTTAAATGTTTAACATAAAACGCACAAGATCACAAAGGAAATCAATCATAAAAATGTAAATTTTTTTCATTCAAATTCATAGACTCCCTCTCCCTCAAAACTAGTCATTTATGAACCCCAGCATAACACTGCCTAACTGGAACTAAAAGGTTAGGGTTTTTTTTTCCTCACTGTGGTAATATTTTTAAAAGATCATCTCCAAACCTCTATCCATTATTAAAATAAAGTCAATGGTCCAAGTGTTTGTAAAATCAATTTTTAATGTAATGAAGAAAATAATTTTGCTGAAAAATTTTTTAAGTTGTCCCTGAAGTTAGTTTCTTTATAAGAAGGGTACATCAATTTGTTGTCAAAATAATCATTACTGACCCAATCAGCAGCAGAATCATGTGACATTGTAAAAATAACCTCAAGATTAAGATAAAATTAAAGGACTAATTAATTATCAATTTTTGTGTCATCACACAGAGTTCAGATTGTTTCATATATTATTTATTGTTCATTGAGTTCTTTCCAAAATCTGCTGGGGAAATATACATGGTTCCATTCTTATGTCCTTACATCTTTATATAAACTGCCTAAATTATGCAGAGAGAAAAATGAGTCAACAGAGGGATTAAATAAACTCTCCAAGATCATAATTCAAACTAGTTAATTGAAAGAACAAGATCAAAAGCAGGTCTCTGGATTCCTCATACAGAACCCTACCCAATAAACTGGATAATTTCAGGAAAAACTGAGCAAAGTTACATGAGCTGAATGCAGCAGACCATCATGACAATAGTAAATATCTTGTCCCGTTCTTTACTTTTGAGTCTTCATCTGAAAAATGGGAATATTTATTCCATGCTATGGAACATAGCAGTAAAGAAAAACAATGCTATGGCAACATTACAGATAAATCAGCTCCAAAATGCTCGTAAAATAGTTTAACTTTCTGAAAGTGATGGGAAATATAAGAACAAAAAATTTCTACTCAAAGAACACAAGCACCTGCTTTGGTTTTCCCAACACAGACGATTTTGTATAAAATCCTAGCAGTTGTTCCAATGTACCAATATCCTAACAAGAACAAATGATCACTGCCTGGATTCTTGCCAGCAGCCTTGCAAACAAGGAAGAGAAAATAGGAGGAAGAAAAGATGACTTGTTATAGAATGCTCAATGAGCATATCATTTCTAATACTCGATGAGAATATTCTTTATAACAAGCTCTGATTTTTGTGGCATAATTTATAAAAATTTTATCTCACTTTTATTGATATCTTTTGTTTTTATATGTAATTAATTTCTAAATATATCCCCTCCACTGGCCAGAGAAATATCCCTTAATAAAAAGCTATTTCAGCAAAGCTAACAAGGGTATTAACAATTTAGTTAATAAATACCATGACAGAGAGCAAAACAATATTCTACATCCAGAGTTGCCCACCTCCTAGAGGACACAAGTTAAGAGCTGGGCTGGAATAAAAGTAGGAGGGCAGTCTCAGTCAATAAAAAAGGATTTATCGAGTGCTAATTATATTCAGGCCTGACACCAAGAAAGGTAATCTCTGCTCTCAAGAAACTCCATTCTGATGGGGTAGCCAACAATAAATAACAAAGTGTGTACAAGACACGGAGAGAGGAGGCAGGAGATCACCTTAGAGCGGTGGAGAAAAAAAAGGAGGTCCTTAAAGGTCCACTGTGACTTGCAGGAGGCCAGGGAGACCAGCAGGCCCATGCAGCTGAACCCCAGAAGGTACCTAAGGGAGGAAAGTGAGAGAAGGCTGGAATCATGCCAAAGGGCCCAGAGCGGGCAGGCGAGGGTCCCAATGCCAAGGTGGCTCGATCTGGCATGCCCTTTGGCAGTTGAGAGGAGACAGAGGGACAAGGAGCTGGAGAGCAGGAGAGCCCCCAAGAAAGGGGCCATGAGGTCTAGTTGGAGCCAATTAAGGATACTAGGCCCAAGGACTGTCCAGCTAAGAAGTCCAAAGTACAGTAGGCAATGACGAGCAGCTGTAACTCAGGAGACTGCCTCCAAGAGCTGATTAAGGCTCCTCGGGGCAGCTAGGCAGTCCCTCTGCCTGCCCCTCACTCCCACTCCCCCAGAACCTCGCATCCTTCCTCCCCCCATCCTCACCCGCTTCCCTTCTCCCTCTGCCAGAGCACCGCCTGCCCTTTCCAGCAATAACTCCTGCAAACTCGCCCCATCTCCCCCAAAGCGCCCCCCCAGATCCTTGCAGCGCACTCGCATTTAGCCCGTACCATTGGGCTTCTGACTTGGGCAGTCGCCCAGGATCACCCGGTCTCAGTCCCCGTGCCTGAGGCTCTCTCCTGGATCTCCTGGTCGGAGCCCTCTTCCAGTCCCCTTGGCAGGATCCTCCTCCAGTAGGCCCTCTATTTCACTTTGCCTGAAGATCTCGCTATCTCCATGATGAGATTCTCCTCTCTACCTCTCCTGCCCTACCTTGGCTGCTGACCTCCAATCTTACATCCCTAACTGACTCTAAGAGATCTCTAACTCCATGTGCAGCAGACAAGCTCACCACATCCAAACACAACTCATTTGCATTCTCCCTAAACCCTCCCTCCCTCCTAACTTCCCTATGACTGTCAAGGGCAACAGCATCCTCCCAGTGCCTCAGGCTCACAGACGGGGAGTTACCCCAGACTCCTCTCACTCCCCACATCCCAGGTAGTACCAAGACTTTTGTTGCCCCCACAACATCCCTCAAATATACCCCCTCCTCTTTTCTGGTCCCAGGGACCCTGGAGACAGCTTGCCTCTGGCCTGTCCCCACTCCCATCTATGCTCAAATCCAGCCACCAGAGAGATTTTTCTGAAGTCCAAGTCTCACCATGTCACCCCCCTAATCAATAAACTCCAGTGGTTCTCCATTGCCTCCAGGGGAACAAATATGAAACACTCCACCTGACATTCAAAACCCTCCTAACCTGGCCCCTCTTACCTTCCCAGCCTTCTTGGATCTTATTCCCCCCCTCCACAATGACACCGGCTTCCCAAGCTGTTTCACAAACAAAACACTCCATATTTCTTGATTCTGAACGTTCTTTCTCTATGGCCATCCCCATGACTAGAATGCTAAAATCTCATCTTTTATAGGAAATCTTTCCCAATTCCCATTAATGCTAGAACTTTCCCTCTTTTAATGAATTATTTATCTAGCATATGGCTTGTTTGTACATGTTTGTTGTCTTCCACATTAGATCGTGTTCCTCCTTTAGGACAAAAACTTCTTTTGCCTCCTTTATAACCCCAGCATTTAGCACAATGTCCAGCACAGAGAAGATGCTCAATAAATAAATGTTTACTGATTGACCAACAACTGACAAACATGAAATGGACAATGATCTGGAAAAAAAGACATAGACAATCAGGAGAGATCAGTGTCATGAAAACCTAGCAGAGAGTATCCCAAAGTGTCAAAGGTGCTACCAAAAGGTCAAGAATGATGGGGATTTTTAAATGTCCATTAGATTTGGAAATTATGTTAGGGTTCACTGGTAACGCACTTCAGGTAAATAATAAAAGAAACAAGTTGAAGAGGTCATGAAAGTAAAAGGAGACATAGAAATACCAGGTGTAAATGGCTTTATCAAGGAGTTTAAGAAGCGAGTGAAAACTAAAGGGAAAAAGTCAGATTTGTAAGAATAGGGGAGACTTGAGCACGTTTAAAAGCAGTAGGGAAGGAAGCAGTTGTAAGGGAAAGATTCAGGATTAGAGAGAGAATGTGGATGATAGTGGGTATAATCTGGAGAAAGCAAGAGGGTTAAGATTAAGGATACGATCTAACAAGGAAAAGTCAGGAACTATAGAAACTAAACTACAAAACACTTTCCACACAAATAAAGTCAGACCTAGTCAACTGAAAAAACATCAAGTGCTCATGGGTAGGCCGAGTGAAAATAATAAAAATGACAATACTACCCAAACTAATTTACTTATTTAGTGCCATACCAATCAAACTCACAAGAAATTATTTTACAATTCTAGAAAAAACAGTAGCAACGTTCATCTAGAAGAACAAAAGGTCAAGAATTTCAAGGGGATTAATGAAAAAAAAGGCTGACGGTGGACTTGCTGTACCAGATCTAAAACTATATTATAAAGCAGCAGTCATCAAAACCATTTGGTACTGGCTAAGAAATAGAGTAGTCGATCAGTGGAATAGGATAGAATCACAAGACAAACTAGGCAATAACTATAGCAATTTGGTTTTTGATAAACCCAAAGACCCCAGCTTTTGGGATAAGTATTCACTATTTGACAAAAACTGCTGGGAAAACTGAAAACTAGTGTGAAAGAAATTAGGGCTTGACCCACATCTAACACCACAGACCAAGATAAGATCTAAATGGGTTCATGATCTGGATATAAAGAGTGATACTATAAGTAAATGAGAGGAATGTAATATAGTTTACCTCTCAGACCTATGGAGATGGAATAAATTTATGTCCAAAGAAGAACTGGAACTCTTAATTGAAAACCAGATAGATAACTTTGACTATATTAAGTTAAAAAGTTTTTGTACAAACAAAATCAATGCAGACAAGATTAGGAGGGAAGCAATAAATTGGGAAATCATCTTTACATTTAAGGGTTCTGATAAAGGTCTCATCTCTAAAATATATAGAGAATTGTCTCATATTTATAAAAATTCAAGCCATTCTCCAATCAATAAATGGTCAAAGGATATGAACAGACAATTTTCAGAGGATGAAATTAAAACTATTTATAATCATATGAAAAGATGCTCCAAATCACTATTGATCAGAGAAATGCAAATCAAGACAACCCTGAGGTACCACTTCACACCTGTCAGATTGGCTAAAATGACAGGAAAAGTTAATGATGAATGTTGGAGGGGATGTGGGAGGGCTGGGACACTGATGCATTGTTGGTGGAGCTGTGAACGGATACAGCCATTCTGGAGAACTATTTGGAGCTATGCTCAAAAAGTTATCAAACTGTGCATACCCTTTGACCCAGCAGCATTTCTATTGGGCTTATATCCCAAAGAAATCATAAAGGAAGGAAAAGGCCCCACATGTGCAAGAATGTTTGTGGCAGCCCTTTTTGTAGTGGCTAGAAACTGGAAATTGAATTGATGCCCTTCAATTGGAGAATGGCTGAATAAATTGTGATGTATGAATATTATGGAATATTATTGTTCTGTAGGAAATGACCATCAAGACGATTTCAGAGAGGCTTGGAGAGACTTGCATGAACTGATGCTGAGTGAAATGAGCAGAACCAGGAGATCATTATACACGGCAACAACAGTACTATATGACGATCAATTCTGATGGACATGGCTCTCTTCAACAATGAAATGTTTCAAACCACCTCCAATTGTTCACTGAAGAAAGCCATATATACCCAGAGAGAGGGATGTGAAATGTGGACCACAACATAACATTCTCATACTCCTTGATTGATGTTTGCTTACATTGTGTTTCCTTTATCTGATATATCTTTTGTGTAGATAAGATTTTTCTTGCACAACAATGATAAGTTTGGAAATATGTATACATATATTAGATTTGCCAATATTTTAACATAATTAACATGTAGTGGATATCCTGCCATCTAGGGGAGGGGTGGGGAGTTGGGGGGAAAAATTTGTAACGGAAAGCTATTGAAGAATTACCCACACATGTTATGCAAATAAAATTTAAAAAAAAATAAAAATAAAAATAAAAATAAAATTTAAAAAAAGAATTAAATCTTTTATATGATGATCAATGTTGATGGACTTGGCTCTTTTCAACAATGAAGTGATTCAAGGAAATTCCAGTAGACTTGTGATGGAAAGTACCATTCACATCCAGAGAGAATTATGGACATTGAATGTGGATCAAAGGATAATATTTTAATCTTTATTGTTGTTGTTGTTTGCTTGTTTTTTTTTTCCATTCTCATGTTTTTTTTTTTATCTGATTTTTCCCACACAGCATGACAAATATGAAAATATATTCAGAAGAATTATACTTGTTTAACCCTTATCAAGTTGCTTGCTGTCTTGGAGAGTGTGGAGGGGGAAGAAGAGGGAGAAAAATTTGGAATACAGAGTTTTGCAAAGGTCAATGTTGAAAACTATCTTTGCATGTATTTGGGGGAAAATAAAATACTGCTTTAAAAAAGAAAAAAAAAAGAATTTCAAGGGAATTAATGAAAAAAAAAGGCCAATGAAGGTGGCCTTGCTGTACCAGATCTAAAACTATATTATAAAGCAGCAGTCATCAAAACCATTTAGTATTGGCTAAGAAATAGAGTAGTCAATCAGTGGCATAGGATAGGATCAGAGGAAAAACTAGGCAATAACTATAGCAATTTAGTGTTTGATAAACCCAAAGACCCCAGCTTCTGGGATAAGTACTCACTATTTGACAAAAACTGCTGGGAAAATTGGAAACTAGTGTGGAAGAAACTAGGGCTTGACCCACACCTAACACCACATACCAAGATAAGATATAAATGGGTTCAGGATTTGGATATAAAGAGTGATATTATAAGCAAATAAGAGGAACATAGGGTAGTTTACCTCTCAGAACTGTGGAGATGGAATAAATTTATGTCCAAAGAAGAACTGAAACTCTTAACTGAATACCAAATAGATAATTTTGACTATATTAAATTAAAAAGGTTTTATACAAACAAAACTAATGCAGAAAAGATTAGGAGGGAACCAATACATTGGGAAATCATCTTTACATTTAATGGTTCTGATAAAAGCCTCATTTCTAAAATATCTAGAGAACTGTCTCATATTTATAAGAATTCAAGCCACTCTCCAGTCGATAAATGGTCAAAGAATATGAACAATTTTCAGATGATGAAATTAAAACCATTTCTAGTCATATGGAAAGGTGCTCCAAATCACTATTGATCAGAGAAATGCAAATTTTAAAAAACCCTGAGGGTACCACTACACACCTGTCAGATTGGCTAAAATAACAAGAAAAGATAATAACGAATGTTGGAGGGGATGTGGGAAAATCAGGACACTGATGCATTGTTGGTGGAGCTGTGAACGGATCCAACCATTCTGGAGAGCAATTTGGAGCTATGCTCAAAAAGTTATCAAACTATGCATACCCTTTGACCCAGCTGCGTTTCTATTGGGCTTATATCCCAAAGAGAACTTAGAGGAAGGAAAGGAACCCACATGTGCAAAATGTTTGTGGCAGCCCTTTTTGTAGTGGCTAGAAACTGGAAACTGAAGGGATGCCCATCAATTGGAGAGTGGCTGAATAAATTATGGTATGTGAGTGTTATGGAATATTATTGTTCTGTGAGAAATGACCAGCAGGACGATTTCAGAGAGGCCTGGAGAGACTTACATGAACTGATGCTGACTGAAATGAGCAGAACCAGGAGATCATTATACACGGCAACAACAAGACTATATGGTGATCAGTTCTGATGGACATGGCTCTCTTCAACAATGAAATGCTTCAAACCAGTTCCAATTGTTCAGTGAAGAGAGCCATATACACCCAGAGAGAGGGATGTGAAATGTGGACCACAACATAACATTTTCATGCTCTCTACTGATGTTTGCTTGCATTGTGTTTCCTTTCTCAGATTTTTTTTTCTTGTAGACACGATTTTTCTTGCACAGCAAGATAAGTATGATAACATGTATACATATATATATTCGATTTGTCAAGTATTTTAACATAATTAACATGTAGTGGACACTTCCTGCCATCTAGGGGAGGGGTGGGGATGGGAGGGGGAATTTGTAACAGAA
>JAJPUD010000436.1:603724-646459 GCA_023553655.1 Myrmecobius fasciatus
AAAAAAAAAAAATACTGCTTGAAACCAAAGCAAATAAAGCACCTTTACCTTAAAAAAAAAAAAAAAAAAAAAAAAAAAAGATTAAGGATACTAGCACAGACACTGATTGGTGTCTGCAAGGCAGAAGAGGAAGACATCTGACTTTTTGTGAGATGAGGATGAGGGATTCTTAGTGAATGGCCTCAATTTTTCAAAGAAGTATATAAGAGCAGGTTCTGAGGAGAAAGGATGTAAAAGGGAAGTAGTATCACAGTAAGTTTAAGAAGATAAAAGGTTTGGAACAGCCCCAGTGGTGAACTGAACAGAGAATCGATTAAAGAAAAAATTAAGCCAAGATAACATTTATAGTGGACTCAATCACCAGCTTCATGATTTTCTTAGTTCAATTTAGAAGCAGAGGAATAGGACTAGAGGAGGAATATGGGAAGAATACTGCAGAGTTAGGATCTGGCAGGTATCATTGGTGATAGGATAAGAATTCAAGCTAGAGGATGGTATAGAGTTAAACTGGTTTACCACAAGATCAAGACAAAGAAGGCAGAAAAGCTTAACAAGTGTGGGGGGAGGGGAGGAGGGGGGGGAGGAGGAATATAATAGAAGGCAATGAGAGAGAGAGAGAATGATAAAAGATTATTATCAAAAAAGGAATTTTGGAATTCATGAACATGGAGTGATGGTAAGGTCAAGGGTATGACCATCTGTCTTTGCAGGAACAGCAGAGTGACAGTCATGAGAACTAAGAAGATTGAGAAAATGGGAGATTAAGAGTAGTTGAGAGAACATCAGTATATACAATGAAGTCCCCCAATATGAAGGCGGAGAGACTCTGGGATCAATAGGGAACAGTATGTAGAATAGTAATAGAGAGTAAGTAATATACCCCATCCACCATGACCAGCCAGGGGACATGAATGAAAATGAAAGAGCACAAGAAAGTGTGGCAAGGAAGAGAGTGCCAAAAGAGAGAGCCAAGGATCAGAGAGTACCAGAAAACGGAAGGAGTAAGAAAGGAAGAAGTTGAAGTCAGCTTGCCAATTATGAAGCAGCCACTGCAGAAAGCCCAGGAAAAGGGGGAGCAGACTCGGAATGGAGCACTGGAGGGCTTGGGTTCAAGTACAGGAGTATGAGAATGGAGAAAGGAGCTTGTCCATCGGTTGCCAGAGATTCAGAATTACTGGGAGGGGAATATGTGCTAACTAACCAAGAAGAGTGAGTCCAGGAGAAGAGCAATAGGTAAACACAGTCTGCTGAGGGAAGGATGTGAGGAGACTGTTCAAGGTCCTGGAAGCTGGCAATGATACTTGTCCTATGAGGCACCTCATGGAAGCCAGGAGGCCCGTAGGAGGCAGCAATGGCAGCCATGCCCAAGGAAGCTCATGTCCTGGATGTGGGAAGCTGGAGGAAATCTGGAGAAGGCCGTGGGTACTCTGTCTTGTCAAGGGCTGACCACCTGATGAACCTTGCACTGGAGAGCCCTGGGGCAGAGTCTGTGACACAAACTGGGAGCCCATGAATCTTGCCCCAGGATGGAAGACTGGTGACATGGACAGGGAAGGCGGTGGTAGCAGGAAGCAGGGTTAGAGAAGGCCCTGGAGGAGGACTGGGAAAGGGGGAAGCAAGGGCAGAATATCTGGTGCTGATGGAATCTATTCCTCAGTCAATCAAAAAACATTTATTAACTACCATCACTAAGAGACAGATACTGTGCCTCATAAGGAATTTTCTTAAAACAGTAACTTCAAGGAAGAAGGCTACAGCTATATAAATGAGGGGAAAAAACATTAAAATGTGGTCTCTACTAAAACACAGTGCAAAAAATATCGACATCATTAGTAGATAGCATTTATATGATACCTTAAAATTTGTAAAGTGTTTTACATACACTACCTCAACTGAGCCTCAACTAATATTATAGCTGCAAAGTAAATTCTAAAAGCTGAAGTCTAGTGATAACGATAGGAATATTAAAAATAATAATAATAAAAAAAGATTTGTAAGCTAAAAATTTTTTAGAACTTAACCAAAAGAATTCCACAATGTATCAGACATAAAGTATATTGTTTTAATTTTTGTTCTAGAGACATGGAACAGTTTATGTTAAATCACTTGTACACTTTTTCTAAATTACTCATTTCAGAGAACATAAAATACTATTATCTACATTGTGCAGATCTAAAATAAATCTTAAATTGCACATGGAATTTTTTTAAGCTCACCAAATTAGGCAAAAACAAAAAATGCCATCCCTCACAAAGAAAATGCGTTTGGATGACGTGTCCTAAAGCCAAAGTTATAGACACTTAACTCTTCAAGACTGTTAGCCAACACATGGAATGAAGAATACAATTAAAAACTTTTTAAGACTTAGGAAAACACACAAACTCCACATCTCTACCAATAGTCTCCAGTGGCTCATCCAGTCTAACAACAAATATTTAACAGCTGCTACTTTGAGGTATTTGTTAGGTCCTAGAGACCCAGAGCCAGAACAAAAAAAAAAAAAAAAATTGCTCCCTTCAAGGTATTTGGATTCTATTGAGGAAGTCACATTCGACCTTATTCCCTATATTACCATTGGTGATATTAGAAGTTTCAGTTTCTCCGCTATGAAAAGAGGCAGCATCCAAATCATGCTCACCTGACTTCATTCAGAAGGGGCAAGTAAATTAAATTAATCAAAGGTCAGAACCCCAACACCGTAGCACACCAAATTTCATGGATGTGACTACCTTCTCAAAAAAAAGAAACAAGTGGGATCCTAACGTCCTTTTCCATTCAATTATCCATTAGCTCACAGGATCATCATGAAATGAAAACTAGATAGATCCTTGGAGAGCATCTGCTCTAATGGCCTCATTTTATAGAAGAGGAAAAATTGTTGAAAATAATAAAAAAAAGGTTTGTAAGCTAAAAGATTTTATGCAGATCCCCAACTCCCCTGAACTGCTGACTCCATGCCATTCACTTAACAAAGCAATCATTATATACAGCTTTTACGTCTATAAAAATGATATAACTTTTATACAAAGTTTATATACGTGCCTGTTACATCATTTTTATAGACGTAAAAGCTGTATATGCACACGTGTACAGATGCACGCACACATGCCCAGTACACATACATGCACACACGCATGCATGAGCACAGTGGATACTCATGTGTACATGTACACAGATGCATGTGCAATGTACACATAAAGCACACACATACATGTATTCACAAATGCACAAACACACAAGTATGCATACATGCGCACGCACACAAGCATAGACACACATACATATATGTACAGAAAATTCAATCAGGTACCTTCTCACTAATCTTCAACTGTCAAACCCCCATTCTACCTCCCAGGCCTAAAGGAAACACATCACATTCATCTTTTTTTATGTTAAAAGTCTGTTGGGATACACATACACAAGGGCTCACAATTCTGGTGGGTCTAGAAATTTAGTGTCAAAAACCCTCATAAATGACTTTTCTCAATGATTCAATTCATCTACCCAAATATTTATTAAGCACCTACTATGGGCCAGGATCTCTGCTAGGTCTGGACATTGTTCCTTGGAGCTACAAACAAAAAAGTAAGACTGCCTTAGCACTTGAGACACTTAAAACATTTTTTCACCCTTTCATGAAAAAAGGTCAACTGCCTAACCCATGTAAAAAAAAAAAAAAAAGCATTTAATTGCCCAAATCATCCCCCTCTGTTTCTTTCCCCAAGGGGAAGAAACTAGATTTCTCCTTCCTATGGTTCAGCAAAATCCCTGAGAGAAAAACTCATGATAGTTTTCTAATCAAACTGAAATAATTCTCTTCTCTCATCTTTTTTCTCAAAGAAATATTTATTCTCTTAGCAGATTTTTAAAAATAACATTATCTTCTGCAAACTCCAAAGCTTTCCAGCTTGGCTTATGATACAGACTTTTAACACAATCATTTTTTAGATCTTAAAAAGATACTATATTTCCTCTCCCCACTCCTTGAGAATGCATTTTTTTTACATACAGAGATGTATTTTAACAAATATATATGATGCCTCACAAGCTTTATGATCAATATCTATCATGAAAACACTTCCATAAATGCTATTTATATAAGAAATTACATACAAAATATTTACAGGGATACAAGCAATTTGCAAGCCATCAAGTTAGGGAAATTCTTACTAAATGTGACATTTTCTACTCAGCTCTAGTCTTTTAATCAAGAATATTTGAAAGTCCTTTATTTCATTAAAGATTTTTTTTTCTCTTCCGCAAGGATTATATTCAGTTTTGATGAGTAGGTTATTCCTGGTTGTAAGGTTAATCTTTCTAGAATATCACATGATAACTCCATTCTTTTGTTGTGATGGCTGCTAAATCTTGTGTGATTCTCCTTGGGATTCTGAGGTATATGGATTATTTCTTCCTGGCTGCTTACAATATTTTTTTTTCCTTAACCTGAAAACTCTGGATTTGGGGTATAATATTCCTGGGAATTTTCATTTGGAAAATGTGACATTTAAACACAGGATTCAAAAGAAGCATTAAAAAGGTAAACTTGAGTGAAAAATCATAAAAAAGTAAAAGATGGTTAAAATGTTTACATTCTTATGTAAGATGATGATACATGTAAGCCCTCAGAATTTTATAATCATCGGCATCTTGGAGGGAATCTAATTAATCAGAAGGTTCAAGTGATCACCGGCATCTTAGAGGGAATCTAATTAATCAGAAGGTTCAAGTGTAATTCTATAATGTTTGTATGATTTCCAAAGAATGAAGAGTGGAGTAAAAGAATGCAATGGCAGAGCAGGGAAGGGCGATGAAGAAGGGGGAAAGCATCTCACATAAATGAGGTATGAACAATTCATACCGCAAAAGTAGTGGGAAGAGCAGGAAGCACTTGAATCTCATTCTCATGTGAAATGTTTTGTTTTGTTTTGTTTTTAATTTTTTTTTATTAAAAGCTTTTTATTTACAAAACATATGAGTGATTTTTCTACACTGACCTTTGCAAAAAACTTTTTTTTTCCCAAGCTTTTCCCCTCCTTCCCGCCACCCCCCACCCCTAGATGACAGGTAATCTAATACATGCTAAATATGATAAATTATATGACAAATCCAATATATGTATGCATATCTATACAGTTATCTTACTGCACACAAAAAAAAAATCAGATCTAGAAAGAGAAGAAAAAAAAACAAAATGCATGGAAATACTCACAGAAAGCGTTAAAATGCTGTGTTGTGATCCACACTCAGTTCCTACAGGCCTCTCTCTGGATGTATATGACTATCTTCATCAATGAACAACAGGAACTGGCTTGAATCACATCATTGTTGAAGAGAACCATGTCCATCAGAATTGATCATCATATAGTCTTGTTGCTGTGTATAATGTTCTGGTTCTGCTGATTTCACTCAGCATCAGTTCATGCAAGTCATGTGAAATGTTTTAAAGGACAGAAGAATACATATACATAGACAGAGGGGTACAAGAAGACCACTGAACAAAAAAATAAAACTAGGAACTTTTTAAATAAGTCTCTAGCTAATTTGAATTTTTAAATAACTAGTATCAAAAATGAAAAAGGTAAATTGATAACCAAAGAAGAAATAAAAGCTATTTGCTATTTTGCCCAATATATGCCAATAAAACTGATAATATAAAAGAAATAGATGAAAATTTATAGAACTGTAAATTACCCAGATTAACCCTTTCTAAGAAAAAAAAATTAAACAAGGTATAACCCCCAAAGGGTCCCCAAATCAGATGGACTTACAAGTGAATTTTACAAAAACTTTTTGAAAAAATAATTAGTACTACCAAATTCCTTCTCTGACACAAATATGGTCTTTATACCTTAACGAGGCAGAGTTGAAAAATAAAAATTACAGGCCAATTTCCCTAATGAACACTGATATAAAAAATTTAAGTGAAATGATAACAAAGATTATAGCAGTATGTTACAAAGATCAGCCATTCTTATATCCCAAAGAGTTCTTAGAGGAGGGAAAGGGACCCACATGTGCAAAAATGTTTGTGGCAACCCTTTTTGTAGTGGCTAGAAACTGGAAACTGAATGGATGCCCATCAATTGGAGAGTGGCTGAATAAATTATGGTATATGAATGTTATGGAATATTATTGTTCTGTAAGAAATGACCAGCAGGATGATTTCAGAGAGGCCTGGAGAGACTTGCATGAACTGATGCTGGGTGAAACAAGCAGAACCAGGAGATCATTATACACAGCAACAACAATATTATATGATGATCAATTCTGATGGACATGGCTCTCTTCAACAATGAAATGTCTCAAACCAGTTCCAATTGTTCAGTGAAGAAAGCCATACACATCCAGAGAGAGGGATATGAAATTTGGACCACAACATATCATTTCCATGATCTCTATCGATGTTTGCTTGCTTTGGGTTTCCCTTCTCAGATATTTTTTATTCATGTAGATACGATTGTTCTTGCCCAGCAAGATAAGTATGGAAATATGTATACATATATTCGACTTGTCAAGTATTTTAATATAATTAACATGTAGTAAACTTCCCGCCATCTCAGGAAGGGGAGGGGACTGAGGGGAAAATTTGTAACGGAAAGCTTTGTAAGGATCAATGTTGAGGAACTACTCATACATATGTTATGCAAATTAAAAGTTTTAATTTAAAAAAAAAAAAAAAAGAAGATCAGCCATTATATTAATGAGGGTGCATTTATATCAGAAATGAAGCGGTAGTTCAAGATTTAGAAAATTTTAAGTATAATTGACCCAATTAAAAATATAAATAGTAAAAATAATAAGATTATTTTAAAAGATAAACAAAAGCTTTTGACAACACCTATTCCTGTTTAAAAACAAAAAACAACAACAAAAAAAAAAAAAACAACCCTGAAAAGCATGGGAATACATGGAGTTTTTCTTAAAATAAGTAATATTTAAAAGAGCCAGCATTATCTGCAATGGGAACAAGTTAGAAGCCTTTAAAATCAAAAGTGAAATAACAATGTCTACTATCGCCATTACTATTCAATCTTGTACTTAGAAATGTTAGCAATAGTGTTAAGACAAGAAAAAGAAATTAAAGAAATAAGTGCAGGCAAAAAGGAAACAAAACTATCACTTTTTGTATATATGATGGTTTATTTGGAGAATTTTAATGGTTTAGCTAAAAAACTAACACAATTAACAACTTTTACAAAGTTTTAGGATATAAAATAAAACCACACAATTCATCTGCATTTCTCTATTCTGAGCAGGAAGAGATATTATACGAAGAGAAATTCCATTTAAAATAACTACAGATAATATAAAATAGTTGAGAATCTCTGCCAAGACATATGTAGGAACTTCATGAATACCATTTCAAAAAACTCTTTACACAAATAAAAGCAGATATAAATAATTGGAGAAATAGTAACTGCTTATGGGTGGGCTGGATCAATGTAATAAAAGTAACAATACCTAAATTCATTTACTTATTCAATACTATTTCAAACAATCAATCGACTACTTTACAGAACTAAAAAACTTAAATTTTACCGGGAAGGAAAAAAAGTCAAGAATATCAAGAGAATCAATTGGGGGGTGGATAGAAGGGAACCTAGCAGTACCTGATCTCAAACAATACTCTAAAGCAGTCATTTTTTTTGTTGTTTCCTCATCTTTTTTTTTTTGCTCTTAAAAATTAATAATAGCTTTTTATTTTTCAAAATACATGCAAAAATAGCTCAACATTCACCCTTGAAAAACCTTGTGTTCCAAATTTTTCTTTCCCTTCCCTATCTCTCTCCTCCTCTAGATAGCAAATAATCCAATATAGGTTAAAAATGTACAATTCTTCTAAGTATATTTCCACATTTATCAAGTAAAATAGTTATTTTCAAAACAATCTGGTACTGGGGGGCAGCTAGATGGTGCAGTGGATAGAGCACCAGCCCCGAAGTCAGGGAGTCCCGAGTTCAAATCTGATCTCGGACACTTAACATGTCCTAGCTGTGTGTCCCTGGGCAAGTCACTTAACCCCAATTGCCTCAGCAAAAAAAACAAAACAAAAACAAAAAAAAAAACTATCTGGTACTGGATAAGAAATAGAATGGTTGGTCAATGGAAAATACCAAATACACAATATAGACAAGCAAATTCTCACAATAACTTCAGTCAGATAAAATCAAAAATCATAGCTATCAGGGCAAGAACTTAAAATTCAACAAACATTGTTGGGAAAACTGGAAAGCAATCTCAAAAATTATGTGTATCCATATCTCTTACTGTATAATAAAATAAATTTGAAAAAGATACATAATTTAAATGCAAAGGGTGACATTATAAGCAAATTAAAGAATCATGGAAGATATTATTGGTCAGATTCCTGGAAAGGAAGAATTCATGACCAAACAAGGGCTCACAGGGCATAAAATGGACAATTTTGAGTGTATAAAATAAAGTTTCTTGCACAAACAAAACCAATGCAGATAAAATTAGAAAATTAGGCAGGAAATTGAGGGGAAATATATACAGTAAGATCTTAGTTCTAAGATATATTGGGAACAAGAGTTATTTCCCATTTGATAAATGGTCAAAGGATATAAACAGGCATTTTTCCAGAGGAAAATTAAAACTAACAATCTAGCAATCAAAGCTATCAATAGCCATATTTTTAAAAAACGCTCTAAATCAGGTGTTAAACTTGTGGGCTACATGGAGGTCACTGAACCAGACTGAAATGAAACTGAGAAACATTTAACAAAATAAATAAAAATGCAACAAAACAGAATGATTTGTATTTGTCAACATGTGGTCCATAAGGATCTATTTCTATTTAAATTTGAAATGAATAATTTACTAGTGTAGTTTAAAAAAAAAAAATTGAGGTACTGCTCTCTTCACATCTGTCTGGTTGGCTAAGATAATGAAAACAGGAAAATGACAATTACTAGAGAGGCTGTGGGAAAACAAGTACTTTAATTCACTGCCATTGGCGTGTGAACTCATCCAACCATTCTGTAAAGCAATTTGGAACTATGCCCAAAACAGACTATAAATGGCATACAATCTCTGATCATCAATGCCACTACTAAATGCATTCTGCACAGGGATCAAAGAGAAAAAGGACACATATCAACAAAAATACTTAGAGCAGCTTTATTTTAACAGTAGAACTAGAAACTGAAAGACTGCTCAAGTGGGGAAGGGCCGAACAAGTCACAGTTCAGGAATATAATGGAATCCTACTGCACCATAAGAAATGAAAAAGGGAGTGTTTCAGAAAAAACTTGAAAAGAAGCAACAGAAAGTGAAAAGAGCAGAAGCAGGAGAATAACGTATCCAACAGTGATGGGTAAGGACAATGAACCCTGGATGACCAAGGCAATGACTAACTGCAGCTGCCGTCCAGATGATAGAGAAGAGCCATATTCAGAATGCATTCTGAGGCAGACTTTCTCTTCTCTCCCACACCTGGGCTGCAAAGCTGCCGTGCCCCATCTTCCACGTTTCTAAAAACGAGCCCCACAGAGGGAGAGGCCGTCCTGCTCCCTCTGAATTCACAAAAGGGGGGGCATCGCTCCTTCCTCCCAGGGACCCTCCTTATCACCTCAAAGTCCCACTGATCCTCCCCTCAGGAGGGACTGATGTCTCTGGAGCTTTCCTCCAGCACTCAGCCCCTATCTTACATTTAAGGGAGCAAAGGGGCACACTGAATAAAGCTGGGCCCAAGTTCAAACTGAGACACTTAGGAACTGTGCCCCTGGCTGAGCCTCCTCCATCTGCCTGCAGGGGAGCTGGAAGGACCAAAGGTAAGACCGGCCAGTGCCCAGCATGGCGCCTGGTGCCCAGCAGAGGCTGGAGAGCTAGCTGCTCGCCTCCTCTCCCCACTCTGTCCCCACAACGCCCCACTCTGATGCTTCATTGGGGCCACTCAGTGACTGAGTTTCCAAGTCTCCCAGCCAAGCCCCCAGCCGAAATAGGAGCAGGGATGGCTGGCTCCTGGGGAGGGCCTAAAAACGCTTCCCGGTTACAGAGTTGCGTGGTGAGGAGTCCCCGCTGGCCTGCAGCCCTCAGGGAGGGCCCCCGGTTCCCTCTGATCCTGGGGGCTCTCTGCCACACTCCCCTCCAGGCCGTTCCTCTCCCAGAAGCTCTCCTCGGGTCTCCCCCCAGCCCTTGCCGCCTCGAGCCCTGCTCCTCCTTTCTCCACTCTGCCTCGTACAGTCCCCCAGTGTCCTCCCAAGCTCAGCTTGAGAATCCTCCCCTTGAGGAAGCTTTTCTGGACTCCCCCAAGATCCCTCCCCAGCCTATCACCATGTTTATATTGTCTATCTACTTCTACATGTAGAGAAAGGCAGTGTGAGATGGGGGAGACGGCCAGCCTCAGAAGGATGGCACAAATAATGCCTTCATTTGAAGGAAGTGCTGTTTAAGACTCATTACTCTGGGCAAAGCACTGTAATCAGTTTGGGGGCACAAAAATAAAAGAAAGACACTAAGAGGGCCCTGCTCTCGGGAAGCTCCCACTCCGTGGGGGCAGAAGCTCCATCAGAAGGGTCTCACGGACCTTGGCCACAGCAGCAAAGGAGAGGCTAGCTTCCCTCCCCGTTACGGAGTCCCGTTACTCCCCAGGCCCAGTGGGCAGAGCCCAAGCATCTGCCGGGAGCCCAGGCTACAGGCACTGCCCCGGGAAGACCACAGCTTAGTGCTAGGGCATGAACCCAGAGGAGGGCTCACTGTTCTGTGCCTTGGGGACACTTCCCTCCTGGCCAGGTGGCCACAGGGAGACAGGCCCAAAGGCCAGAGACAATGCTGCCCAGGCAGGAGCCCACAAGCCCTGGGACGCAGTGGCAGACTGGACATGCGGACCCCAGGGTTCCAGCAAGAAGCCTCTGGCCCACATCATCCATCTCCACAGGGCTTCGACCTTCACCAAACCTTCCCACACTCACCTCTCTCAAGTCCGTGGTCCCTGTTTTAGGGGCAGCAAGGCTGACTCAGAGAAGGGCACAGGGCAAGGCTGGGGAGGGGGGCTGTGTCCAGGAATCTCAGGCCCACAATTCAGGGCAGCTCAGGGCCAGGTGAGCTTCTGGATCTTGGGCTCCCCTCCTCTTACTCTGCCTGGATGCCTCCTCCATGACTGGCCCCCTCCCCAGATACTAACCCTGAAGGCAGGTCCTCCCCAGCCCTCTTGCTCAGCTGCCTACTCCTCCTTCCTCCTCCTCCTTCCTCCATCCTTGCTCACCCTTTCCTTTGTAAGGGAACAAAGGAGACAAAAAGAAGCAGTACTGATTAAACCCTACTCTGTGCCAGGTCCCAGGCGAAGCCCTTGACAAAAATTCTTGTCCATCTTCCTCTGTTCCTTCTGGAATGCTGGTTCCAGTATCAAATTTCCTTTCTAATTCTTCCTCTTCTGGCACTCTGGGAGACCCAGATCCATGTGGATGACCATGGGTCTTTGGGTCTTTCCAGGACCAGGTGCTGTCCCTCGCTCATCCTAGTAGGGGGCTCAGACACGCCCTTTGTGTGCCCACTGCCTCTTCTCTCTCCTCAGCCTGCTCCACTCCACATTCTAGTAACTCACCTCCCTTCCCCAAAGAAGATTTCTAATCTGATTTCTCAAAGAGCTCATCGTCGGATTGCGACTTCCTCTAGACCCTCATCGTGGGGCCTGGCGACATAGAGGCTAGGAATGACGCTGACGCTGGCTCACGTACCCGTGCCCTGATTTTTCAGTCCCTCGTCGTCCTTATTTCCCATGACCTGCTCACCCACTCCACCTTTGCTAACACCTCTCTGCTCACATCTTTATCTTGCCAATAAGTCACAAGTGTTCGGCTTCCATTCCAAGTTCAACTTTGAATTTCCTTTTTCCCATCAAAATATTTTTTATTTTTCTCACCTCTGTCTATGCTATCCATGGCCTGCAATACCTCCCTCCCTGATTACTGCTTCAAGCCATCACACTTCTACACATCCCTTCCAAACTTCTCTCCTGACATGAGGAATGAGTTCAACTCTGTACTCAGGAAGGCCAAGAAGCCTTAGAGATAAGGACTTTTTCAGGCAATATTTCCTAAGAGGTTGCCTCTTTATCATTATATAACTGATTGAAAGATACTAGTGTTATTCTATAAGTTTTCTTTCAGAACTGACAATTCCCTCTTAGAAACACTAAATTTACAGGAGCTAAATAGGACATTTTGATAAGAAGTACACTGACTATAAACTTAAAACTTTATGTGCCATCAAAACAATAACAATAAGCCAAGACTCACAGACTAAAATTAATCACTCAAAAGATATTAGAAATGAGGCAAAGCCATCTTCAAAAAATCAGATCACCAACAAAACATCTGACATATACATTTACAAGTCCTTAGGGGGAAGAAATATAGATAATTTCAAAGATAATTACCTTAATAATAGCCACAGTATCACATGTGGCTATGAGATTAGGGTAACAGCTCCATAAAGAGGCAAAGCACATTACATAACTAACTCAATTGTACACATTCAGGTTAAGATTTTTTTTTTTTGATTGAACAATAAAAATTTAAAAGTCACTTGTGTTTCTATAATTTGTATTGACTTATTTGGAAAGAAGGGGAGGAAAGGGAGAGGTGGAGAAGACATGTCCTTCTGCTCCAAAGGATGAATAAGATAGAATGTTGTTAAGACAACTTCCAGGAAGGAAAAGGAAAAAAAGAAGCAATTCCTAACAATCTCTAAGAGACGTTTCAAGTTTAAACACCTTGATTTAAGAATTACCTTTTCATTGGAAACCCATTTCTTTCAGCCCACATTTTATCCCAGTTAAAGAGAAGATGAGCTGGTCTCACAGAAGAAGGAATAACAACAGGTGGACAACTGGAGAGCTCTATAGGAACTTCCAAATGTCAGAAGAAAGCAGAGATTAAACAGGTTAGACAGGCTTGAATAGGTCACAATCTATATCACTGGAGGCAATTTCCAAATAAATGAAATCACAGAACTGTCAGTATCTATCACACACAATATTTGCTAAAAGCCATACCTTCTATGCCTCAATTATTTGTCTCAAAAAGTATTTATGAAAAATCCTACTACTTGTGGATATCCTGCCATCTAGGGGAGGGGTGAGAAGTAGGGGGAAAAAATTTGTACCAGAAAGCTTTGTAAGGGTTAATGTTGAAGAATTATCCATACATATGTGTTGCAAATAAAAAGTTTTAATAAAATTAAAAAAAAAAAAAAAAGAAAAATCCTACTACTTAATTCTATACAAAGTCTCTACACAAAATGAACATGTACACAGGCATTTCTTACTTACAGATGCTACTAAATCCTTCAGAGATTCAGGAACATTACACTGAACTACAACGTATCTCAAGACCTTCCAACTTGCTTCATATATTCTTACTTTCAAATAACCTACTTTTAAAATGATAAATCCTGAAGGGAATATGGAAAAATTGAGACAATGCACTGTTGGCGGGACTTTGAAGTGATCCAACTACTCTGCAGAACAACATGGAAATATGCACAAAGGGCTATAAAACTGTGTACACCTATTGCCCTAGCAATATCAACCTATACCCCAAAAAAGATCAAAGAAAAGGAAAAGGACCTATATACACAAAAACATTTATAGCAGTTCTTCTTAAACTGACAAAAGAATTGAAAATAGAAGAGATGCCCATCAATTGAGGAATGGCTGAACAAACTGGTATAAGCAATGATCAGGAAGATGGTTTCAGAAAAAATTGTAAGCCTTGTAAGCACTGATGTAAAGTATGCAGAACCAAAAAATACTGTACATACTAACAGCAATATTGTTAAGATGATCAGCTTTACAAAAAAAAAAAACTTAGCTATTCTGATCAATACAATGATCCAAAACAATTCCGAAGAACTCACCTCCAAAGAAATTACAAACCCCAAGATAAGTCTAAAGCAGTTTTTTACTTTCCTTTTCTTGCATTAATGTTTTGCAACATGGTTAATACAGAAATGTTCTGTATGACTTCACATGTACAGTATATATCGATCATATCGCATGAGTACTCAATGGATGGGGAAGTGAAGGAGGGAAAATATTGAGATCTAAAAATTTTTTTAAATTTGTTTAAAAAAAAAACCCTACTTTTTCACTGCTAATATTTACACTAAATTAGATACAGGATATCAGCAAGCTATGGTTCCTACAATGATATGCAAGAGATCAAAGAAGATCAGGAGTGAACTCACTTGCTTATATTGCATATAAATATTATCATTCCAACATCCTATCAAAGAAAAATTTAATAATTTAAATAAAAGAAAATGGCCTATTGTGAATTTTGGTAATTAGAGTTCAAACTTATGAAAGGAAATTACAAATAGGAGACTGAAATTTTTCTGCATGCCACTTTTAAAGTTAAGAATTGATACTTACCAGTTGATATTCAGAATATTTCTAGTTCATCTAAATTTACTAAGCAGGTATATGAAGCATTAGCCTTTAAATTATACAACTTATTTTGTCTATTAAACCTATATGAAACTTGTCCAACTGCTGGAAAACATAATTTTCCAAATCAAGTCAAATGCAGGCTCTGAACGATGGCGAGATAATGTATGAATTTTTATCAAGTAGTCACCATAAATAAGCTTTGATTATTATATGGGCCCAACACTTAGTTTTCTAAGCCATGATAATTTTTCTAAAATGTCACAAATACCACCAAACCAGCTGGTTTTTCCTCCTTTTTTTTTGCAGCCTTAGAACATCATGGCATATTTAAATACTGAAGGCAGTGAAGAAGGGGGCATTAACACTCCGCAAAATGAGAGAACAGTATTTCTATTTGGACATATAACTCAAACTACTTACAGGTTACACTTCCAAAACGAACACAATCTTAATATTCCAAGGAATGTGATAAAAAGATTACTTTGGGGGGAGGAGAGGGAAAAAAACACTTTACAGATTGGATTCAGTTTTTAAATAATGATACAGCAACTACTGGTACCTTACAGCTGTTAGCTTTTTTGATAATAAGCTGGACAGGTGGTCCACCTGGTGTTTATAATCTGCAGATGCAGCAATAAACTATGTCTGCTAACTCATAAAATCACCTCTGACAGATTTTAAGGAATCATGCTAATTCATTTAACAAACAGAGGCACAGAGAGAGGCTATTTTTTTATTCTTTCTGCTATTCAATGTCTTCAACTCAAAGCCCCCAAAAGATCAACTTAAACATATTAAAACACTAATTTCTTTGAATGTACTTAAACAAGTGAACCTTAAAAAGCAAAAGAAAAAATATCAAAAAAAAAAAAAAGTATTTTCAAAGACAAAACAAATGAAGTTTCCTTTACCCAATTCAATATATCAAACATTTATTAAATGTTTACTATGTGCATGGCACTCTGCTAGGCCCTGGAGACATGAAGACAAAAATCAAACAGTCCTTGATCACGAGGTACTAACATTGTAATGGACTGATACAATATGTATACTGATAAGTAAATACAATATAATTTGGGGAGAAAAAAGAGAGAGAGAAAGAACATTAATAACTGGATTAATCCACTATCACCACTAGGCTTATATATACCCCAAAGAGGTCAAAGAAAAAGATCTTCCTTGTACAAAAAATATATAGCAGCTCTTTTTTGTATTAACAAAGAACTGGAAACTAAAAGTAAATGAAATGGATGAACAAATGATAATAGAATATTACTGATCATAAGAAATGAAATTAAGGATAATTTCAGAGAAACCTACTTATATGAACTAGAGCAAATGAGAACAATTTATATAATACCAAGAAGTACTCTAAAACAAATAACTTTGAAAGCTCCTGACCAAGAAATGATACTACACAGGTTGAAGAATTAAACCTATTTTTTTGTGAATATGGATAATTCTGCTTAACTACACATAACTATTATAAAAAGGGGGGTTAAAGAAAAGTAGGAGAAAAAAATGATTTTTTATTTTGACTTAGAATATTTTCTAAAGTGTTAAAAAAGGAAAAGAACACAAAGATTATTTTAATTCTTGGAGAAAAAAATACTGGGCTGAACCAGTAAAATCTTCCTGTCATAAATAGGCTGTCTTAAAGGAAGCAAAGGTTCCTAAGAAGAGCAGTAAGGACCATGTGCATTCCAGGAAAGGGCAATAAGAGCCCCTCGGAAAAGCTAGGAGACCAGAACACAGAGAGAGAAAGGATATTATATCAAATAAGTCTGAAAAGACAGGCGCTAGTGTGTAAGAAGCTTTTAATACAAGGCTAACAAGTCTGTATTTTATCCTGGGGCAATAGTGAACCACTAAAGATTTTTATACAAGGAAGTTAAACTAGCAAACCTGCATCTTGAAAGATAATTTATTATCTGATGGAGGCTGGACTGAAGTAGGATGGTTGTGGGGAGTTATTACAAGAATCCAGGTGAGAAATGATAATGGCTTCTATTAGGCTGGCAGCTTTATGAGCAGAAGGAAAGGGAGAACATAAGAGATGTGTAAATACAACAAATGACATCTGACAATGACTGATGGCAGAGAGAGTGAGGGAAAGGAAAGAACTCTGGATGAATGCAGACTTGCGAATCTTGATGTTTGGGATGGTGGTAGTGCTTTTACCAGAAATGGGAAATGGATTTCGGTAAAGGGAAAACAATCAACTCTATTTTGGACATGCTAAATTTGAGATAGTTGTGAGGCAAACCTCTAGGTCAAGACACACAGGAGGCAGTTGAAAATCAGAGACTGTAGTTCAGAAACAAGATTAGGGCAGGATGTAGAGCTGAAGCTCTCACAGCAGCTGAAGAGAATGTTTAGAAAGAAAAACCTAGAAGAGGGATAAAGGCAGTTTAAAGGAACACACTCGTGCTTGGTGGGAAGGAGGGGATGATGCCAAAACAAATTACTGAGCAGATCAAACACTTAAGTCAGGAACCAAGAAAATGCAATGGCATGGAAATGGAAGGAAGAGAGGTTGTCCAGGAGCAGGGCTGGTCAACAGTATCAAAAGCAGAAATTTAAGTGAAAATTTTTATATGTGTGTATATATAAAATCAAAAGGAATTCATTCCTCAGTAGATAAGTAGTCATATTTTCAAATTGGAATGGATACTTTTTTTAAAAAATCACAAATTATTAATAATTACATAAAAGAATACTTCAAGTCACAAATAATAAGAAAAAGGCAAAGAAATGCTGAAGAATTTTAACAATGTAAAAAACAAAAGACATAACTAAAAATTTATTTTAACAAATGAACACTGGCAATCATGACTAAGTGTTTCAGGTAAGCAGTATGATCATCTATCAGGGTGGAAGGAGAGGAAAAGTGATTTGTAAATGGCTTTCTCTAGGAGTTTGCCTGTGAAAAGGAGAAAAGATACAAGATCACTGCTTCAGGGAAGGGCCATTATTCAGTGAGCATTAGTCAAGACAGGATTGTAGAGGCCTGGCCATATTGGTAGGCAGCCAGTGGAAAAAAAAGAGATTGAAAATGGGTGGGAATGAGAGAAGTTCCTCTGGATGGTGGGAAGGGAAGGCACAAACACCACAAGCAGAGCTGTTGTTCTAGACAAGAAGAAAGGATGCCTGCTATTCAGAGACCAGAGCAGAAGAAGAGAGAAAGTCTGGAGGATGCTGACAAGAAGAGAGGAAGGTTACAGAAGATGACATCTATTTATAAAGTAGGAGGCAAAGAAGGATCCCTCTGCTGTGTGAAGGAAGGGGATGAAGATGCTGCAGGGAACTGATGGACAAATGATTTGGAATAACCATCAAGAGTAAACTAGGTATATAGAAATAAACTTTCATGAAAATTAACCATTTTAGTGCAAAATTACTCCCTCCACAAATGAGGAGTCATCGTAGACAAAAACATTCATCATCAGGTTGCCAAATTTCTGGTGACAGAAGCTTCTCCAAATTTAGTTTGGCCTGTGCTAGGACAGAGTGGCTTTGCCTATTGTGAGACCAGTACTTGAAGCCTTTCCAACTTTGAAGGGCCTCCCATAGTATGAACCCTTTTGGCACAGCCTTGGAAAACCAGAATTCCTTCAATGTCATGAAAAGATTGGAAAAGGACTTTAGAAGAAGGCATCAAAGCCTTATCTCCACACTACAGGCAATCATCGCTGTGTATTTAGTCAGAAGGCTAGGAGATGGGGATAAATACCATAAAACTTGACATCTACTGAGACCAAAGCAAAACAAACCAAATGAAAGTGTGAGTTTACCCTGAAATTCTTCTTGATTACTCTGCTCCTGACTTCTTTCCGGAGAGGCCATCATTTTTGCAAATGCCACAGTCCACCAGGGCTTATACTTCAAAACTTTTCGAATAGCTTCATCTTCAAAATAGTCCGCTCTGGAAAAACAGAGGATGTATTTGTTACAATGAATCGTCACATCTTATATATTTTAATCTCTTTCAATAAATCACTTTAAATGGAATATGCATATCCTAGAAGAAACAGGACATAACACTTCCTAGCTGTTGACCCTGGGCAAGTCACTTAACCCCAATTGTCACAGCAAAAAAAAAAAAAAAAAAAAAAAAAGAAAGAAAGAATGAATGAATGAAAAAGGACAGGTAGTGGATAGAATGCCAGGCCTGAAGTCACATCTGCTCTCAGATGCTTACCAGAGGTGTGACTCTGGGCAAGTCACTTAACCCTGTTTGCCTTGGTTTCCCCACCTAAAATGAGGTGGAGAAGCAAACAGCAAATCATTCCAGTATCTTTACCAAGAAAAAATGGGGCACAAGTGAAAGGCATTGAACAACAATTCTAGAAGAAAGGGAGATGGATTCAATCCATACTTGTCATAATTTCTAAATACATTTAACTTTTTGGTTGCTAATTGTCATGCAATTAAAGAAAAGCAGACATCACAAATGTCTTCAAACAGTAGAAGCACACAACACAGAGCCCTCCTCTCACCATTTCACAAAGGAGACGTGTAACAGGAGGAAGTCCTGCATCTGGCAGCAAACAAATGTCTAATCATTCACACATTCCCAATAGTTTTGGGAAGACTATTATAAGCAGGACAGTTTTTCAATCAAACAGAAAAAAATAAATCAACACGAAGATTCAACCAGAATCCCCACAGCCAGCCTCCCACAATCTCCTGGAGTCTTTCCCTTTTTTCCCAAAGCGCTCCAAAACACTTCTAATACATGAAGGCGAAGCACCGAGGAGGAGCTGGGCAAATTCATTAATTTTGGT
Organism: Myrmecobius fasciatus; assembly: GCA_023553655.1. Classification (NCBI taxonomy): domain Eukaryota; kingdom Metazoa; phylum Chordata; class Mammalia; order Dasyuromorphia; family Myrmecobiidae; genus Myrmecobius; species Myrmecobius fasciatus. The sequence goes on from JAJPUD010000436.1 coordinate 622,931, forward strand.
TACTGTAGTTACTGACATGTGGGAAAGTGAGATTCATCTCTCCCCCACTGGGCGGGTTCTTCCATTGTGTGTTCTTCCTAATTGTTCCTGCTTCTGTCTGCCCCGAGATAGAATGCTCTCATGCTTGCACACCCATTGTCACTCCTGGCATCAGGAAAAACTAGACAACAGAACACTGCCTGCAAGGGAACTTCTTCGGCATTCTCATTAATCATTCCACTTAAAGTCTTGCTTATCACTTCAAAGTAAGCAGAAAATGCTTACTGGAGAGAGAAAATGGTCCTCAGAGAATGGTTACAGCAGCTTCAAGTCTGCCCCAATGTTCCAGTTCTGAGCGCTTCTAGTCCAAACTGGAAAGGACTAAATAGAGGGTGGCTAAGTAAATCACTGAAAAAAGAAAGGTGGGAAGGAAACCTCCAGGCTTGTGAATGAAGTCCTACAATCTTTCCAAAGTGGGGTTTGACTTAGAGGCCCAGACTTGGTCAGGAAGACTTGAGTCTAAACCTGGCTCTGATACTTTCTAGTTGAATACCCCTGGGCAAGCGACCACTGTCTGCCTGTAGTTTGCCCCATCATAAAATGGGGCTAACAATGGCACCTATCACAAAGGGCTGTTGTAAAGATCGAATAAAATGAGCTAATACATGTAAGGTGCTTGACAAATCTTAAAACATGATCTAAATGGTAGCAATTACTTACTAATGTTAGTATAAATACTATCACCAGATCACGTTTACAATAACTTGGTAGGCTGATTACATGTAGTACTTGCAATGGCTTTTGACTTTCTTTAAAATTACTTTTACAACTGTTCAAATGCATCTATCAATGACATTCAAGATGACTTTAGAAATGCAACATCAGCAGTGTTTAAAATTATAACAGGGGAAACTACTACATCTACCAAAAGAAATGCTTTCAAGGAAAGAGAATGTACTAAAACCATTATTACCAAAAGGTCCTATTGGCATTTTGCTAAAATAAAATTACGATATATATCTGACAACACTACCAGAAAAATTTTAGATAAAGACAAACTTAATTTATACTGACTAGAAAATTACCACCACACCAGAAGCGTACCTACCACACTCAGAACATATTTTCTGACAAAATTTCACCCAATAAAATTCAGTTAAAAATCCAATCAATTAGGCTCAAATCCCTTAGTCAAATTTTATTATTCCAAAATGTATTTGTTCACTTTCTTGCCTTGGAGACATAGTAAACTAAACCTATTTCAAATTATCTTTAATGACTCCAGTCTGAATAAACACTTCATTTTCTAGGAGTAACATATACACTGCTTCCTTAACTGATGGGTTTTCACAAAATTTTTTTCTGAAGCAAATTTTACCTCAATATTATAAAATCCTATCACAATAGTCGGGGGGGGCTGTCCATCAACACACAAATTGTATAGTACATTTCTCAAAAAACAGTTGGCAATCTCTGAGAGATCTCTGTCTCTCTACAATCCTATTCCTCTTTTCTGGGGCTCCTGAAATGCCTCCTATTCTGACTCCAGTAGTGCTTTTTTGTCTTATGTCCACCTTAACCCCCACACCCCTAGCCTCCACCTGTAGTTCGGGGCTTATTTTTCTTGCAATTTAAAGGAGACCAAAGTTCTTCTCTTCATTTTTCTGTGCGACTTTGGCTTCTCTTTGCAGACTACAAAAGGACTAGGTAAGAGTTTGGTCTAAAACTTCAATTTAGGAAAACAAGTATCAGGTCTCTTTAAAGAGATCTTTACAAACACAGGTATATATACAAATATATAGATGTACACAAGTAGTTTTTTTTGTTTTGTTTTGTTTTGTTTTTAGATTACACATTCTTTTTTACATATTTCAACATGAGTCAAGTTGGGAGAAAAAAACAAGAACAAAAAGAGGAAAACCACAAGAAAGAAAAAAGAAAAAAAAAAAAAAAAAGAAAATTGTGTGCACTGATGCACATTCAGTCTCCATAGTCTCTGGATGCAGACAGCGTTTTCCACCCAAAGTTTAGGATTGCCTAGGATCACTGAACTGATGAGAAGAATCAAGTCTGTCATAGCTGACCATTACACAATCTTCTTGTTGCTATATACATACATGTGCTTTTATAACCAATTTTGCTCCTCCCTCAGAAACGTATCTTTCATTTATAACAATGTTCTTTCTGAACTGTTGGTAGCACTGTTTCTTCTAGTGTTCTGTTTCACAGAACAAATTAATAACTTTAGGCAGGTTATACCTACATAAGACAAAGGTGAATTTATATTAACCCCAATAATTGTATATGTCACAAATGGAAAATGGCTGAACTAGTTGTGGAATATGAATGTGACTGAATATTCCAGTACTGTAAGAAATGACAAAATCAACCATTTCAAGAAACCTGGATACTAAAAACTGTTATGGGAGAATGGTCAGATCTAGAACTTTTCACAGAAGGGCAGCAACATTATATTTCTTTAAAAAGGAAATCACACATTTCAGCCTTTTTAATTCAGATCATTCTAATTACCTTGAATTGGGAGAATTTTACAAATAACCATTTCTTCAAGCCTAATATTTGCTGTAAGATAATACCTTGGCAGTTTCCCCTATAAATCATCTTTTATTTCTAGGATCTCAAAACAATAAGCCAAAGGCATAAACAGGAGAATGTGACAAGTTTTCTACCTTTTCTAAGTTCACACATCAGTTGAAAGTGAAAAGAATCAGTATGCTTGCACAAAAAATTAGGCTAGTTTCAAAATGTGCATAATAAATAAATCACATGCAGATAAATCAACAAGTGTACATTTGATTAAGCAGGTAACAGATCATCATCTGTAAGAATTTGTAGAATGAGTAAAATTTAAAACCCAGAATATCCTAAGAACCATATAGGACAAGACCACATCTTTCATTCTCCCATTTCCCTCATTTTTTTTCATCTTAATTGAAAATATCTTTTTCAGAGATTATGATAAAAAGCACTATCACTTGTTAATAAATAGAAAAAATTAGTTCTTGCATAATAATTAAAGTAATAAACTTCTGGATAAAAGAAAAGGAAAAAGGTGGAGAAAAATTCAATTCTTACACAATGTTACTGATTATAAAACCAAATTTCTTAATGTCCTTAGCCCAAGCAGTTATTTTTCTGTTCCCTTTTACAAGAGTTAGTCAGTTGCTCTAATTAAGCTCTGTTTCCCTCAGAAATGTTCGTGATGTCCTTACCCTAGCCAGAGAAATTTGCTGACAATGAAGATTCCATTTTAAATATTCAGCATGAATATAAATGGGCTTCAAATTGCTCTTCAGCAGACCTTTAAAACCACCAATAGGCGAGATAAACATAATTAGAAATGGCAACATGAATGGGAGAATTTCAGATGTCCTCTAACATATAAAAGATAGTCTGTTCTTACTGTCCCTTAAAAATGTCCCAAAGTCTTGCTATTTATCACTATATCATATAGTACATGACATTTGCACATAAGATGTACTTTATTCCAATTAGCCTCATACTGTGACAGGAGATAAAATATTAATTAGCAGAACAACAGCAAGCATCCACAGATCATACAAAAGAAGGAATTAGGGGGGAAAATGTTAAGTTCTTTCTCTAATTTTCCAATGCAAATTCTGTCAAAAACTTGTTTCCCCAAAAAAGGAAAATTTTGCCAGGAATAAGATATGTTTTGAATATATCTAGAAAAACTTTTGCAAGGAAATAACTCAGTCAAAATGATAAATTCAGAATTTTTTAAAAAGTTCTTTAAAATATATTCAGAATTAATACTTTGGCACTATTAAAATCTACAAATGTTTGAATAATCCCAGCAAATTCAAATAAATACAAACATATAAAACTGCACATACCCAAAGGTATTTAATGATTTGAATAACAAACTTGACTACATATCAAAACCAGTTCATGGTTTAAAACAATAATGGTTACTAGATCATTTTATGATGGTTGATCAAAAAACAGAGCAATACTAGAGCCAATGTGATAAAATAATAACAAGTGGTATTAATAAAGCACTTTATGATTTGCAAAGAGTTTTCACATATCACTTCACTTGAGTCTTACCATCAAGTCTCAGGATAGACAAACACTATGGGTATTACCCCATTTTAGAAATAAGGAAACTGCAGGGAAGAGAAGTGAAATTGTTCATGGACAAGAAGCAAGATTCAAACTCAGGTGCTTCCATCTTCAAGTCTGACATTTTATCCACTGTGCCACAATGTCCCTCTTGATTCCAGAACTCAATTCTGGCCCTTACTAAGTCTTGTCAAGAAGATTCAGAAAATGCTAAAATTATATATATATATACACACATATATATGTATATATATATATATATATATAAATATTAAAGGCAGACTACAGCTAACAGATGTGGGGGAAATGTGTTTAGATATCTATATTAGCATTCTATTTATACTTTCTTGAAGAATTATTCATTAGTTGAAGACAGGATTTAGCACATGAAAGTACTGGCTAAGCCTCAACCCTTGCTATAAATGCAAAGAAGGTAAAAATGGAGAGATATATATGAAAATTCAAATATGGTTTCATTTATTCAAGGCTTTGATAATTTTATCTTATTATTTTTATTTTAAAACATTTTTAAAACAAACTAAGTAATTAGCCTTTATAACAGAACAATCAAAAATATCCATATTAACTATATTTAGTATTCTATTTTACCCTAGAGAAACAGAGATTGAAGTAGTTATTACACATCTGCTGTTGCTAAGCTAGTCATCTAGGAAATACCGTTTCACAACATATTTATGTATATATAGTTCATAGAAGCACTGCCTCAGAGCTTAGCTCAATGGCCAGTTAAGCTAGAAGAAGCACCCTGTACCAGTCATATCACACAAGAAAGGCTGGCAAGAGAGCCAGCTTCAAATTCTGGCTGATATGCACAACCTGCATTAACCTAGGTGAGAAGTGACTCCCTGGGCTGAAGTTTTCTTTTCTATCAAGAAAAAAAAAAAGTGGAACTAGATGAGTCAGTGTGAGATCCTATGGCCTCCATAAAAATCTTTTAAAAATCACTGAATTTCTACCCAAAAAAACAATTTTTAAAATGTTCTCCTCAAAACTAGAGCTGGGGAAGGAGTGAGAAAGTGATGGCTTTATTTTACCCACTGAAAGCTCAAAAAGTGAACACTGTACTTACAAGTAATGATCAGGATCAAATTTAGACTCTTCAGCAGCGATGCGATTCTGTCTTCGTTCTGCTGGGGGAGTGGAGTCTGGGTCTTTAACGTCAGTGACATCACTCAACTCTTCCTAGAGGCAGTAAGAAAAAAGAGGAGAAAGTGAATCCTGTCACCTCAAATATATGTATGTCAGCCTCGAGACATAAAATTCAGACAAAACATCAAAGGTAAAATGTCTGATTTATCACTAAGTTAATCTTATAAGATATAATACCAGATGTTATCAATAAAAAAGAAATAAATAGCTCTCTTCGAAGATACATCAGTAAACAGATGTTTGCTACTAAATTCAAAGGCAAATTAATACATCAAGCTGATAAACTTATTATGCTACCTTATATTCAGAACTTTCCAAAATGCTTTCCTGTCTATGAATAGAAAAATGCTTCATTAAAAATGTTTGATTTTTCACTTAGGAAGCTAAAGAAAACTCCACACAAAACCATTTTCAAGAAATTCATGTCTATGATAAAATGTTTCCACGTATCTTTCCCAACCCAAACAGGAATATACCAGGGAGACTGCTTAGCCAGCCATTTCTTTTTGGACCCTATTGGTGAGGACAACAAGGGAAGCATATGTCTGGTGGGCCAAAGGCTGACTGTCGAGCAGCCGGCTCGACTGGAAACTGGAAACCAGCAGCACAACCCTAGCACCTACAGTGAGCCTCGGACAAGTCGTGATGAAATCTGCCTAACGAGGACACTGTCATAGGCTGGTTGGTTCTGAAAACGCCCAGCGGGCAGGCAACATCCTTATTAGACACTGAGCAATGGGCCAACAGCCCAGCAGCACGCAGCAGGACCATTGGAGCCCATCCTCTCCTCAGAAACAACCCCAAGCTCCTTGAGAGTCCCTCACTCCAAGCAGCAGTCACTACAGCCTGGGACATTGCAGGACAAGCAACAGGACACAAGCAGTTTGTAATGAAACCCCTGGAGGGTTCCAACTCGTGCAGTCGGGGCGGGAATGGGGAGACTGTGAGTAGACTCCACTCTCTCCAGCTGTGAGGGACTAGGGGTGCACTTTGACCTAGGCGGACAGACAGGCCAGACAAGGCAGAAGTGGCGGGAAGCCCTCGAGGACTGCTCGCTGATGCTCTGTCGGGTGCCTCATTTGTTTTATCCTCAGGCCCACTTCTAAACATCTCCTGGAGAGAAGTGAAATAGGACTTCAGAAAAATAGCTTTACTAAAAGCCTCAAGCTCTGAGTGACCCACTGTGCCAAATACAGGACATGACCCAGACAGATAAATAGACCCAGTCCTTGGGCACCTAGTTTTTCATTCTTTCTTGTTGGGGTGAAGGCGGGTAGGGGAGGCAATCTGGAGTAAGTGACTTGCCCAGGGTCATACAGCTAGGGAGTATAAAGTGTCTGGGGCTGGATTTGAACTCAGGTCCTGCTGACTGCAGGGGCTCTGGCACCTCATTTTTCATTGTCTCCTGCCCAATGTTTCTATTTTATAAGAGTTAAATGGAGAGAGAGAGAAACATGGCCTCAAGGGAGGTCCCAGGAGTTCCCTGGGCTGACAGCCTTCTGTGTACAATCCCCCTCTTCCAAATGCTGACAACAAGTCCCAGGGAGGAGTCACAGCCCAGAGATACCCTCAAGTCCAATCCCCTCGGGACGGGGACACAATTACACAGATAATAAGCCCTTGGGTCTGCCTCAACACTCAAATAACTTCAGGAATTTATCTTGCCCCAAAGCAGCAAACTATGCCTCAGTTTGTCATTTTAAATGGGAAAGCAGTATTTTAGAACATGTTAAAGTTGACTTTAAATCTGCAATTTTAAATTAGTAGCAATTTCCTCAAAGCTATTATTCATGCAGCAATTATTTCAATTTCTTCTAACTGCATTACTGGCATGAATTATTAAAAGGGTCATATTTTTAGTCTAAAGCTATAAATCTCTTTTAATCACACAGAATGATTATCATAAATAGAATGCATAAAATTACACAGGAACTCTGCAGATAAATCCAAGGATGCAAGGTTTGTTTTCTTTTTAATTTCTAGATCTTTGCCCATAAAATAAAGTTTTGTGCCATATTAATATCCTCCCCAAAAAAGTATTCTTTACTATTTTTTAAAGTATTCTTTTAACATCTCAGTTTGCATGCACTTGTGGGAAATCTAGTAATTTCTTAAGGTTCATGACCATAATAGGTTACAATTAATGCAAAAGGAAAAACATAACTTTACAGAATCTCAAAACTGGAAAGGATGAAATCTAATCTATACTTTGTAGCAAAACCCTTTTGACAAACGGCTTTTTGACAGAAACAGATTGATCAGGCAGTTTTACTTGACTACTAATTAAGCCTTCGTTTACATATTTGGAAAAAATGTAAAATGGGATTCTATTAAACTCTTTACTTTTCAATGAACTTATTTTAGTACAAGCGCAGGCCAGTCCGGATCCAATACAGAATAAATCCTGTCTTACACAGTCATCAAGGAAGAGAACTGAAACAGCACTAAGGCATTCCTGACATACACCAGCAACCTGTCTGGAAACCATTAACCCCTTAATGAACTACAGGAAAGTCTCATCGAGGCACAAGGAACGCCCCAAGCACACCGCTGTCTGCATGGCTGTGGCTGCCTGATCACCGCACAACAATCCTGAGGCTCACAAGAAAGGAAGGACCAGGCCCAGAATTCACAGCTGAGCTCCCCGTCCTCCCCAGGCCTTGGGTCCTCCCCAGCCCTCCTGCCCTCACAGGTCCCATAAACAGCCCCACATCCAATAAACTAAAACACAGGGTGTCCCAAGAGCCTTGGCGTAACTTTAGGCTATTAATACCACACAGACTCTTGGGACACACTGGATCTAATGAGCTGTTAAGAAATGTAGCTTTAAAAAAAAGGCAGTAGCTCACAAATATTTTCATACTAGAACATCCCTTGGGACAATTATTTAAAGTGTCTCACCTCACAGAATGCAGCCTAATGTTTGAGCTGCAGGGAGTTATGAAGACAGTATCTATTTTCTGTTGGGAGTTATCCCTATTTCCATCCACAGAGATGGCTTATTACCTTTATCATTAACAAATAACAAGTGCCTACTGGGTACTAATAGTAATAATCTTTATATGGCACTAACTATGTGCTAAGTCCTTTATCTCATTTGATGCTCATCTCAACTCTGGGAAGCAGGTCCTACTGTTCCCATTTCACAGATGAGGAAGCAGAGACACGGCTTCAGGGATTTGGTCAGGGTCACCCAGCTAACTGGCGTCAGAGGTGGGATTGGTGCACAGGTTTCCCAGATGGCAGGCCCAGCACACGACATTATGGCTGCACCTTAGTCATCAAAAGCTTAGAAAAAGAATAGCCAAAATACATTGAATAATAAAAAGTCACAGAGAAACATTGACTTCAAGCATAAGAAAAAAGTCCAAGTCACTCTTCAAAGGAAAACAACAAACCTGTAATCTCTTAAACACTCCTGTGCGCAAGTTTCCAAACCCATAATGGTACTGGGAATTCAAATCATTTGCCGTTAATTCTTCATATGGAGACTGTTCAATCTCCCAATCAAAGTCTTCTTCCTCATCTTCCTTACAATCTACAGGAACCTCAGAAGAACCTAAATAGGTTGAACAGTACAAAGGAAAGAGGATTATTTTCATATTAAGGGAATGACTTTCTCATCAGAAATTCATGAACACAGGAGTTGAAAGTCAAGTTCAAATTTTTCATCGCTCCCAAAAGACTTTACCTTACACTTCTAAATTTTCTTCTAATTAGACCATTTGAGAAGGATTTTTGTGTTTCTTTTTTAAAAATGCATGCCAAAATAACAGCAATCACAGCATATTCACCTAGCACTTACTTTTGATGCTGGATGCTGTGGGGAATACTTTACAAATGTCTCCCCACACCCCAGGGAGGGAGGTGCCGTTATTATTCCCACTTTGCAGAGGAGGAAACTGATACAAACAGACACAGCTTAAGTTTTTGGTTTTTTGGGGTTTTTTTGCCATTCTGCTACAGAACAAGGCTGTTGGGAGAAGAGTGAACCCGATGATCTCCACAGAACGAGGACTACATGAAGATGCTAAGCTCTGACCACTGGCACGACAGAGATCGCCATCTCAGCATGTACCTTGTGCATTTGTGAAAAAGAAGTAATCTTCTCATACCACTTCCCATGGTTGTGTTTAAGACTAAAGTTTTTTAGTAATCTTTTTTCTCAATACATTTTAATCCCCCCAGCTGGTGTCTGGTGACTTTTTTGAACTTCAGCTTCCGAGAAATGTACAAATAACAACTCCCTTTAGGCAAACAAGCACATATTTTCTAACATTTCTGAAATGGGGGGGGAACATAAAACTAATTTTCTAAGCAACATTTATTTCTTACTGGGAAATCCCAATACAGTTTGTAAATCTATACCACCTACTTTTTCTTCCCTTCCACAAATGTGTAGCTATTTGCTCATCGGATCTGCTCTTCCACACAATCACCTATCATGTCCATTCTCCTGTTGCTCTAACAACTCCAAAAGCTTTCCTGTTCCTAATAGCTATGCACATACCTGTCATTTCCACAAGGGGCTTTGCAGATCTGGATTTCTTTGATGCCAGAAGGGCTGTCAACATGTTCAGTCCCTCAAAATGCTGACCAGGAGTCTCTTTTGGCATTCGAAGAGTAAAGATTCCTTAAAAATAAAATACTTTTTGAATTAACAGACAATAAAAATTTTTATTTTATTTTTAAAAATGTGTATTTTAAAAGGTATATAGCTAGTTGATACAGTGGTTAGAGCACCAGCCCTGAAGTCAGGAGGACCTGAGTTCAAATGTGACCTCAGACACTTCCTAGCTGTATGATCCTGGGCAAGTCACTTAACCCCAACTGCCTCAGCAAAAAAAAAAAAAAGCATATGTAACAGTGAATTAGAAGTTCCTGAATTTAAAAATCTGCCATTCCTTTATCTGAAAATAATTTTCATCACTTGCATCTCTCTCTATGCCTCTCTCCTCTAAACCTATTAGAAGTCACCTTATGGGGATTGCTGCTCATCTCAGGTCATGGGCCTTTTTCTCATTTTGCTGTCCCTCCTTTCAGATCTCTATCCTATAGTCAGAACCTTGTCAGTTCTCACAGAACTAATTACCTCTTCTATTCAGAAGTCACAAATCTAGAGCTTGCCATCACCAGTTAGTCATATATTTCAAGTTGAATGTTCAGCCATGTCCAATATTAAATTCATTGTTTTTCATCCTAAACCCACTCCTTCCAAACTTTCCTATTTCTGTAAGAGGGACCACCACTGTTCCAGTCTCCCAAGTCCATGGCCTCAATATTATCCTTGCCATCACAATCCCTCCACTGCCCCATAGATCCAATCACTTGTGAAGCTTGCTGTTTCTCATTTCATTTCCAATCCTTACCAGTCCCAGCCTGGACTACAACAGTCTCCTAATTAGTCTCCCTGATGCTGAAAGTCTCTCCTCACTCTGGAACATTCTATATGCCCCTCAGCCAAAGTGATATTCTTTAAGTGAAACTCAGGACCATGTGATTCTCATCCTCCGTCATCTTTGGGGGCTCCTGACTGCCTCCAACTATTTAAAGCCTTTGCAGTCTCATCCCAACCTATCTCCCCAGGCTCACCAGACAGGATTTCTCTCTCCTACCCTCTGAGATCCAGCCAAAATGGCCTTCTCTCAAAGCTCCTCAAACCTGCCATTCCACCTCACGTCCACATGCCCAGAACTTGATTTCTTCTGATACTTCAAACAGTCCCTCTCTTCCTTAGTACCATCTTCTGCAAGAAGCCCTTCCTAGTCCCCCAAATTTCTAGTGCTCTCTCTCCTAAACCCTTGTGTATAACTAGGTATATGTAACTTATGCTGTTTCTATATGTATGTGGTATCTCCATTGCAATGTAGGCTTACATCTTTCTCCAGCATCTTGTGCAGTGTTTGGCCTACCGTAGGTGCTTTAAAAGTGATGGCTGATAACAAGACTATACGATTATCAATTATGATGGACATGGCTCTTTTCAACAATGAGATGGTTCAGGCCAGTTCCAATGGTCTTGTGATAAAGAGATAGTTCCCAGAGAGAGGACTGTGGGAACTGAGTGTGGATCACCACATAGCATTTTCACTCTTTCTGTTGTTGTTTGCATTTTATTTTTTCTCATTTTTGTCCTTTAAGATTTGATTTTTCTTGTCTAGCAAGATAATTGTATAAATATGCATGCATATGTTGTATTTAACATATATTTTTACCATGTTTAATATATATTGGATTACTTGCCATTTAGGGGCAGGGATGGGGAAAGGGGAGAGGGGAATTGTAACACAAGGTTTTGTAAAGATTAATATTAAAAAATTATCCATGCATATGTTTTGAAAATAAAATGCTTTAATAGAAAAAAAAAAAGTGATGACTAGATGACTAACTGAGAGAGACATGTTCCAAAAGTACATTGTAATCAGACTGTGGAGGGCCAGGTGAGAGACTGGACAGGAAATGAATGTTATAGTCAAAGTTAAAGATAAGGAAGATTATCCTAGCAGTAACCAAAGTGTGGAGCAAATTAGCAGAACAAATTGTTAGGAATCTATTCCAATTGTCTAGGTCAGAGACCTTGGAATAGGGTATTAGCAATGGGAAAATAAAGTGAATAAATATAATATGTGCTGCCAGACAAAGTAAAAAAACTGAAATTCATATAAACTATATAAAGAAAATGTAAGCTGTCTTTGAATGCCATTCTAGTTAAGATATTAAAGTTTGTTTTAATTTTAAAATTGCACGGGAATAATATTAAGATGCTGAGCTATCAATTCCATAACAACAGTCACCATTTGTAGACTATCACATTTAGAAGTTGTCTCACATACTTTTTTGACTTCCAAATATCTTTCAATCACCATAAAAAAGGATAAGTACCGAATAACCAGCACCACCATAGCTGATAGATTCCATTTTAAAGGTTCCAAAGCACTTTTTATCATTCCATTTAACACAATATAAAATCACAGAGCTGAGACTGAGCACAGACATTATCTAGTTCAAATCTCTTATTTCATAGATAAGGTACATTATGATAAAACAGATTAAAATGACAATAGCAAATAAGAGCAATAAAATAAAAACATGCTATATATAATAAACAGAGTAATGGCATGTTTTATTACACTGATTCTAGTTCCACCTAGAGATCCCCATAATGCTTCTAGATACAATCATGTGATTATTCTGGGCTTAAAGAATTCAGTGATGTACCTTTATCCACATCATAGGAACCATCTTCTTCTCCATTTTCTACAATTCTTCCAGGAAGAGTTAATCTGTGAATTTGAAAAAGATTTTATCAAGCACTTAAATCAACTAGCACCAAATTTTAGCTATTTAGTGACGTTACAAAAACCACACTTACCCACTAAGATGAATAAAATCACATTTGGAAAAAAAAAATTACTTTGCAAATTACTAATCCTCGTTTTTCCTTTGAGGGAGCAGGATGGGGACCTGTGAATTTGCTAATATGGAACTTCCATCCATAAACCCAGGTAAGCTGAACTCTAACACAAACTTGTACTAAATTCCTACATTTCTGGAAACTAGAAGTTGCCTGACAACTTAAGAAGGTAAAGGACTTGTTCAGGGTCATTCAGCTAATATCTCCAGGATGCACCAGTAGTACAGCAAACCCGAGGAGCAGCTGGATGGACCAGTAGTTAAATAGAGCTCCTGCCCTGAAGTCAGAAGGACCTGTATTCAAATTTGGCCCCAGACATTTAACACTAGCTAGTTGAGTGACCTTGGACAAGTCACTTAACCTCAATTGCTTGGTGGAGAGAGGTGGAGACAAAACTCATTCTCTTTCTTAAGAAAGCCACAGGTCTCTTGGCATCCCAGTTTCTGCCAAGGCTACCCTTCCCCAGTGGCTCAAGTTCACAAGCCTACAGGTCATCTCCCTCCCAGACATCTCACACTGGACATCTCATCGGCTTCTCAAACTTCACACATCCAAAACAGGACTCAGCATCTTTCCAGATATATTCGACCCTATTCCCAACTACACTGTTTCAGTCCCAGGCAAACCCAGGGCTCTCCCAGGTGTTACCCTGCCCTCTCCTGCTTCTTCCACAGTTCCAATGGCTCACAAATGTTGCCTTCCCTCCTGCCTCAACGCCTTGGGTCACTGGCTTCTGGCCTCATGCACCAAGCCCAAGTGCAGGCTGACCCTGTCCTGCTCCCTGACTTCCAGAGCAAGCAGAAAGGCAGTCCTGGGCTCCTGAAGCCCTTCACAGCTCAGCTGCTGCCCTTCTGCTCCTACAGACTCCAGGACCCAGCAACGCTGATCCCAGGTCAGCTCTTCCCCAGACAGCTCACAGAACCCGATACTCCCCCTACTCACCTCGGCTTCCTCCAAAATGGGTCTCCAATCCCACTCATGTCCCCTTGGGGGTCTCCCCTAACACCTTCCCTTGGGGGCCACCTCCTACTTATAACTCACATATCCTGAATGTATAAATGATCGCTATTTGTAGCAATCAAGCATTAAGCAACTCCGTGCCAGGCACAGTGATAAAGTGCCCCTCTTCCCCATCCCCGACACAAAAAGACGTGTCAGTCCCTGACCTCAAGGAGCTTACATCTAAAACTGCATGCAAACAAATACATACAAAGCAAGCTCCACATTGAATAAATAAGAAGTAATGAACAGAGGGAAGGCACAGAATTCAGAGGGATTGTTCTGTTTTATCTGACTTCTCAAGACCCTATTTGAGTTGTTCTTGGCAAAGACCCTGGAAGGGTTGGTCATTTCCCTCTCCATTTTCATTTAATGAATGAGCAAACTGAGGCAGACAGGAGGAACCTGGCACCCAGGGTCACCAGTGAGGAAGTGTCTGAACTCCCACAGTTTTCCAGTTTCCATACTCCACCTGCTATGCTTCCCAGCAGCCTTTTCTCCATAAAAGATGGGATTTCAGTTGTACCCCATTAGAACAGAAGTTGTGTTCTGATAAGCTTCTTTGTATCCCCCGCACTTATCACAGTGCCTGGTCCTTCTCAGTTGACTTCCCCGACCCTTTTCTTCTACTCCCAACACAACCAGGCAGAGTTCAGGTCCTCCCATGTTAACTACAATAACCTGGGACTGGTTTTCCTACATCTAGTCAACAGGTTCTACAATCTGCATCAGTCCACCAAGAGGCATTTATCAAGGGCTTAATCTGTCCTAAGCACTGAGGATACAAAGAAAGGCTAAGAAAGTCCTAATTCTCCAATCCAATGAGATAGAACCCAAAAGAAACCATGTACAAACAAAATTTAGATTAAACAAACTGGAGATAACCTCAGAGAGACAATTCTAGCTTTAAGGGGCTACAGAAAGGCTTCTCACAGAAAATGGGGTTTAAACCGAGACTTGAAAGAAGCCAGGAGGCCAAGATGAGGAGAGAGAGTATTACAGCAGGAAGAGCAGTTGGGGGAAACAATCAGAGCCGGGAAGTGGAGTCCCTGGTTCAAGAACCATGGAGGCCATCACTGGCTGGGGGAGGAGGGAAGAACAGGGGAGTAAGGTAGTTAGACTAGAAAGGCAGCAGAAGCCAGGTTGGAAGACCTAAAAAAAAAAAAGTTTTGGTATCTGATTCGGGAGGTGAGAGGAGCAGAAATGATCAGAGTGGTGTATCAGGAAGACTAATCGGAGAAGGGAGGGGCAAGTGGACTGGAATCTGAAGAGGCTTGCAGCAGAGGCCCCACCAGCCCCCAGACTACTCTAGTATGGTGGCTGTCAGATGTGATCTACAGAGATTCACACACACATACACTCTCTGCACCTCCTCCCTCCAGCATTCTTTTGTATCTGTCTTCCTTCTTTAGATTACAAGCTCTTTGAAGGCCAGGACCGTCTTTTGTAGTTGCGTCCCCAGACCTTAGCACAGTGAAGGCACTCAATATTTATTAGATTGCCCATTCTCACCATTACAATGCAATATTGTTATCAGAAATGTTAGCTTTGGGAATAAGAGAAGAAAAAGAGATTAATGGAATCAGAGTAGGTCATGAAGAAACCAAATTATCACTCTTTGCAGATGATATGATGGTATACTTAGAGAACCCTAGAGACTCAACCAAAAAACTACTAAAAACTATTCACCACTTTAGCAAAGTTGCAGGATTCAAAATAAACCCATATAAATCAATAAATATTTACTGAACTGAAATTAAATGATAAAGATAAAATGGGCAGGCCTTGGCAACTAGACTGGGGGGACAGGAGCAGGAGAAGTCAAGGCCAATACCTGGAGGCTATGAGGCTGAGTGCAGGAAGGATGGGGGAGAGGGTGGGCTTCTTCAGTTTTGGGAGGTGCTGTTGGCCATGCTGGGGTAATGTCTTTGGGGCATCCAGTCTGAGAGACAGCTGGGGATACTAGTCTGGAGCCAGAGTAGATTCGGGACCAGCACAGGGATCCCTGTAACTGGGGGGGAAGGAGGGGGTGTCAGACAGCCACAATCCTCATCTGCCTGAGGGAATCACCTCACATAGGCCCAAACCAAGAGAACAGACCATCGAGGAAGAGCTGCTAGCAGGGACAGCTTGTGAAGGACCTCTCCCAGCAACTCTCTTAGGGTCAAGGAGCCTTTCTAAGTAGCTACTTTTTTTTGTTGTTTATTGCAAGCACGAAACTGACCAGTTGGCATTTCCTTCTATCAGGTAGTTTCAGAGCTGGAATCAGGCTGGGAGGTAATCTATGCCAAACTTAGAATTTTGCAAGAAGGGAAACTGGAAAACAGGATGTATTTGTCCCCAGTCGTGTGTGCCTTTACTCCCACTACAAATCCAGATTTGCACTGCACTAAAAAGGCAGCAACACTTCAGATTTCAGACTTCTTCCGCCACATGCTTAGTATTTCCTACCTTTTTGCCTTGATTTTGTTCTCAGGAGAGGTTACAAGATTTACCCAAATATTCAATTCAATAAACAGGGAATACAGTGCTTATTGAATTGCCAGGCACTGTGCTATGAAAAAAAAAAAAGGCAGTGAGAGGAAGAACTCACAAAAGGAGGATAAAATTTATTTTTACAAAGACTGACAAGGAAGAACAGAAAAGTGGCAAAATGGGCACTTTGCACTAAGGTGGGGTGCCTGCTTTTGGATAAATGGTTTCATTTCTCACTTTCAGTTCGGAGTGTTTGGTTAAGTTTGGGGGGGTTGGTTTTTTTAAGTCGGTGCTTAAGGGAAAAACTTCCAAGTTCTCAGGTGGCTCCCCACATTTACCCCGCAGCCCAGTCACTGCTTGGGGTCTCGGGCTTCCTGGCTTCCATGCTCAGGGACTGTACGCTGCTGCTTCCCCCCCCTACCCGCCCCAGCTCTACCAGCGGGAGGTGGGCCCCGCCTGCACTCGCCTGAGGAAGTAAGGCTTGGCGTAGAACTTGAAATCGAAGCCCTCGAAGTAGACCTCGAATTCACCAACGCGCGCGTAGGGCACGCGGATGGCGATCGTCAGCGACTCAGCGTCCTGGCTCAACTCGAACGCGGGCGTGATCATGACGTGACGGGGGCACGATCGATGACTCGGGAATGGATTGGCCAGACGGCGGCCCCCCCCACCGCGAACACTACACGCACGAGGAACCACAGGCCGAAGGGGAGATGATGGATAAGTCTGCTACCAGAAACTTATGCGCGTAGAAAAGATGCCCTCTTTGCGGGTGTTGACTGACGGAAGCGCTGAAACTTCTCGTCCCTAGTAGAAGAAGGGTCGAACGCACGCCGCGAGGTCATCAGGACCATGCAGCAGGCGCACCTTCCTCCACTGGCTTAGCATCGGATGTCCGGGTCCCGGCGGAAATGGCGCTAGCACAGACAGGAAGTCCCACCTCCTGTTGCCATAGGGACACCGTCGGCTTGCATGGGGAGGAGAGAAGATAAAGGTGGGCGGAGTACGGGGGGCAGAGGAGGTGGCGCCGCCGTCGCGGCGTCTGAGACCGGGTTTCTCCGGTCTTCCTGCGCCCTCCAGTCATTTCCTTCCTTCCAGTCGCATCCTGCCTTCGTGATCGCGCTATAGGCTTTATGTATAAATAGGAGGCTCGCACCCGCGGCCTGTGAGAGCCGGGGTCCATGAACTTCCATCCCTGACCTTGTCACGCAAGGAGGAATAATAATAAAAATAGCTATGTCTATATAGCGCTTCCTAGCTGCGGGGCACCGTGCTAAGGGCTTTATAATTAATAGTCAGGGCTTAAGTCCCAGCCTATTCGCCACCTACGGTACCCGAAGTGAGTGACGTCATCTGGCCTCAATTTCCTCCTCTGTAAAAAAGAAAAGGCTCCCCCACCGTTGGATGGTCACCTTCCCTTTCCTCCTCTCCTCCATCCTGGAGTGGTGGAGAGGAGGGCTAAAGTCCCACCTCATTCAGTGCTGGGGTCTTGGGCCTTGCTATCTTGTAAGAAATGAGAGAGGGGGCTTCGAGGCCCCAAGATCCCTCCCAACCCCGATTCCAAGGCCATGACCCTCAGATCCCTCCCCAACCACTTGATCCCTTCCATCCCTTCCCCAACTCTTATGTCCTCTTTCCTGGCCTCATCCATGAAGTTTGCCCCGATCTAAACAAGCCCTTAGTGTCCTGGCCCTCCTGAAATTGCCCACCTCTTAATTTGAATGCTCCATACATATGTTTGTGGCCATATTTTAATTTTCTTCTCTGTTTATTAAATTCCCAGAAGAAACAAAACTGGGAGGGCTGATACCAGTATGGTGGTTGACAGAGTTAGATCCAAAGAACAATTTCATTTAATCTAGATTAATAAAATTTAATAGTTAATGTTTGTACAAATAGGTACAGAAAAATAACTGCTTATCAAATGTATGGAGTAGAGAAAAGATAGAGGCCTTTCCAATAAAATCAGGGGTAAAGCAAGGATGCCCATGATCATCAATACTAATTAACAAAATTTTACAATTAATGCTCGAAAAAGACAAAGCAATAATCAAAACAACTTCATACTAATTTAAAAATAAATTAGTAACTGAACAAATCAGGTATACAACATATAGAAGCAAATGAACATAGCGTGACGTTCAGTAACCCAAAGACTGGTAACTAAGGTAAGGATTTCTTTTTGATAAGAACTACTTGGAAAAGGTGACAATCAGCCTGGCAAAAATTAGATATAGAGCAACAACTCACATCACATACCACAATAAGCTCCAGATAGACACTTTCTCATAGAGAGTATCTCTCATCTCACTTTACCCTCAAAATAATTCACACTACAGATATCTTTTATAGATGAGGAAAAGCAAGGTTAGAGAGATTGTGATTTGTCCCATAACCTCATAAATCAGTGTTAGCAGCAGGATTTGAACCCAGGTTTCTCCTGACTTTATGTTCTTTATAATACACCAAACTGCCTCAAAGTGCAAAAGAGAAAGAAATCCAAGAAAAGTGCTTTTCTTATATGCTATGTTCATGCTAGGCTTGTAAATAATTTAGTAAAAATTAAAAAAAGCTAGGCTTGTAAAATTCTGTAGTATCCACACTGATAAAAGCTGCTAGTTTAAACAATGTGGATTGTTTTGCTATCAGTATTGATAATCATAATAAATAAAGCATATCCTTATATTTAATTCTCTGGCATTAATTGTTAAGTAACTACACATGGAAATAGAAATCTCAGAAAATGAGTAGGTTCTGGTTGTGAGTTAGAGCCTTCTTTTTGACAAATTCCTTAGGGCATGACCAAGTCTCTTAACATAATGATTTTTATTGAGTCAAGGACCTATTTACCCATTGTTCTTATTGGTTGATCAAGCAAAAGATATTCTTTACTAGCAAAGGTTTTAAGTGCATTATTCTTTCAACTGTAGATTTATTTTTCTGTCTTAGATAAAGATTGGTTCTAGGATTGTCAGTTTAAGCTTTCTTGAGAAATATAAATATGAAAAAAAAACAAAAAAAAGAAAAATAAATAAATTTAAAAAAAGAAAAAATAAATAATTTTTTTTAAAAAAAATTTTAAAAAGAGAGAAATATAAATATGGTCAATCATGTGGACAATGTCCATTTAAAGGTAGCAAAAAAAAGGAAGAAAAAAAAAATGTTCTGCTTTGTGAGGCTGCCTCTCCAGCCTTTACCACTCTTTTTATATGTCTACCTGGAATTGAGCATACATACAATCATTATTACGTGTGATTTAAGTATGTCCTTTTTGTATTTAACCATGTCCTTTAATAAGTAGTCTGCTAATGGCAAACAGCAGTAGAAAGATGTAAAGCAGCATAAAATAAATATTTTACCAGTGGGGAATGATAGAAAACAAAAGAACAAGTGACTGCTAGAATACAAGATCATCCATCCAAACAAAAAAAAAAAAAAAAAAAAAAAAGGGTTGTGGGCTAATCATATATTAAAAGCATGGGCCAAAAGCCTACTATGATGGTATTCAGAGGAAGGCCTCCAGGACATTGAATGTTTTCCCTATAATGAACATATGAGAAGACATAGAAAAGAATTGCATGGATTTAGAAAATGTGGATGAGTTGTGATCTGCATCTTTTTTTGTTGAGGCAGTAGAGACTAAGTGACTTGCCCGGGGTCACACAGCTAGGACGTGTTAAGTGAGATCAAATTTGAACTCAGGTCCTCCTGACTTCAGGGCTGATGCTCTATCCACTGCACCACCTAGCTGCCCCTTGATCTGTACCTTTTGAGGAAGTATATTTGGGAGTTACATAACATTCTAACCTTTTTAAAATGTGCTCAACGTCTTAATCCTGATTTTTTCTTTTCAGATTACTAAAGAAACACAAAACTTTGTGGTTGCAAACTGCTTTTTAATATATTTTAAATGATTTCCAAACAAATTCTACTATGCCAAGTCCAGGAAAACAGTTAAGGAAAATTTGCAAAACATTTTAGAAATCATTTAATTCAACCTCCTTATTTAAATAGGTGGGATCAAGGGTGAGAAATGCCTCCCCCAAGGCCAAGAGTAAAGACTAAAAGCCAAGTTTTCTTATTCCCAGTTTAGGATCTTTCTACAGCAAACCCCATCCTCTGAATGTCCTATTTCTGCACTCCTTCCTTGCTAATTTTACACCTCTTGTTTCCTTTTTCTTACTGTTTCTTTCTGAATGAAGAGAAAAATCGCCGTATTCTTTGACATCTTTTTTTGTCTTTATTCCTACTACCTTATGCTGTATATAAACATATATGTAGCTATGTGTAGCCCTGAGTTCAAATCTGTCTTCAGACACTTAATGGTTTGTGTGACTCTGAGCAAATCACTTCAACCTGTTTGACTCAGTTTCCTCATCTGTAAAATGAGCTGGAAAAGGAAATGGTGAATCACTCCAGTATCTCTGCCAAGAAAACCCCAAAATAGGGTCCCAAAGAGACTAACGTGACTAACTAAAAAACAACAAAATCCCAATCCTTGACTTGTACTGCCTCTTAGATGCTGGGCAGGTAATTTAAGTCCCCAGTTCCCTGGGCCATTCTCTAAATTACAAAGAAGGCTGATAAAGTCTGCTCACCTCAAGTTCCTCAACCAATGAAATCATAGGTCTAATCCCTATCTCTCTGTAAAAGAAATGCATTTTCTCTATAAGTTCAATTGAGTTTTTAAATTCCAAATCACATTTGTTAGCTAGAAAGTGTTTTTAAACAAATCATTACACTTTCAGCCTATACTTTCTATGCTAGAGATGTTTGATAAAGAGATACAGTTTGTTTCCAGAAGGTGGCAGGCCTCCAGGATATCAGTAGAAAGGATTATCCCTAGAGGTTTAGGTTTTTAACCACTGAAAATAACTTGATGAATGAATAAACTGTGGCTCATTTTTTGTGCTAGTGCTTTCAACAACTATCATTATCACAGTCTATAGAATAAAATTACTTAGTAGCAAAGCAGGCTTTCATAAAATTCAGTGATAGATTCAATAATTGACATACCATAATTTCCAATTAAATGAAAGTTGGAGGAAAGAGAAAAGGTCTTCATCAGTTTGACAAAATGCAAGTAAATATCAATGAAGCACAATCATCTGTGTAATTAAATTAATTACATGTACATTTCCTTAAAATTATAGTGCTTTTCCCCTCCATGTAAGCTAACATCAAGTTTGCTAAAGAAAGAGAAGTATTTTAGTAAGTACAGTATTATTTACACATGTTGATAGCAACTTTGCTCCTATTTTCAAGCAAACGTGACCAAAATTTCACTTGGGCTTTTTTCCTTTTATATTGAATTTTAAAATTTTTATTCTCTCCATTCTGTTTTGCTTTTTTTTTCTTCTCACTAGTGCATGTATGCTGTCTATGTTACCTATTTGTCAGAAGCCTTTGTAACACAAAAGGCCTGAGTTAGCTTTGGGAATTTTTTTAAATTGCTTTAATTCTAGAATTTATATACATGCAAAGTACACACATATACAAAAGAACACAAAAAAGGGGTTTCAGATGAAAACATTCATTTTATATCACTTGATTTTTTAAAGTACATAATAAAAAATAAAAACATTACTTTGAAAACTGACATCTGTGCTTCCTTCTTTTTAAAAAAAAAATGACTCTCTTTTTGGGGGACATTACAATTGCCAATTTTTCCAAACAAGAAAGAGAAAAAGAAATATACCTTTAATATATTGGCATACTGAAGCCAAATGAATCAACAGAGTGGCTTTGTCCAGAAATAAATATCTCTTTTTATACCGTAAGTTCATGATCTCTGTATTAGGAAATAGGTAAAAGCTTCGTTCAAAGACATGTTTGGATAATTATTAGAATTCTGAAATCTCAAGACTTTTTCTTTACAAAGTTTTTATCCTTGTATAAATATGTTCTCTGGTGCTTTTTATTTCACCCTTCATCATTTCATACTAAAGATTATCTGAAATTGGCTAAGATGACAGGAAAAGATAATGATGAATTTTGGAGGGGAAGTGGGAAAACTGGAACACTAATACATTGTTGATAGAGTTGTGAATTGATCCAATCACTCTGGAGAGCAATTTGGAATTATGCCCAAAGGGCTATCAAATTGTTCATTCCCTTTGATCCAACAGTGTCTCTTTTGGGTCTATATCCCAAAGAGATCATAAAAAAGGGAAAAGGACCTATGTGTGCAAAAATGTTTGCCCTTTTTGTAGTGGCAAGAATCTGGAAACTGAGTGGATGCCCATCAGTTGGAGAATGGTTGAATAAGTTATGTTTTATGAATGTTATAGAATATTATTGTTTTATAAGAAACAATCAGCAGGATGATTTTAGAGAGACCTAGGGAGACTTAACATAAACTGATGCTAAGTGAAGTGAGAAGTATCAGGAGACCACTATACACGGAAACAACAAGATTATAGGATGATCAACTCTGATGAATATGGCTCTTCTCAATAATGAGGTGATTCAGACTAGTTCCAATGATCTTGTGATGAAGAGAGTCATCTACACCCAGAGAGAGGACTGTGGGAACTGAGTGTGGATCACAACATAGTATTTTCACTTTTTTATTGTTGTTTGCTTGCATTTTTGGATTACTTGCCATTTAGGGGAAGAGAGAAAGGAAGGGAGGGGAAAAATTTGGAACACAAGGTTTTGCAGGATGAATGTTGAAAATTATCTATGCATATGTTTTGAAAATAAAAGGCTTTGTTTAAAAAAAAAAGATTATCTGAAATTGTCTTGCTACTTCAAATAGCACAATAATATGCCATTACATCAATATGCCACAATTTATTCAGCTATTTCCCAATTGATTGGTATTCCTCTGGAGGATTCATTTTTTCCATTTACTTGAATCAAATCCCAACACAGAATCCCAAATTAATATTTCTACTGGAGATTCAAAAAATTCATGACAATTCTACCCTTGTACAGTATGCTGCCAATCATATAAAAAGGCAAATTTTATAGGATGTTACTACAGGAAATGTCATTGAAATTCAAAGGTTGTTCTTGGAATGTACCCACTGTTTCCTAGCAGTAGCAGGGAGAGGTGTTTCCATGTTAGGAAGAAGTAACACTGGAAAATGCCCCTAACTCTCCTATGCAATCTCAACTATGGTAGTTGTCTCCCACTGTTCCTCATAGGATACTAACAACACTAATGCTTCCTTGTCAACTCATCTGCTTCTTTTTGATTATCATGTATTCAGAGCACCGAGGATAAAAATACTGTTTTTTAAAAAAAAAGAATGAAAGGAAGGAAGGGAGAAATAGGGAAAGAAAAGCAGGAGGAAGAAAGGAAGGAAAGAAGAGAGAAAGAAAAGAAAACAGAAGAAAGAGAGAGAAAGAGAAAGAAAGAAAGAAAGAAAGAAAGAAAG
>JAJPUD010000436.1:647694-664999 GCA_023553655.1 Myrmecobius fasciatus
AAGGAAGGAAGGAAGGAAGGAAGGAAGGAAGGAAGGAAGGAAGGAAGTTAGGTGAGAGAACATGGGCCCAGAGAAGAAATTTTGAGAACAGTGGAAGGAGAGGGATACAACCAAAGAGAGAGCCAAAATAATAATAATAATAATTACAAGCTACATAATCAGGAACCATATAGGAAGATTAATATCATGGAGCAATATTCTCTCTCATCTGAAGGAATTCGTGTTTCTAAGAGTGAGGGATAACAGAAACTGTTTAGAAGAGAAAACCCAAAAAAGGTACCTCATAAGTTTTAATTCTATGAGAAATAAAGTGAATGAAGAAAAAATAACTAAGTATGAAAGCCATGAATCAAAGAATAAATGTCTAGGAAAGATAAAGGAAAGATAAATGACCCAGAAATTCTATTAATGGCATTATACCCCCAAGGAGGCCATTGATAAATCCTCAAAGAGTAACAGTACTTTTTTTGTGACAGCAAAGAATTGGAAGCAAAGTGAGCGTTCATTAATTGGGGAATAGCTTTTTAAAAATTGTGGTTCATCGGATCCAACCATTCTGGAGAGCAATTTGGAGCTACGCTCAAAAAGTTATCAAACTATGCATACCCTTTGACCCAGCAGTGTTTTTACTGAGCTTATATCCCAAAGAGATCTTAGAGGAGGGAAAGGGACCCATATGTGCAAGAATGTTTGTGGCAGCCCTTTTTGTAGTGGCTAGAAACTGGAAACTGAATGGATGCCCATCAATTGGAGAGTGGCTGAATAAATTATGGTATATGAATATTATGGAATATTATTGCTCTGTAAGAAACGACCAGCAGGATGATTTCAGAGAGGCCTGGAGAGACTTGCCTAAACTGATGCTGAGTGAAATCAGCAGAACCAGGAGATCATTATACACAGCAACAACAGTATTACATAATGATCAATTCTGATGGACATGGCTCTCTGCAACAAAGAATTGTCTCAAACCAGTTCCAATTGTTCACTGAAGAAAGCCATATACACCCAGAGAGAGGGATATGAAATATGGACCACAATGTAACATTTTCATGATCTCTATTGAGGTTTGCTTGCATTGTGTTTCCTTTCTCTGATTTTCTTTTTTTTTTTCTTGTAGATAGGATTTTTCTTGCACAACTTGTCAAGTATTTCAACATTATTAACATGTAGTGGACTTCCTGCCATCTAGGGGAGGGGAAGGGACTGGGGGTAAAATTTGTAATGGAAAGCTTTGTAAAGATCAATGCTGGGGAACTACCCATACATATGTTATACAAATAAAAAGCTTTAATTAAAAAAATGTATGTAATGAAATACTATTTCACTTCAAGAAATGTTGAATGTGATAAATTCAGAGAAACCTGAGCAAATCTATATGAACTGATGCAGAACAAAGTGAGCAAAATCAAGAAAATAATATGCTTTTGTTGTTTTCTACAAACTGTGATATTTGTGATGTAGACTGCCTCCAAGATCAAATACAAATGCTCTGTTTGACATTCAAAGCTTTCATGAACTAGTCCCCTCTTATCTTTCCAGTCTTCTTACATTTATTTTTGTTGTCCAGTTATTTTAGTCATATCTGACCCTTCATGACCCCATTTGGAGTGTTCTTGTGCCCCTTCTCCATCTATTGAGGAGACGAAAAAAATGTGATATCAATTATATATGTGAAATCAAGCAAAACATGTCCATATTAGCTATGTACCCCTCACTCCCCCAAATAAAAAAACAAGAAAAATAGTGATAAAATTATGCTTCAATGTGTACTCAGATTCAATCAGTTTTTTTGTGTGAAGGTAGATAGCATTTTTTATCATGTCTTTCAGAATCATCTTAGATTATTTCATCGATCAGAATAGTCAAGTTTCTTCAGTTGATCACTGTACAAAATTTCTCTTAATTCCAGGTCTTTCTGAAATCATCCTTGTCATTTCTTGTAGCAGAATAGTATTTCATTACAATCATATACCACATTTTGTCCAGCCATTCCCTGATTTACAGGCATCCCCTGTCACCACAAAAACAGCTGCTATAAATATTTTTGTACATGTAGGTCCTTTTCCCTTTTTTATGATCTCTTTCAAATATAGACCTAATAATGGTATTACTAAGTCAAAGGGCATATATAGCTTTATAGATGTTTAGGAGTAATTCCAGATTTTTCTTCAAATGGTTGGATCAATTCATAACTCTACCAACAATGCATTAGTATACCAATTTTTCCACATTCCCTCCAGCATGTCATTTTCCTTTTCTGTTAATAGGTATGAAGTGGTTCCTTGGAGTTGTTTTAATTTATTAGAAATTATTTAGAGTATTTTTTTCATGACTATAAATAACTTCAATTTCTTCTTCTGAAAACTGTCTGTTATATCCTTTGATCATTTATCCACTGAGGGATGACTCGTGGACATAACTGGTTGAAGTGTTGGACTTGGAATAAGGAAGATATGGGTTTAAAAATCATACCTCACATACGTACTAATTGGACAATCCTGGAAAAGTCCTTTGATCTCTCTGAGGTTCAGTTTCTTTAACTATAAAATGGGAATAATAAAAAAATGCAAAAAAATCAAATGTTATAATATATGTTAACATGTATAAATGCAAACTGTAAACTGTGTTATAAATGACAATTGTTATTTAGCCTAATTTTAGATAGAATTATAATAAGCTTGTTTATCTGGCTTCCCAGTCCACAGTAGAAGTGAAATAACAAATTGGATGGGCTAGGGGTATGTATACATGTGTGTCACATTTTACTATGTACAGTAGGCATGAGTATTAGAGATGGGAAATATTACTAGGGTCAGATATGCACACTCTGAGCAAATCACCCAAGAAGGAGCAGTCAAAGCAACAGGAGGAGGAAAAAAGTGATTTTTTTTAAGTGCAAGTGACCACATGGTTCCTTCTTCTTAGTGAACCCCAGTAATCCCCTCTGCCTTTAAGATAAAATATCAGCTCCTCAGTTTAGCTCTTAGAGCCCCTCACTGTGTAGTCACAGCTATTTTTCCAGCCTCACTGGGTATTATTGCTTTTCCCACACATATAGCTAGACTAGCCTCTATTCCTCACATGGACACTTTATCTCCCATCTCAATGACTTTATGCTGATAATCTGACATGTCTGAAATGGACTCCTACATTACTTCTATTCCATAGAATCCTTCTCTTCTTTTAATACAGTTTAAGCATCATTTTCTGCATGATCCCTCCCAACTGCCAGGGCCCTCTCTCATAAATTACCAGATAGAATGTATATTATGTATGTATGTATATGCATGTACATACATGTATATATAGTGTTTATGTTTGTATATACTTATATTTGTACTTATTAATGATAGCATTATTATTATTAATGTATTATGTAGATAATAAGTATATATAATATAATATAAACTTCTTGCAAATAGAAATTATTTATTCCTTTATATTTGTATTCTCAGTGCCAAGCAAGTGACTGGCACATAGTAGCCATCTAAAATATTTTCTTTCTTTAATTGTTAATTAATCATAGAGGGGAAACTAGCTAACATTTCACTTGAAGAAAATTTGTACCTATATGTAGAAAGCAGATTCAATATTATTCACCAACGGGATATAGTTGAGAAATATTATGGTGTTTTAGTAAAGACCTCCAAAAATAGCACTTAGTGTAGTGCCCAACAGTTAGCACAGTGCCTGGCACATAGGAGGCCCTTGATAAATCTTTATTGACTAATTGAATGAATAAGAAAGTGATCATCCTGATACACTGTCATTTTATAATAAATCAGTTCTGGATGCTACACTGTAGGGCAGAATGGAAGCTCCTTGAGAGTAAGAACTATTTCATTTCTGTAACCCCAAATGGCACAGAACATTGCACATAACTGGGATCTAATAAATATTTGTCAAATAAATGAATGAGTGAATGAATGAATGAATGAATGAATGAAAAAATTATCAGTAAGCTTAGAGATATCCAGAGGAATAGAACCAGAATGAGGATGGCCCTTGATTTCATGGTTTATAAGAGTCATTTGATGGAACCTGATTACTGTGTTTGATTTTTAGGAGGACCGATGACATTGTGATGATAATCAACTGTGAAAGTCGTGGCTATTTTGATCAATACAATGATCCAAACAATTCCAAAGGACTCATTATGAAAAAATGCTATCCACCTTCAGAGAGAGAACAGAAGAACTCTGAGTGCAAACTGAATAATTGTCTGTCTTTATTTTTTTTTGCTCTTTCTTTGAAATATGACTAATATGGAAATATGCTTTCATGATTTCACATGTTTAATTGATATCAGATCGCTGGCCTTCTCAGTGGATAGAGGAGGGGTGGACAGGAAGAAAAGAATGTAAAATTCAAAATTCAAAAAGAAAAGAATGTTAAAATAAATAAATAAATATGTTTTTTTTTTTTAAAAAAAGAGTAGAATAGTAGCTTTTCAAATACCTTTCCCATCTAAAAACATTTATGTGATATTTAACCTATATTGGATTACTTGCTGTCTAGGGGTGAAGATAAGGAAAGGGAGGGAGAAAAGTTTGGAACAGAAGATTTTGCAAGGGTGAATGTTGAACACTATCTTTGTATGTATATATTTTGAAAATAAAAAACTTATTATTAAAACTTTTATTTTGAAAATTAAAAAAAAAATATGTTGGGTAGCTGGGTGGTGCAGTAGATAGAGCACTGACCCTGGAGTCAGGAGGATCTGAGTTCAAATCTGGTCTCAGACACTTAACGTTCCCTAGCTGTGTGACCCTGGGCAAGTCACTTAAGCCCAATTGCCTCAGCAGAAAAAAAGCAAAAAAAAAAAAAAAAAAAAAAAAAAAAAAAAAAGGTTTCCTTAGCCTTAATGTAACCAAAATTTGCAACAAGGATGCATTTAGCTTCTCTAGATGAAGCTTTCCTTCATTGCAGAGTAGGGTATGTAGACTTGAGTGGTCTTCAAACACCATCAAACTGGAGGGGCCCCAAAACCACACGAGTGGGATTTTTTATT
Source organism: Myrmecobius fasciatus (assembly GCA_023553655.1). Classification (NCBI taxonomy): domain Eukaryota; kingdom Metazoa; phylum Chordata; class Mammalia; order Dasyuromorphia; family Myrmecobiidae; genus Myrmecobius; species Myrmecobius fasciatus. The sequence goes on from JAJPUD010000436.1 coordinate 652,709, forward strand.
CCCTTAATGACCAAGACATTTTAAGGGAAAGGAATCTTAGATAGAGGGGTAGGGATCAGTATGGCAGGAAAATCTGGTAGATATTGTCCTTTCACAGACATAAAAAAAGGCCCCCAAATCCAAAAGGGCCATATTTACTGGCCATATTGTTGATCTCAGACAGAGAAGGCCCAGAGCCTTTCCCCTTATTGTTTATCACCAGACTCATGGTCAGAAATAAGTCATACAAGAAGAGATCAAACCAGAGAAGGGAAGAAGCTGGCCAGTGTCTCAGTTCCTCCAACATGAATGCAATCAGTCAAAGAGAGTTTTCTTCACCACACGGTTACCATTCTTCAGTCACAGAATGGGCATGCAGGCTCCAAAGTCTCTCCAGAACTTTTCCATTATATAGCTTCCCAATTCTCTTGGATATTGACTCCCCAGCCTTTTCTGTATGGGGAAAACACTCTGTGCTTGCTTCTAACTACAAGATTTTTTGAACAATCTCCCAGTTACATCTCAAAAGAAGGAAATAAATTACAAATCTGAAATTATTAAAGCTGATAATACAAAGATGTCATATATGTTACAAATCTCATTGAATAATACCAAAGAACTTCAATATATAAAATTCCCACATCTAATCCCCCCATCTTCTAGTCAAACAACATAAGCTACTTCACAGACTTAAGTTTTAGTATCTGGCTATGGAGAATCTTTCCTGGTTTCTCCACAGCACTGACTTATCCTGATTCCCCATACCTTTTCCACAAAGGGCATAAAATATTGACTCTAGCCATACAAAAAAAGGAGGGGTATAAGTTACCTAAGATAAATTACCTAAGATGCTAAAGATTTAAGAGGAACATTAAAAAACTACATAAAAGGAAAAGTCTCACAGAGAAAAAAATTTTAGACTATGGACTAAAGCCATGCTCCCCTATAAGTGAATTAATAGCTTTAAAGGAGAAAGGTGACAGTAGAATAGGAAGTCACACAATCAAGGACAGTTGAGAGAAGACATAAAGAGAGGAGCTAGAGATATCCCCTGACCCCACCACCACCACCACATACATATTCAACCTGAAGGTGAATGAGAAGGCATTTCATTCTTTAGTCTCTCAACAACAGAAGGGCTAGGAACTGTAGGAGGCTGTGTTAAAATGAAAGGGTGCCATAGATGTATGCTTCAGTGCTAACAGACAGGGCTGATAATGAATTTTATTTAAATGGAATAGACACAATAACAAACTATATTCTGTGATAAGGATTGTTCTTCCCAAGAGTGGGTTCCACCTTAGGAGCAATGAGTGATCGGGATGCAGATAAGGTATAGGAGGAGACAATGATTTTGTGTGTTGTATGACCTCCTACTACACAACATCATTTCAAGAACTGATATTTCTAAGAGTCAAGCACAAAAGTCCCATTGAAAATTTTTTTAAAAGGGGGGGGAAGGAAAATAGGATGAAATCTACAAATGCAATAACATAAATGGAATAAAAAAGGGAGCTCAAATATGGTGTTTCTCTATCTTTCAAAGACAAAAAAGACAATGAAGAAGAAATAGGGGAATAGCCTGTGAATGGTAGAACAAAATTCAGAACAGATTAAAAAAGGAATTGAAATAAGTAGCAGGATAAGTTACATGAAAAAAAAAGAAGCACTTCAAAATAGTGTTACTTAAGAAATTGGAGGGAAATAAGATTTTGATCCACATGAAAAAGGAAAGAGTAAAAAGATAAGGGAGGGCAGGACAGATTAAAAAAAAGTGAAATGAAGAACTTAAGTTAGAGGAATTTAGGACAAGGTAGATACATAGAATAGTTGGGAGAGCTGTTGTGGGAATATCATCAAAGTAGCATAAACAAAAGTCAGCCTAGGAACACCGTATTAGCTTTAAAAAAAGTGGATAAAGGAATGCAAAGGTAATATATTGAGGAAAACACAAACCGGACAATCATGGCCTTAAATATAGAAGGACTAATATTACATTAAAAAAGTGGAAGAAAGGATATGAGAACAATTTGCCAGATAATAGAAACTTATCTAAAAATCAAGGCATGTACAAAAGGAAAATTAGTCTGGAACATAATTTACTATGTGTCAAAGCAGCTAGTTGGTATAGCATGTCCAGCCTGGAATGAGGAGAATGTGAGTTCAAATCCCTGTGTGAGCAAGTCACTTAATAACCATTACCTTATCATTTGTCAGGTAGTACCCCCAAAGGAGAAGTTGTATCCATGCTATCAGAAAAAGCAAAAATAAGAATTCTCAAGTATTTAAAGGAAAATCTGCATCTGGAAGAGGGATTAGCCTTGTTCTGCTTCATACCAGAGTGACTTAGGAGCATTGAAGAAGTCTCAAAGAAGTAAATTTAAGTTCAATGTCAAAAAACTCATCTTTAACAAGTAGAGGTATCACAAAGTGCAATGGACTTCTTTGAAAGGGATGGACTTTCCATTCACAAGAACTCTTCAAGTAAGGACTGGATGTACAACTGTAGGGGGGATTCTTGATCAAGTATGAATCAGAATAGAGATTCCTTTTGATAGTGAGCTTCTGTGATTCTGTAAAAATCACTTCTCTCTGGGAGGACTCATTTACCATCAAGTACTATTCTCAGACACTTTAGTATTTTCTATTCCACCTCTTTAACTTAGACCTGCAAAATTATTTGTCATAGGAATATAAATGTACAGCTAGGAGGGACATTAGAAGTCATCTAATCTAATTCCCTTATTTTACAGACAAAGAAACTGAGGCAAACTGTTCAAGGTCAATTAGGTAAAAAATTATTGCTGTTTTTTTAAGGGAATTCAATTATTCATTAAAACTGTATGCTTAAGTGAACTACTCTTTTGCTCAGAAAGACTCATTTATGTATTACTGTCACTTCATTTCATTCAATTTATTTTTAGCTTTCTGCAATCCTAGTTTAAAGAATGAATGCTACAAAGCCATATGGATAAATTGAATGGATGATATGAGAAGAGGCTTTTTTTTTCTTTTTTGAATAGCGGAAACTAATCTCATCCTGCAATCATCACACACATGCTATTCTGAATGCCAATAACAGAGTTCAAAATAATTTACAAAAAGTGTTCAATTAAGCCTTGCAACATGCCTGTGAGTCAGCCAAGAAGGTAAAATTCTCTATTTTAGAAATGAGGAAAAATAGACATGACATTTTTTCTTAATTCAGTGTCAAAATAAACCTATTATCCCCCATTTTAGTACTCTAGTCACAAAAACAGGAATAAGGAACTATTATTTTTAAACTGGGAAAGACAGAACTAAAAGGAGACCATAAGTGTTAGCTATTTGGGGTGTCCCTCTGCCAAATTACCCCTCCAGAAATCTCCTATCCTGTATGAGTATGCATATGTGTATGTTTTAGTTTTTTTAATCACTAAATAAATTGCATTTTTCTCATTTGGCATTGTCTGTTGAGGCTTCCATATATTAGGTACTTAGTAGAGGAAGAAAGGTTGTTTTTCCTTGTAACATTTGGTGGGAGTTCCTTTTACAGTTACCACAATAATAAATCTCCATTTCAGAGGTCTGTCCTTTCATTTGGTTTAGCAACAGCATTCACCAAAATTTCAATATGAAGGAAGGGGCAATAGACACAAAGGTATCAGAGATGCTCAACCTTGCTTCCCTGCATGATTCTAACATGAAAGATAGCCAGACATGGTGGGAAATGCATGTAATTACAGTTACTGGGAAGGCTAAGTGTAATAGATTTCGTGGATTCAGGAGTTCTGAGCTGAAGTAGGGTTAAAACTGATCAGGTGTCCATATTAAATCCAGTTGGTTGTTGTTCCCCTTCATTTTCAAAAAAGGCCAAAATGACATCATTGTGTTGGAGTCAAGATAGAGTGTCTGACTGGGGCTGCTCAAATTAATGTGAGCTTCAAAGTTTCTCCCACAGGTCCAGCAAAAATAGTCCACGTGAATTCACATTTGAAGTGGAGATGGCTCTGAATTTGTGCATCTCACATTTCTTTTACACTACTGCAATTCTGTGTCACTCACAGCACTTTCTTTGATTTAGGCCCATCATGCTGGACAGTCCTGGGCCAGTGTCTTCTATGTCTCACAATCAATTTGCAGAGGTCTTCAGAGAGACCTTGAGAGTGTTCTTGTATCTCTTCTAACTTCCATGTGAGCTCTGGCTTGTGTCACTTCTCCATAAAATAGTTTTTTAAGCAAACATAGGTCTGGCATTTGAACAACATGGCTAGCACATCAGAGTTGTGCTCTCTAGAGTAGAGTTTAAATGCTTAGCTGTTTAGCTGAGATAGGACCTCAATGTCCAGTGATCGTCACATTGTCCTAAGATTGTCCTAAGATAATTCAATTAAGTTCAGTACCAATATAATGAGTCCTGGGGGATGCGGCTTAAGGAGGGGTGGAATGATGATTTAGCTTGGAAATAGAGCCAGTCAAATCTTTTGTGCTCATCGGCTGTAGGGAAGGGTGATGGTGGAGAAATGAGCATTTATATAGCACCTTTTGTCTGCCTGGCACTGTGATAAACACTTTTACAAATATCTCTTTTGTTCTTCAGGGTAACCCTCAGCTGAGAAAACTGAGACAAACAGAAGTGATCTGCCCAAGATTTCACAGCTAGTGTCAGAAGTCAAAGTTGAGCTTAGGTCTTTCTGGATTCAAGCCCCACTCTTTATCCACTGCATCATATAATGGCTAGTATGATTCCAGCAAGGGTGGGATGTTTGTCTTAACCTTTTTGTGACCCTATTTAGGGCTTTCTTTCCAAAAAAGTGGACCGTTTTGCCATTTCCTTTTCCAGCTCATTTTACAGATAAGGAAACTGAGGGTCACACAGCTAGGAAGTGTTGGAGGCCAGATTTGAAGTTAGGAAGTTGAGTCTTCTTGATTCCAGGTCCAGCATTCTAACCACTCCACCAGCTAGATGCCCGTGAGAGATTTCACAGAAAATAAAATGGAAATTGAACTCCCCCTTACCTGCCTCCTTCCCTCCCTCTCTCCCTCCCTCCCACTCTCTGTCACTCTCACTCATTCACTCTTTCTTTCTCAGAATTCTCCAAACAGACATCCAATTTCAAATGTCAACAACTAGTGAACATTGGGATAGTGTCTGCTTGAATTTCTTTCTTCCATTGTAATTCTTAAAACAAAGTCCAATACAGAACATATTTGCTCCAAGATTGGAGATGGGCATTACTGTCCCAACTTTCCAAAGGAAAATGAGTGGAATCTTATTTTGCTTCATGGAAATAACCATTGAATATGCTTGTATTTGGATTGGAGTATACCTCATAGAGCATGGCCTTCAATGGCCATACCACTGAGCATGCTCTGAGTTTCCCTGACAACTGCTCAGGACACGTGTGACTCAGAATGAAAGGAATTGTACTTGGAGATGACAAAAGAATCCTTTTTACTAGCCACTAAGCCTAAGAGTTACTAACATGGGAGACTTCAGAAGGAAGTGACTTTGTCCTGTCTGGCTCCTTCTTCCTTTCTACCAAGTGGGATGGAACTCTACAAGCTCTTCTAACCTAGCAAAAAATGATGAACTCCTCACACATAGCAGTCAACTCAGGGGCAAGCCTAAGTAAATTTAAGCTTATATTTTAAATCACCAGCTGCCTTTTTTGCTGTTTTTCTTCCCTGAATTAGGATAATTGAGCACTGATCCTGAGAGACAATTTACAGATTTAGAGGCAATTTTATCAGTGAAAGAAGTTAGAGGTCTCAGATTCTCAAGAGATGTCAGGTACACTGTAGAAGTTACCTTTAACACCTTCTAAAGAGCTTCTTAGAGAAGAGGATGAACATTATTAACAAGGGGAGGAACTTAACCTCTGGCATAGTTTGCCAGAGAACAGGCAGGAAAACCAAAGAGAAAAAGTCAGAAGTTGTGAAAATTCTTCATATTTTGATAATTTATTCATCAACCACCTGGGAAAGTATAGCAATAATTGAGTTAATGATATTTAAAATTTTTTTTCTTAATCAATGGATGCTTAGAAATTTCTTACATTTTTTTGGTGAGTAAATAAATAGCTGTCTTACACCTGATTTACAACTTACGCTATGCTTCTCAATTTTCTCCAGAGGGAGTTGGTCATGCAGAGACCTACTAGACTTTAAGCAATTTTTCACAATGTCTCTAGAAGTCCCTTGAGAGGAGATATACCCTTGGTCCCCTTGGTACAACAAGAATTATTATTGACATGTTCTTATTAAAGGAATGGCTTTGTGAAATTTAGCAAATGCTCATTTTTTAAATAAAATCATAAAACAGGCCATGACAGATTAATTTTCTTTTCCAACAATCCAATCCAACAAACATTTATTTATTAGCCACCTATTTTGTTCAAGGCACAGTTCTAGGGTGCTCTCAAGATTACAATCTTCAGGGGAGCAGCTAGAATGCCAGCCCTGAAGTCAGGAAGACCTGAGTTCAACTCCAACTTCCGACACTTAACACTTCCTAGAATGCTTCCTAGCTGTGTGACCCTGGGCAAGTCACTTAACCCCAATTGCCTCAGCAAAAAAAAAAAAAAAAAAAAAAAATTGCAATCTGCAAAAAAAAAAAAAAGTTCTTAAAGTAGACTTGTGGATAAGAGTATGTTGTAGGATAGAAGGTACATATCTAGACAACAGTTACTGTGGAAAACATTGAGAGTTTAATGGAATGCAAATTCAATATGAGTTAATAGGGACATAAATGGGATCTGTGATCTCATTGATTCTGGAGGTGTTCCTCAAGAGATACAGTTGGCAGTCCACCCATGCCCATCTTGTCCATATTTTTCCAAAGTTTGCAACATGTGATCTATATGTTAAATAAGGAGCAAATAATAATAATAATAATAATAATAAAATCTTAAGTTTTGTATAGAGAGGCATAGTTTACCAAATGAAGGAGGTGACCATTTGGCTGGGCTCTTTTCAGTTTATGCTACAAAACCTGGCCCCTTTCTACCTTTTCAGCTTCCTTATTCCTTATTGCCTTCCACCCACTCCTTGAAGCAGCTGCATTCACTGATTTGCTATACCTTTCTTAAAATCCCTCAAACAGGACACCCTGGCTGTGCCTATGACTCAGATGTTTTGCTTCCCAACCTCTGACTTAGTTTCCATGAATTCCTTCAAGATTAAGCTCAAATTCCACCTACTACAGGAGGCCCTTTCCAATCTTTCAGGTGCTAAAGCCTTCCTTTCTCCCCCTCTCTTCCCCTAGCAAAGATGGAGTCAAAACTCTGTCTGTAGTTATTTAAAATATGTATTTCAGCAAATACCCCCACCATAATCTGTTGGAAATTCATCTCTCAGTGAAATAGGAGAAATTTCCTTTGTGCATATGTGAAAATACACTGGAGCTGTTGTGGTGCTTGCCCTTAAGTGACAGGGTTACCTGGAAGAAGAGATCCATTTTCTGTATTCTTGTTCATCCTAAATATGATTGCTTCAAGAAACTTCAATTAGAGCCTTCAAAAATACTTAAAAAGTGATTTATACATTTCCACCATGCCCCTTCTTTTCTCAAAATAAATAAATGTGTGTGTGCATAAGTCTGTATATGTGTCGGTGTATATAGGTTATATATATACATATACAATATATGGGTATATATATACATATATATATGCATCTACATATATATACACTCTATCTGTGTTGTTGACAAGTTGCATTCCCAGTTTGAATGTAAACTCCTTGAAGTCAGGGCCAATGTTCTTGCCTTTATATTCTCAGAGTTTAGCATAGTTCCTGACACTTAATGAGCCTCTATTTTTGATGACTTGCTCCTGTCTCTGCTTTTGCCAAACTACCAAAACTATCTTAAGGACAGAGGTAATTAAAAACTCCCAAGGATGAGAACAATTTTTATCTTCTTCTGATTCTGAGAAAGGTGTTCATACTTATCCGAAAACACTGGCTGTTTATACTGTTACCACATCAACACTTCATCACCTGGGATGACATCCTGTGACTATGTCAAGTATCCATCAAGGACATGAAAAGGAACATCTCTGGAATTTCACATATGAAGATGAGTAGGCATGTTTCATCAGTCCTATACAACTGTGTTCACACAGTGCCTGGTACATAGTAGCTACTTACTGATTTCATTGGTATTCAGGTTGATCAAAGTTCAAGTTATTTAGACAAAACATTTCCAATAATGGAACTTGTTTTGCTTGACTTCGTACTTTTACAAATTTCCCCTTACCTCCCCTTTTAAAAAAAAGTTTTTTTAATTAAAAGTTTGTTTTCTTACATCACTATAGTTATCCCTCTCTCTCCCCTTCCCAGATAGCCTTCCCATATGACAAATAACATTTTTAGAGAAGAAAATAAAGTTAGTACAACTAATTGATTCCCTAAAAAAAGTCCCAAACCATATAAACAATATGTAATACTGTGGACCTCCCACTGAGTGTTCTCTCCCACTTCTTTGTTCAGTCTTGTACGACGTCTAGAATTGTGTTACTTTCACTTTTGAACTTTTGGCGTGTGGTTGTTCTTTCCCTTTTTCGTTGTTGTAATTATTATATATTTTGTTTTCTTGGCTCTGCTGACTTCGCTCTACATCAGTTCACATAGATCTTTCCAAGCTTCTCTATACCATCACACACATTTCTTACAGCCGGGTCATATTCCATTACATTCATGTGCCACAATTTATTTAGCCCTAGCCCGCCCTCGGGGGAGGTGGGAGGAAGAGAAAAGAAAACAATGGAAAAACTAAGGTTCCTTCCAGTTCTAAACCTATGACCTCTTCAAACACAGCTCTCTTACAAAGAGCTTAATAAATCCTTGTTTATTCATTCATCATTGCTTCTGCTCCAATTACTTGGTGCATATACCGATTGTTAGCATCCGCAAGTATTGTGTTGTGCATACAGTAGGCACCAGAATAGGATAGGAAGGGCTCACCCACACCTGAACCTCCGCGGCCGGGAAACTTAGGCTGCCCCTCCCGGCCCCCTTCAGCTCCCTGGCCAGGAGAGCGGCTATTCTATACAGTACGGTAGAGGCTCGCAGCCCCTCCCCCGGGGCCCCCCTTCCCCTGGCTCTCTCCCCTCCTCCTCTTCCAGCGGAGCCCCGCCGCTGGCCGGAGGAGCCGCGTTGGCGCGCGTGCTGCCTGGCTTCCCCCCTCGCCTGCGGCCGCAGCAGCCGAAGCAGCCAGTCCGGGCGCTCCTTGGCGCTGCCATGAGCAGTGGGGCGGCCGCGGCGCGCCCGGGCTGCTCCGCCGCACCATGAGGCTCTCCTGCAAGGTCGTGGCCGTCCTGCTGTGTCTGGCCAGCCTGCTGCTTCTTTATCTGCTCGGGGGCAGCGCAGACGAAGCGCCCCCCAAAGCGCCTCCGGGCAAGAGTTGGCTGCGCTCTGCGCTCTCCGGCCCCGGGGGAGCCAGCGCGCCCTCTCCCTTCGCCCTGGTCCGACCCCTGGGAGCGGCTCAAGTTTCTAAGCGGCTCCGGCAGCCACGTCTCCACACGAAGCCGGGCAAGAGGAGCGCGAGGAGGCAGGACAAGTTTGCCGGCGTTAGGTGAGTCTTTGCGGGGAGATGGGGAGAGATCGGGGGAGGGGGACAACGTCGGCGGGAGTCTGTCCTCCTATGGAAGGGCTCCGGGTGGTCGGGGCCGCCCTAAACCCAGATTTCCCGCCCCCCTTTAGCTTCCCCCCCACTTTCCATTTCCCCCCTCCAGTTTGCCCAGGCGACAGCCCTGGAATCCGAGCCTTGCTCTGTAATTAACCGAGATCGTTGTCAGTTTCTGCTCAGAAGCTAGGATGAAGCCCTTGAACTAGATCCTTCCATACATTTTTGGTTTCAAGTTTTACCCAGCTGGCAACCCCTTTTCCTTATGGCACCCGAACCATTTGTAGTTGCTCTTGCAGTTCTAATCATCAGTCTGTATTTTGGTGTTTCCCCCCCCCCTTTACTTTAGGGGGAATGGTGGCAAGGAAGGGAGAGAAAGCTGTTTAAACAATATTCTTTAAAGGTCCTGGGGCTGGCAACTTTGTATCGCAAGATGCTGTGGTTACTTTTAAATATGTATGTTTTTTTTTTTCTTGATGCAAGATAATAAATGTTGTTGGTATTCATCAAAGGGTTCTTTCTGTCCCTGACCTTAACCGTGCTTTCCCATTCTTTTGCAGTTTAGGTATTTGTGTTCATTTCCTTTGTTGTGAACAGCTTTTTACAATCTCCTGTCAGTTGGACCTTTTCCCTTCAGTCTGATTAGAGCTTTTGATGTTTATAACTTGCCGCACTTCAGATGCAAAGCACACATTTGTTGGAGTCTTTAATAGCTTGCAAATAATTGAACTTTTTTTCCCCCAGCTGAAACTACGAAATCTGTTCTAGTGTTTTGGCAGAAACTCACTGAAGATAAATGGAATGCAGCCAGGTGTAGAGAAAAAGCACTAGGCTTGGAGTCAGAAAATCAGTCTTAGTTTCTGACTCATTGGATGACCTTGAACAACTCACTGAAGCTCTTTGAGTCTCATTTCTTATCTTTAAAATGGGAACAACAGCTCGTGCCCTGCCTATCTCCTAGCCTGTCTCCCTGAGGATCAACTATACTTTGTAGAATGTTTGATACTTCATATATATGAGGAATTATTGTGAAGTAAAAGAAAGTAAATCTTGATGAGTCTGCCTTTATTTACAGTTGCTTACTCATTCCATAAGCACTTACCAAGCACATATTTAGTGCAGAAATTTTGACAAATTGGGAATATAATGACTGGGAGAGAGAGAGAGAGAGACAGAGAGAGAGACAGAGAGAGAGAGAGAGAGAGAGAGAGAGAGAGAGAGAGAGAGAGAGAAGGAGCCCAATGCCTTCCTTCAAGAAACATTCCATTGATATTATGTGGGTATATCGTGTGTTGGAAACATGAGAGAATTAGAACTGTAGCTTGTATATTTGTCTCCTCTGTACCCTGAATAACTTAGGTATTTACTGAATGATTAGTTGGCTAGAGGAGTTGAGGATTAATATTCACAGCATTATTGGAAAATGCCCAAGTTTTCATGTCAGAGGAACTGGGTTTCCATCTTGGTTTTTTTTCTGATATTTACTATGTGCCCGTGGCCCATCTGTAAAATGAGAGGGTTGGATCATTTCTAAGGTTTCCTTTTTCTCTGAATCTCTCAGTAGGCTGTAGTGGTATTCTAAGTATAACTGTACCATTTTTTTTTACCCCTTCTGACTACTGCCTTCAATGTTAAGAAGAATTAAGGTTTTTTTGGAGAAATTTCTATTAGAAAATTATTCAGATTTCAGAAACTATATCTCCTGATTCCTGTAATTTCCCATGTTGCACTGAAATGCAAGTTCATTAGGATTTGAAAGGTTTAAAAAGTCACACTTATTTCAAGTGAAAACACACTATTTTAGTTGTGCTTAATGTGTAAACACACCTCAGACACAAGTATCTTAAGAGTTTCTCCTCGATTATATTTTATTGATTGAACAGAAAGAATCAAGACATGAAAAACACTAGCTCATCATTTAACAGACATTTTTATAAAGAAGATGATGTAATGAGAGATTTTCAGACTTGGTTTATTTTTTTTTATTTGCATAGCATATGTACGGGTAGTTCCTCAGCACTGATCTTTACAAAGCTTTCTGTTACAAGTTTTACCCCCAGTCCCCACACCTCCCCTAGATGGCAGGATGTCCACTACATGTTAATTACGTTAAAATTATGTTAAAATAATTATGTAAAAATCAAGTATTTTAATATTAATAACATGTAGTGGACTTCCTGCCATCTAGGGGAGGTGTGGGGACTGGGGGTAAAACTTGTAACGGAAAGCTTTGTAAAGATCAGTGCTGAGGAACTACCCGTACATATGCTATGCAAATAAAAAGCTTTAATAAAAAAAATAAAATAAATACTTGACAAATCGAATATATGTATACATATTTCCACACTTATCATTGTTGTGCAAGAAAAATCGTATCTACAAGAAAGAAAAATCAGATAAAAGAAACACAATGCAAGCAAACATCAATTGAGAGCATGAAAATGTCATGTTGTGGTCCACATTTCACATCCCTCTCTCTGGGTGTATATGGCTTTCTTCAGTGAACAACTGGAAGTGGTTTGAAACATTGCATTATTGAAGAGAGCCATGTCCATCAGACTTGGTTTAAAAAAAATTGTGAAACACAATTTGGGTGGCATCTTAGTGTCCAGCTGGCCAAGTTTGCTCTGACAGGGAGTGGGTCATAAACAGAATATAAATTGATGTTTTAAAGTAGGATTACTTCCATGAACAACAGTACCTCC
>JAJPUD010000436.1:668038-688177 GCA_023553655.1 Myrmecobius fasciatus
GAAAGCTTTGTAAAGATCAGTGCTGAGGAACTACCCGTACATATGCTATGCAAATAAAAAGCTTTAATAAAAAAAATAAAATAAATACTTGACAAATCGAATATATGTATACATATTTCCACACTTATCATTGTTGTGCAAGAAAAATCGTATCTACAAGAAAGAAAAATCAGATAAAAGAAACACAATGCAAGCAAACATCAATTGAGAGCATGAAAATGTCATGTTGTGGTCCACATTTCACATCCCTCTCTCTGGGTGTATATGGCTTTCTTCAGTGAACAACTGGAAGTGGTTTGAAACATTGCATTATTGAAGAGAGCCATGTCCATCAGACTTGGTTTAAAAAAAATTGTGAAACACAATTTGGGTGGCATCTTAGTGTCCAGCTGGCCAAGTTTGCTCTGACAGGGAGTGGGTCATAAACAGAATATAAATTGATGTTTTAAAGTAGGATTACTTCCATGAACAACAGTACCTCCCGAAGTCATTTTTCTTTTGAACATATCGCTTAGATTATCATGGAAATCGTTACCAACAGTGGAGGAATAAGGAATAAAATGAGAAAACTTTGCCCAGGGTAAATAAGTGCCAGGAAGTCTCTGGCTCAAATGAATAAAGATGAAATTCATTCTCATATCCTTTGGGAAAGTTGAGAGTTTTCAGGACCTTATTTATTCATTGTTTCTTGAGCCACCTCGACAGGCATGGTACCAAATGCAGCCTAATCAAAGACCACTACATGGAGTACTTTTCCCCCTTTTCTGGATCAGGTTATATTGCTGCAGTTAAGTAAGAATTTCACTTTTGAGGACAGTAAAAGGCTACATGTGCCTTGGAATACAAATGCTTCAATCCCTTTAAGTGGCCAGAACCCAAAAGAAATGTGGAGCAATATGGGTGACCTCATCATTTCTGGCCTAAGGAAGGTCAGACTTGTGGTTGTGGTGAGCAAAAAAAGTTTGGAGTTGGATAAGATGCAGATCACCACCTGCCCACCATCTGAGATACAGCAGTTGATTCCCCAGGGATAGGAGGAGGGAAAGGGGGGGGGGTGGAGGAGGAAAGGAGGAAGGGAAGGGAGGAAAGGAGGAGGGGAAGGGAGGAGGGAGTCCTGCCACGTTGATTCATGAAACACAATGCTCTTGTTATTCCAACATCTTGTTTTCATTTTAATTAAGGTTCCAGGGATTGCTTAGGCTCATCCAGACCCTACAATTTTATAATTAGTCATTTGATTGCAATGTTGCTCTCAACAAGCATAGACTCTATTTTAAAAAAAGAGAAAGAAAGAGATAGGCCTTGGATAAGACATTCCCTTTTTTGATGGGGTCTGTGAAATGAGAACACAATGTCATTTAAGCAGGAAAGCAAGAAAATGAATACTTAATGTCAGATCTAAAAGTGAAAGTCCATGTGAATGAAGAGGCAGCAGAACTATGTAATGGGTTGGATCAGGAAGTCTGGGGTTTAGTCCCAGCTCTTCCACTTTACTTCCCCCAGGCTCAGTTTATACAAGGAGGAGGTTCGACTAAAAATGGAGCATCAAGGGATCTTGTGCTTAGTCAAGGAAGGAGTGGACATGGACTGAGAAAGATTACTTTTATTTTCACTAACTTCTCACTGAAATTTAGCATTTCCTTCAATTATTTGAGAAGGGGTCCATAGCCTTCTCTGGATTCCTCAGGCATCTATGAGGACTGGAGTTTGCATCTAGGTCTGACATTCTTCTGATGTTTCTCTTCTAATAAGATAGGGATTGAATGCCGGTCTAACCTCTATACTCTTAACAGTGATGGGAAAATTCAAACAGCTGTAGCTTCCAGCTCCTTCTTCCAAAACTTTTTGCCAACCATGGTGCCAAATTAGAGCTCTTGCTGTATTTTATCTCCTGCCAGTTTCATGATGGATTAAATGTTTTCACTTGAGCCTTTTCTGAGCTTCAGTTACATCCTCTGTGAAACTAGGTAGTGTAGTGGATCGAAAGTGCCTGGCCTGAAGTTTGGAGGACTTGAGTTTAAATGTGGCCTCAGATACTAGCTGTCTGATTCTGACCAAGTCACTTGCCCTTGTTTGCCTCAGTTTCTTCATCTGTAAAATGATCTGGAAAAGGACATAGCAAATCACTTCAAGAGTTCTTTGCCAAGAAAACCTTAGTTGGACATGACTGAAAAATGACAATAGTAGGAATTTCCCAAAGATGGTTTTGGTTTGGTTGTGTAACCCTTTATTAGCAATTAAAGTAGAAGATATCTGTTGTACTACATGGGCACTAATTGACTATACCGGAGATTTTTTATGTATTCTAACTCAGATCATTTATAAATGCAATTTTCATTATTAAAAAGCTCCTACCCTTTTTTGTTTGTTTACAATTTTCAAACCTATTCTGAAGGTTGAATATATGGGCATAGGTCTGCAAAGTGCATTTAGGATATGGTAAATGCTTTATGGGTTGCATTTGGAGGTCCATCTGCTAATATGACTTTAATCTATCATCACTTTTTTTTAAATCATAGAGTATTTTGATGTTAACCTTCCTTTCTTCCATTGTCCTAAACAGGAAAGTATTTTATAATGAGTTGAAATTAAGGAGGGACTTCACCTATCAGAAAAAGAGAAAAGTGAAGATCACCCAAGAGAATGTCTTCCTATCGATGTGTACGTGAGAGTACTTGTTTTTAGACCAGTCCCTTGATTTCATTGACCAAATTCCCATCGAGGAAACACTCCACCAATCTAGATCATTACTGGTTTTGCCTCTATAACTTGAGTGACTTTCTTGGAGTACTGAGAGAATAAGCGAGTTTTCTGGGGGTCACATAGTCAGTACATGTCAGGGGTGACATTTGAAGTTCTGCTCTCTGCTCTCTAGTCCAGAAGGCAGCACCTGGATCATATAGTGGATAGAGTGCTGGACTTGGGTCAGGAAGACTTGAGTTCAAATTCTTTCTCAGCCACTTAATAACTTTATGACTCTTGGTCCCCTAAACAATTCCTTAAATTTTAGAACTTTCTAATCCTTTGGGTCTAAGATCTTTTAGTCTCAGTTCCTTCATCTGTTTAAAAAAAGGGGGGGGCAGGAGAACATTATACACAGCAACAAGACTATATGATGATCAATTTTGATGGACATGGTCCTCTTCAACAATGATGTGATTCAAACCAGTTGTGCTGTGATGAAGATAGTCATATACATCCAGAGAGAGGCCTGTGGGAACTGAGAGTGAACCACAACACAGCATTTTAACGCTTTCTGTGAATATTTCCATGCATTCTGTTTTCCTTCTTAGGTTGTTTTTTTTTCTTCTTCTCTTTCTAGATCTGATGTTTCTTGTGCAGTAAGATAACTGTATAGATATGTATACATGTATTGTATTTGTCATATAATTTATCCTATCTAGCATGTATTAGATTACCTGTCATCTAGGGGTGGGGGGAAGGAAAGGAAAAGCTTGGGAAAAAAAAGTTTTTTTGCAAAGGTCAATGTTGAAAGGTCACTCATATGTTTTGCAAATAAAAAGCTTTATTAAAAAAAAAAAAGATTATTAGCCTAGTAAGCATTTGTATAGGGACTACTGTATGCCAGGATCTATGCTAAGCCTTTTTACAAATTAAATAATCCTTACAACAACAAAAAAAATAAAATAAAAATAAATAAAAAATAAAAAATAAAAAAGGGGGGGGATGATAATAATAGCACCAAACTCATGGGGTTGTTGTGAAATAACACACATTAAGCATTTGATAAACCGTAAAGTAATACAGAAATGCTAGCTGCTGCCACCATCATTATTGTTGTTGTCATCATGTTCTTCATCATCGTCATCATCATCTTCCCTTCATGCTTTCTCCTTAAAGGTCAGAGTCACTTGAGAGCTATCTTTTACAATTCTGCTCCTGCCTTTATTACCTCATTTTTCCTTTTTTTTAAAAAAATTCTCATTTAATAGTATTTTTTCAATTATATGTAAAGTTTTCAACATTCTTTTTGTAAGATTTTGAATTCCAATTTTTTCTCCCTTCCATTTGCCCCTCCTCAAGGCAGCATGCTATCCAATACAGGCTATACATATACAGTAGTTTAAACAATTTCCCTATTGGTCATGTCCTGAAAGAAGAATCAGAACAAAAGGGGAAAACCATGAGAAAGAACAAACAAAAATCAAAAAATTTTAAGAGTGAAAATAGTATTCTTCGATCTGTATTCAAGCTCTACATTTCCTTCTCTGTATGTGGATTGCATTTTCCATCCAAGATCTTGGATTCTGAAATCCCCTTCTCCGATAAATCAGTTTTTGCCAAATATTTCTCTACTCTTCATCCTGACCAGGGTTTTCCTTCATTGTGACCTACACTTTACCTTTTGACAAATACTTCATGTTCTTTCACTGGCCAATCTCCACATTTCATTTTGGGTTCTGAGAGAGGTCTTCACAGAAGCCTCCTAGATGTTTTATTATTGCAGTGACAGTGTCCCGGCAGACAAACTGATAGTGGAATGAGTCTCTTACATGGTCTACTGTTGCTTGCCAGAAGATGTTAGCTTAGAAGAGACTTCCTTTGCAAACCTGCCAAGAAAATGGAATTTCTGGGCTTTCATTCTCCAGGAAGTATTACTGAGGAGATAGTTTTGTAGATTTTGAGATCTTTTGATTGAAAAGATAAAGTGTGTCTTTGTAATCTTTCAAAGGACAAGAAGCATGGTAGACCCGTTGGATCTGTGAATTGGTAGAAATCTTGGAGATCATCTAATCTGACCTTCTTGGAAATGGAATCTTAGGCATAGTCAGCCTGGTACAGTGGAAAGAGTATTGAATTTGTAGTCAGAGGACCTGGGTTCAAATCCTGATTTTGCCACCTACTTTCTCCATGACCTTGAGGAAACTGCACCCCAAATGATTCATTGGTCCAGCTGTGATTGAGGAGGTTGAACTAGATTGCCTTCTCAAGTCCCTTCCAGCTTGAAACCTCTGATCCCAGGAGGTTTATTGATTAATTTGGTCAAGAGACCAGCTAGTGAATCTCCTTGAGGGTAGGGACCTTTTGCTTTTCTTTGAACCTATCCCTAGCATTTAGCACAGTGTCTAACACATAGTAAGCATTTAATAAATGCTTGTGCACTGACTGACTGAGAACTGTGTGACTTTAACCAAGTAACTTTTAGGTTTAGTCAGTTCATCAGTATTTATTAAGTGCCTACCATGTGTCAGGTACCAAGCTGAGAATACAAAAAGAGGCAAGACAGTCCCTGCAAGGAGGTTTCGATCTAATGAGGGAGAACACGTGCAAACAAGTCATAGACTTAAATCTAAAAGGAATTGTAGAGATTATCTCCTCCAGCCCTCCACTTTTACAGATGTGGAAAAGTTACACAGGGAATAAGGAACAGAGCTGGGATGTGAACCAAGAGTCTCTGGCTCTTTCCACCAAACTAAGCTCCCTTTCCACTTAGTCTCTTTCTCCCAAAATCTCTTTCCTTCCAAGTTAGAAATCTTTCAAGCTATGAGGCAATAAGACAAGGTCCTTTCTGGAAAAGATTCATGAGAGGATTGAAAAGGGGAATGAAGTGGGAAATGTGATGGGCTAATACACTAAAAATCATGCAGTATTTTGTTTCATGATTTAAGACTTGAAAAAGTCACTAGAACCATTGGGCTATAGTACAAGATTTGGATATTTATTGAGTTGGAATCTTATCCCTCCCATTGAATTTTTAGTTTTGCTGTTCCTCCAACAGCCAAGAGCTATGATTGCCTAGCTTGGAAAAGCTTGGAGTAAGTTTAGTTTCCCGTGAGTCATGAAGATTTCCCAAGAAATCAAATTCATTGTCTCTCAAAGACCCTGCTGATTTGGGGGCCTGAGTGTTTTGGCTGTATCAAAGCTAGAGGCTTCGCTTTCCCGGTTTATATTGTGTGTCTGAGTGGGGAAAAAAATGAAGAGAACTTAGATTTTGTATCTACAGTGATAGTTTTGAGCTGGAGGAACCTAAGAAGGGGCTTTGAGTTCAACTCCTTATTTTATAGCTGAGGAACCTGAGGGTCAGAAGGCTACACACAGATAAGATTTAAACCCAATTCTTCCTGACTTCAAGCTTATCACACTATCTGTGACGGACCCATTGATACATAGAAGAGCTAGAATTTAAACAACTCTCTGATTCCAAACTTAATACTCTGGGACAGCTAAATGATGTAGTGGATAGAACATTGGACTTAAAGTCAGGAGGAACTGAGTTCAAATGGAGACTCAGAAACTTAATACTTACTAGCTGTGTGATTCTAGGCAAGCCACTTAACTCTAATTGCCTTGCCAAAAAAAAAAGCACCACATTTAGTGTTGCCTTTCCTAGACTAATTTATTTATTTATTTATTTTTTGGGAAGGGGAGAAGCAAATATAGAGTGAACAGAGGAAGAGTGCAAGCTGATTGTATTTTAGATACTGTGCAGCATTTAAATGAATACAAGTGACTCTCTGATGCACATTCATCTTTTTAACTGCAATATTTTTTTCTGGTGATGCCATATGACTACAAATGATGAAACCCCACAATCTGGAAGCATGAAGTTCTTCATTTACTCTTCAGGGAAGGGGTAATGGGAGCTGATACAGTCTCTTGGATTTGAAGCCTGCCCTTTTAAGCATAGATGTATCAAATTCAGGCATAAAGACTTTACTTGTGGAAGAGAGTTTTCTGAGTTATTTTAAGTAATACTCTGAGATTAAAACTGCATACAGTTTTGTGATATAATTCATGCCTTTGAAATATATCTTCTTAATAAAGTCCCATCTGTGAAATTCAGGTGGATGTATTTTTGTAGGAGACATGGTTTCTCTTCTATTGTCATCCCTAAATACTTGAACCTTGCTTAGTGAGAGAAAAAAGGCATTGCCCATATGGAGTCTTAAAATTTTCGAGCAAGAAGTGAAGATACTCAGTCAATTTCTCTTTCTTAATAGGTCGATAGCCAGTTATTTCTAACATGCTGCTAGTTCACATTTTGCATCTCTATAATAAAAGAAGAGAGAATATAAAATAAATTGGGATGAAGTCTTATGATAGAGGGAAGCAGGGATGAAATGGGCATAAATCCAATGAAAGGATAAATGATATATGTAAATGAAATGTGAAAATGATAAATATGTAAATATATAAATGATAAATACATATAAAATGATGAATATATAAATGATAAATCCAAGTGGTCAGGCAAAAGAAGGGAGAAGGGATTTCCCTTACCCCTTTGAAGAGATGGGAAATTATGGGAATGGAACAGTGCAGATAATATTGGACTTTTTTCATGTGTTGGTCAGATGTGCTCAATTGGTTCCCTCCCCCTCTCTATTCTAAGGAATGGCTCTTGTATAGGAAGAGCAATTGCACTTGGAAATGTCGATGATATAAAAACAAAGATAGTATAAAATAAGATATAAAAAACAAAAGATACAAATAAAATTATTTTTAAAAAATGAAATGAGAAGGGGTTATTTACAGCCTGGATCAATGACTACACATTTTTTGGAATCAGCCTCTTGCTCATTATCACCATTGAACATTTATTGAATGTCCATTGTTTGGGAGGCCTAGGCTTTATATGTAATTTTTTTGTTTAAAATTTATGAACAAAATTCAATATGATGAATTGATTTATGATGATTCCTCTAATATTTACAAAAGAGACATTTTGACTTTATCCTTGAGTAGTTTCAGACATATGACTCCTCTTGGCATGGTACTTGATGCAGAAAGTAATAGTCGGATCAGAGTCAAGTATCAGATTTCCCATCAGTCAGGCCAAGCCAAATATGCTTTATGTAACTGCAGAGGCCTAGACACTGGCTACCACAACAGATTTAACCAATTAGTAAAGCTCTGAGTGCCTTCACTCAACAATCCATCCTCCTTTAATGTTTTAGGCATCCAGTTATATCACCCGGGATGCATCCTTGTTGCTTGCCATCTGTCAACTTCCAGGAAACTCTTATCACCTTCAATAACTTCATCACCTGGTTATCAGTCTTCTTTTCCTACCTTGCTTCTGAAGTCATTTTGATGACTTTTTTCTTCATATTCCTGACCCTTCTGAAACTCTGATCTCTTTCCATGAACTCTACTTCCTCATTCCCACTCTACTTCAGCCACATATACCCATCCATGAGTGGAACACAGAAGGAGCTTACCATCATTAAAAACTGACCTGTATCCAAGACCTTGGATTCTGAATAAGTCTCTTCTCCAGTAGATCTCCTAATTGGTTTTTTGCCAAATGTTCAACCTGACCTTAGTTTTCCTTTATTATGACCTGCAGTTCCTTGATTGCTCCCTGTTCTCTCAGGGTCTGTTCTGGCTTCAGAGACTCACAGTCTCAAAGTTAGAAGGACCCGAGAAGCAATCTCACGTAAGCAAAAATCCACTCTCTGATAACTCCAGCCAATAGCCGTCTAGCCACAGCTTAAATTAACCCCCAAAGCTTCTTAGCTCATTAAAAAATGAAAGGAAAAATACTCTCTTGTAACAGATAAACATACTAGAGCAAAATGAATCCACACACGAGCCATGTCTGAAAATGTATGTTTCTTTATCTTGTGCTCATTACCTTGGGGTCAGATGATGAGAACATGTTTCATCCTTGGCAGAAGTTTGTCAAGGTTATTTTTCATTACAATATTGCCTTCTTTGTATAATTAATTGTTCTCCTGGTACTGGTCATTTCATTCTGCATCCGTTCACACTACTTAAGATTCTCTGAAGTCTTATAGAACAAGAATATACCACAATTTATTGAGCCATTCTTCAATTGAATAAAAAGTATCTAAGATAACTTCTTAGTTTCTAGTTAAAGTTTTTTTTTCTCCCTCTTAATTCCCTCCTCTAGTATTAGGAAGTTTGTTTTGAATGAATCCAAAATAATTGTTTTTTTAAAGACAGAAGCAAAAGCAGATAATGGAAGATAAACATTAAAAACATGGTCCAATCCAGCAAGAATACTGTTAGGAATACCAAGATTCAGAATGAGTTGAGGCTGATGGAGAAAGATAAAGATAACAAAAACTTTCTTCTTAATAGCTGCATTAATATCTTTATTGTTTCAAAATGAGATAAAGTTTAGCTGATGTGGGCACCGCCTTAGTCTTTTTTCCATGTGCTTCGTGACACTGAGCAAGTTACTTAACCCTATTTACCTCAGTTTCCTTATCTGAGGAATAATAAACTGGAGAAGGAAATGTCAAACCACTCCAGTATCTTTACCAAGAAAACCCCAAATGTCAGTTGTGTCTGAACATCAACAACTTATAGTACTCTTCAGATATCCCAATTATGAAAAATCGCAAATTGTACCCTCTTCTTCCTCCTTTCTACACTGGTATATTACTTTTGTTTGCCCCTTTTCTTTTAATCCTCAAAACAGAAGCAATCTGCTGTCCTAAACTTCTGTTTTTCTTGTTTCACTCCATCAATAGCCTTTGAAGATATTAAGATTCTGAAGAGACATCTGTTTCTTCTCCCCCATTAAATGCTAATGCAATATCATTATATGACTCTTTTTAATTACATAAATAAATTTATCTTTTAAGTTTCTCTGGTCTCTTCTGTTTCTAAACTCTCCTTAGTTCTGGGTTTTTTTTTCCCATTAGAAATGCTTAAAAGTTGTCCCTTTCATTAAAGGGTCATTTTCCCCCTGTTGAATGATACTCAGTTTTGCAGGGTAAATTGTTCTTTGTTTCAAGCCTGTTTGTTTTGCCCTTTGGAATATTGTTATTCAGGCTCTCCTTATTTCTAGTGTTAAGTTCTCTGATTTTATATGAGCTTTATTGTGGCTCCCTCGAAAACTGGCTTTTTCCCCCTGATGCTTACAATCTTTTTTTCTCCTTTGATACTGGAGCTTTGGATATTTTGGGGACTTTTATTTTAGGGCTTCCTTTCAGAAATGGATAACTTATTTCTGTCTTTGCTTCCTGGTTCTAATAAGTATGTACAATTTTAATGTAAAATTTCTTAAAATAGTCTCCAGTTTTTTTTTAAATCTTAGTTTTCAAAGAGTGTAATGATTCTTAGATTATTGTATTAGAATATGAACTCCTTTGCTTTTTGTTTTTGCATTTCTATCCTCAGCACTTAGGCACATAGTAGGAGCTTAATGGAGCTTTTGATTATTGACTAACCATTCCTCTATGTCCAGTTTTTCTGGTTATTTAATATTAAATGTGAAAAGAAGCAATGGTCTGGGGACAGGATTCCTTCCTCCACAAAGGAAAACTAAATGGAAGGAAAGCCAGAAGGAATCAGAGATAAACAGGGCAATTTTGAAAGTTACATATTGAATTGTTTATATATGTAACAAGTTATTGACCAATGAGAACCTGATCCTTTTGAGCAAAAGTAGCAGATTCTGTCTGATGCTATTTCTAACATAGACTTCAGGTTCTTAAAGCACTTTTTGCCTCACTTGCCACCAGGAAAGAGGGGGCTTTCTTTGGCCCTTCTGAATAAACACTCAGTTCCAGCTCAGCAGCCTGCCACAAGGCCTTTTTCTTCACCACATGCTAAGCAGACAGGAAAACAGTAATACAATATATGCGTGTGTTCTGAAGTCCACACATGGGATTGCATAAAGCCAAGTATACTGTACATGATTAAAAGGGCTGGGCTTTCATTGGCCAGTTTCCATTATGTATATTTAAAAAGAAAGTAGACTCTGTGTGATAGTTTTATAGTTTTATGTATAAACTGCTTCTTCTGTCTTACAATATACACAGATTTGCTCATTTTATTTGTTATTTAGGTTCAGATTTTTTTTTTATGGGGAAAAAAAAAAGATCTCCCCTTCCATAGTCCTGTTATAGGTCTTATTTCACCAAGTTTCAGTAATATCTATGAAGTCAAATTTGCCTCCTTTTTCTATTATCTCTGTTTCTTCTTGCTTGTCATCCGTATTCTGGATATGCGTATAGAAACAGGGTGCTATGGGTTTTATGGTGTTTTTTTTTTTTCTGACTCCTTTTTATACTTGCAACCTATGAATTTCTGAAAGTTTTTAAGGTTGTTCTTTTTACTTTTGTAATCAATCTCTATTATATCCACTAAACTTGATAGCTCTTTCACATAACAGATACAGCAAAGAAGGAAAATATCATTTTTATTAATGCCAGGTGGGGAAATAACTACTATAGTACCCATCAGCAAGATGGTATTCTCTCTGCCATGCTGTTCATCTCTAATCCTGACTGGATCTCACACCTGACAACACCTGTCCATCTATGTCATTTGTCCCTCCTCCCACTCCAATCCATCCTCTACTCCCTGTGAAGATGATTTTCCTGTGCCGGTTGTGGTATATGAATGTAATGGAATACGATTGTGCTGTGAGAAATGATTAGCAGGCAGATTTCAGAAAGACCTGGAGGGATTTCCGTGAACTAATGTTGAGTGAGATGAGCAGAACCAGGAAAACATTGTACATAGTGACGGCGACTTGCCATTGTCAACTTTGATAAATTTCTTCTTGCCAATGTAGTGATCTAAGACAATTCTAAAAGACTCATGAGGGAGAATGCTATCCACATCCAGAAAAAAAGGTATGGAGTCTGAATGCTGATTGATGCATGCCTGTTGTTTTTTTGTTTTTTCTTTCTTGTGGTTTTTTGATTTTGTTCTGATTCTTCACAAAATGACTAATGTGGAAGTATGTTTAACTCATACTTGTATTACCTATATCAGATTGCTTGCTATTTTGGGAAGGAAGGAGAGGAGACAGAGGGACAGGAGAGGAATTTGGAACTCAGAATCTTACAGCAATGAATATTGAAGACTATCTTTGCATGTAATTGAAAAAAGCAAAATCTATTAAGTGGTGGGGGGAAAGAAAATGATTTTCCTAAAGTGGTAATCTGACCTTGCTACACACTTACTCAATAAAAACTGGTGGCTCTCTATGCCTTCTAAGACCAGACATAAAATCCTGTGTTAGACATTTACACTTCTTCATATCCTGTCTCCCTCCCACCTTTCCAATCTTCTTACACTTTACTCCCCTCCTAGCTATATTGTTCCACCTGAAGCTCCTAAAATTCCCTTCCCTGCTTTGATACCGATTGTCTCTCATCCTTCCTTCTCTCCATCACCTTGTCATTTTCCTAACTTCATTCTAGACTCAGTTCAAATCTCACCTTCTATATAAAACTTCTGCTGCTCTCTCAGCCACTAACATCTTCCACTCTAAGACTATCTCCCATCTACTTTGCAATTTATCTCATAGATACTTACATTCTGTCTTCCTCATTTTATGTATGATGAAAGCTTGAGCACTCATCATTCATTAATATGAGCTGCATAAAATCAGAAGTGTTTTTGCCTTTCTTTATACCTTTAGGATTTAGCACAGTATCTGATACAAAGTAAGCACTTAATAAATGCTTGTTAACTGATGGACTGAGGGGCCAACTTTTCCTCTTTCAGAAGAGCCTTGTATCTGTCCATTAGCAACAAGTGTCTAGTGGTTTTTTTTTTTCCTTCCCCTTCTCTGTGTAATGTCTCCTACCATTCATTTCCTGATATAGGCCAGATTCCTCTCTGCCTCTTCAAAGCTCTTCCTCTTTTATTTTCATCTTGAATCTCTTCTGTTTAAAAAAAAAAATGCTTTTATTTTCTCTAATAAAACTAGACAGTAGGGAAGTGGGCTTTGAAGCATCTCAACTGCCTGTTTCTAGAAAAGGGACCAGCTTGTTCTGAGAGTGCACAGTAATCACTGCACATTAACTGTGAAATTCCCTTGGTTTCTTCATATTTTCTGGAAGGAAGAGCTCCATCTCTTTGTAGTTCTAATAGCTTTTCTGGCCAATTTCTTTGGAGAACTCTTCATCACATTAACATTCTTTCTTCCCATCTAAGTGGAAGTAGAATGGGATTATTTCCTGCCTCTATCCCATGCCCCATACCTGAAATATTCTTTCCTGTTGAAATCCTCTGTGTTCATTCTTCACAAATCCTTCTCCGACACCTTCCTTTCACCCAAAAGAAAGTCATCTCTTCCAACTCAAACTTACAAAGAGTATTTTTTTTCTGGATATTCTCTTGCCTTTGTTACATTTGTTCAATTATCATACTTATTTGTATCATGTTGTGCTTTTATCCAACCCTCTTCCCACCTCCCAATCCCCTCTCTGCTCTTTGAGGGCAGAGACCATTAAAATGTTTGCAAACACCTATGGCCTAATATGGCTGTCCTCTCTTATGTGCCTTATCACCTTCATTTCTAAATATATGCCCTCCTTCTCTCTTCAGAAGACCATCCTTCATAGCAAAGAATAAGAAAGAGACCAAAAAAAGCAGTCTAGTAAAATTAACCAAACATTTCAATTGGGTCTACAGTATATTCAATGTCCCACACCCAGAGTCCCCCAAATTCTGCTAGAAAGAAAAATAAGGGAGTTTTCTTTCTTCTTCAGGGCTAAAGTTGGTAATTCTTTCTGGACTTTGCCAAAAATCTTTTAGGTTTCATTTTGCTTTTTTTTTTTCTTTTTCATGTTTTTTCCTTTTTGTTCTAAGTCTTTCTTCACAACATGACTATATGTGGAAATATGAGTAATATGATTGTACATGTATAGCCTATATCAGACTGTTTACTATCTTGGGGAGGGGAAGGGAAGAAGGGAATAAGAGTTGGAGTTCAAAAAAATCTTACAAAGATGAATATTAAAAACATTACATGTGATTTGAAAAAAAATAAAATATTAAGTTAAAAAAGTCAAGCACAATAAAAATATTTTATTTTTTCCAATGGCATATAAAGGCAATTTTCAGGGCTCATTTTTATAAGGTTCTGAGTTACAATTTTTTTCTCTTCTCCCCCTTCCCCAGGACAGCAAGTCATTTGTCAAAAAGCATTTATTATATACCTACTATGTGCTGGGCACTGTGCTAATTGCTGGGTATACAAAAAGAGGCAACAACCAGCCCTTTCCTTCAAGGAGTTCACAGTCTTGAGGGAGGAGACAACAAACAACAAAATATGTACAAAGAATGGCTTAACACAGTGCCTGGCATATAGCAGGTGCTTAATAAATGCTTACGGACTTGAAGTTAATTATATAACATTCAGTTTCCTTTTTTTTTCTTCCCACATGTATTAAGGCTCTTAATAAATGTTTGTTTTATTTCATCTAATTGCCCTCTCTGGTGCTGGCGTATTCTACATGATGCTATACCTGAGGCTCCAAACTCAGATGTCAAGGTTGAAGACTTGTTAAAAAAAAAAAAAAAGTAAATGCGGTCCTAATCAGCCATTCTGAATTACCTCTGGGAATTAAATGGAAGAATTATTAATCTTTCAGTTAACAAAAGCAGGGTGATGTCTTGTCAGATATATTGTAGGGCCGGTTATTGTATTGGTCTGTATTGGACCACATGGCCTCCAAGGGCCCCTTGAGATTATGTGATTCTAAAATGGCAAGATCCTAAGTTTGGAGTTAGAAAAGTCCTTGGAGGCTCTTGGTCCAACTCCTTTATTCTGCAGTGATGCTTAGTTGGAGCAGATGCTGGTTTTCAATAATAGCTAGCGTTTATAGAGCACTTTAAGATTTTTGCATGGCACTTTGCCTGTGCTAACTCATTTGGTCCTATAAAATCCCATGAGGTATTATTCCCATTTTGCACATGGAGGGAACTGAGGCTAAGGGAGGTTAAATGGCTTGTTCAGAGTTCCCCAGTTAGGAAGTGTCCAGAATGTGATTTGAACTCAGGACATTCTGTACTCCAATTATGGCACCTAAAATCTTACTCACTGGCAAAGTTGCAAAGCATCACATTTATGCACAAGCAAGCTCTTTGAGGGTAAGCAGCTGTATTTTTTTTTGTTTTGTCTTTGTCTATCCAATCCACTGCCTTGCACATAGTAGGTACCATGTGATAAGTGATCATAGATTGGAATGGATAAAGAAATTTAGCTCATTGATCGAGAGGGAGCAATAAAAAGAAAGCTAGAAGACAAGAGGAAAGACTCTGTGTAGTCAATTATTCACCTTAATAATTCAGTGTTTTTTGCACTAATGGGCTGGAAAGTAAATACCACTTCACATAAATGCCGTATTTCATTATTTATAATCTCTAGAAATTGAGGTTTAATTAACTCTAACGCCTGAGACTTTTTAAGCTATTAAGAAAATGTTACATCTCCAACAGCCAGGAAAACAAGTAATGGTAATTTTTCAGATCCTCCGGAATTCCTAGATTTCTTTTTTCAAAGTTGGGAGGTGCCTTAACCCTTGTTTTGAAATTGAATACTGGTGGGGATGGGGAGGCGTGCCTGAAGTCCTATAGTGATTTACGAGCAGAACCCCGTTTCCCTGACTCCCTCAAAAGCATCCTTGCCATTACATCATGCTGAATATTAGAGTTTCCATCCCCAATAGAATTTTCATTTGGGATTCTTTCCAGCAGAGGGACTTGAGTCAGAGTAGATGTAATTTATTGTTTTCTTCTGGATCTGTCTAAAAGCAAGTCTTTCTTGTCTCCAAAGTCTACTCCATAGATAGCTTTGAAGTGGAATAGGAAAGGAAGATAGTATTGAGTCCTTGTAGATGCTATTATCTTTTCTCTTTAATCTGTTAGTTTCCTGAAGGATTTCTCCTTGGTACTTATAATGTTATTCTTCAAATCCCCAGTTTACTTCAAAGTTTACCTCAAATGCCATCTCCTACATGAGCCTCTTCCTGCTCACCCCAGATGCTAGTCTCTTCTCCCTTCCAATTGTCTTATATTTATTTCACACGGATTTTGTATAATATATCCCTACTGTCCCTCTGATCTTCCTGCTCTAAGTCAGTGATTTTCAAAGTTTTTAGCCTTGGGACCCTTTGAACATCATTGAGTATCCCCAAGAGCTTTTGTTTTTTGTGGGTTATATCTGTTGATATTTATAATCTTTAGGGCAGCTAGATAGTAAAATGGATAGAGCACCAGACATGAATTTAAATCCAGCCTCAGACAATTAACACTTATTAGATGTGTGATCCTAGGAATGTCACTTAACTCAGTTGCCTCACCAAAAATAAACAAAATAAAATGAAATATTTATCATCTTCAAAATTATCTCATAGACACCTGAAAAAGGACACCACACCCCCAGTGGTCCCTAGACCATATTTTGAGAACCATTACTTTAGTCAACTCTATAAGAACTATAAGTTACAGAGAAGGTGCCAATGTACAGTGGTAGGGGAACATTTCTTCACCTGAAACTTTCCTACATCTGGGAAATCACAGTTCTATCCCTTGTCCCTCCATTTAAGAAATACTTACCTATGGGAATGTCATCTTCTCCAATAGAATGAGCTTAAAGCTAAGGGAGATTTCATTTATGTTTCTGTTTACAGTGCCTGGCACATAGCATACATTTAATAAAAGTTTGATTGACTGATTTTTGTGGTAAATTAAATAAACTTGTTTCAAAATTGCTGCTTTTTTGTAATCACAGGATTATAGAATCTGGAGTGGGATGGGACCTTTCTTTTATAATCCACAATTCCCACTGAGCTCACTGATATATTTGAAATGTTATTGAATGTAAGGAGTTAGGAGCTCTGAATTCTAGTCTTGCCTCTGCCTCTAACAGTCTGCATGGAAGAATCTTTTAATCCCTAGGTCTCAGTTTCTTTACTTTCTTTTTTCTTTTTTAACATGTAGAGGGTGACAGGGTATGAGGATGAATCCTGATCATTTACGAGAAGAGAACGACGGGCTGAAGAATTTCTTTGTCAGGCAGCAGACAAAGGAATGCATTACCCAGCAACATCTAAGGCCCTGAACTCCATTTCTTTTTTCCAGTTGTATTCCAGATGTCTTCTGCCTTTGTTCCCATGTGAACCAATAGAATTCAGTAAGATCCATAGGGTTTTGTGCTGTTATATCTTGGATGCACACTTCTCAGTATTTGTACTTTTTGAATAGGAGGTTGCCTTATGATCATAGATTTGGAGCTGAAAGTGACCTTGGAGACTAAGTCCAACACCAACATTTGTGTAGATAAGAAAACAGGGGCCCAGTGAGAATAAGTGGTCTGGACTGGAGTCACAGAGCTGCTATTGAGTCAGGTTTTGGTCCAGCACACAATACCACCTCAGATTGGGATTGAGTTTACTACTATATACACTAACATTTTTAATTGTTTCCATTTGGCAAAGTTTAGTTTCAGGGGGATAATTAGATCCATAGGCACAGTGTTATAAATGTTCAGTTTTTGGTTACCCACATCCTTGAGTAGCCAGAATTAGCATGGCAAAAACTTTTAAAAGGTCTTTAGGAAGATCTGCAGCTATAATACGGAATCCAAATGCTAGGGCTGAGCTGAGCAGAGTTAGCATGGGCAGGGAGCCTTGAGCTGGGCTGGGCTGCCCCAGGAAAATTTGGGGGGGAATTCTGGGGCAGCTGCTGCCAGCTGTGAAAATATCTAGTCTTTCAGGAGCAAAAGAAAGAAGATTCTGCCTTTTGAAGGGAAGATTTTTGGTTAATGGTTTCCTGCATTTCTTTACCTTGGCAGGAAGGAAGCCCCAAATGTGGGGTTGGGGACCACAGAAGCAGCTGCAGAGCAGTTATAAATTCCTGCCAAGCCACTGGAGCTGGTGACAGGGTGGATCAATATCTGAGGAAAGAGGAGGAGAAGAAATAAAGAGGAGGAGGGAGAAAGAGGGAAGAGAAGGAAGAAGAGGAGGAGAGAAAACAAGAAGCAAGGGCCCTTGCCAATTCTCTCTCTACTACGTTGGTTTTTTTCTAGTACATAGTAGGTGTTTTGTGAATGCTTGTTGAATTGACTTTAATTGAATTACAGTGACATCGGAAAGATTTGTGCTTTGAATGATTAACACACAGATGCTGCTTTTAGGGGTTGGTATTAATACTAGAGCAAAAAGCAAAGAGTATGAAATTTAAATTCTTGATTTCCATTTAGAATCCTCTTTGTTGTTGGTTCTGTGTGTGCAGAAATGCTCTATTTTTTGGAGTTATATAAAAACAAATAGCAAAAGCAATGACATTTGGCACAAGGCCATGGAGCTTCATCACTTGTCTTTGATCCTCTCTTTCTGTAAGTGTGTATTATTATATTATAAGCTTCTTTCTAGGCAGTCACTCTGGGTAGTCTTGATTCAGCAATTGGCATGGCTCCACTTGCTAGCAGTGGGTTAATAAATGCTTTATGGGGAGACTCATAATAGGCACTTGGAAATGGTATAAGAAGGTACCGATGATTCACCAGTAATGTCTCTGGTCAGTGTTTTCAGAGTAAGAGTCCCTCATCCTCTGAATGGGAATCACTATAAAAAAAAAAAAAAAAAAAAAAAAAGTGGCTTTGCTTGCATATTTCTCAGAGTCCTAATTCAACCCAGGCTTGAGAGGACTAATGAATGGCACCTCAGAGAGTGGGGGCCTGGCAGGAAGGGAGGAGGCCGATGGCCTTCTTTCTCAGGGTCTGAGGCTGCCCCTGTTCTTATAGCTGGCGGTATTTTGTGGTGGAAATGGAAAGAAAAGAATAAATGGGAGACTTTTATGTGAGGGACTTGTTTAGGAATTGGATTGTATCAGTACTATTTGAAGAAGATATTTACAGGGCAGCTAGCTGGCGCAGTGGGTAGAACACCAGCCCTGAAGTCAGGAGGACCTGAGTTCAAGTCTGGTCTCAGACACTTAACACTTCCTAGCTGTGTGACCCTGGGCAAGTCACTTGACCTCTATTGCCTCAGCAAAAAAAAAAAAAAAAAGACATTTGCTCTTTGCAAAGGAGATCTATAAGCCATAGGGGGATAAATTAGGTTAAAAAGTGTTGTGTTATTTCAGTCTGACTTTGGGACACAATTTTGTTTTCTTGGCAGACATACTGGAGTGGCTTGCCATTTCCTTCTCCAGCTTTTATATAACTGAGGGAACTGAGCAAAGGGGGTCAAATGACCCATAGCCAGTAAGTGTCTGAGGCCAGATTTGAACTCAGGAAGATGAATCTTTCTGACTCCAGGCTTGGAGCTCTGTCCATTGCACCACCTAATTGCCTATAAAGGGTCAGACTTTGTTTTTTCTATGTGTTCTCAAGACTGGAACTTTTAAAATTCTAGTAACAATGTGTCACAATGGTGGACCTTGTGTGAGAAGGAGAGAGGAAGGTTTGCTGGAGTTCTAGTAGAATGGATTAGGGGCCTCTCTAGGATTACCTAGGTCAAGAAGAGTAAAAATTGAGCCAAATCTTTGGAGCAAGAGATAGAATGAAGCCTGTGTGATTCCCCAGGCTGACAAAATTCTAGTTTCATTGTATCATTATCAGAGCTAGATCTAGTTGGTGAGGGGGGAAATCTGTGTCTTGTAAGTGGTAAGTATCTGTTTAAGTGAATCACTCAGTTTTGGAGGATGCTGTAGTGGAAATAACAATGGACTGGATTGGATTTAGAGCTGGAGAGGACCTCAGATCCAACTCCCTCATTTTACAGATGGGGAAACTGAGACCCTGAGATATGAAGCAACTTATCCAGGGACACATATCCAGTGAGTAAGTATATGAGGCAGGATCTGAACCCAATTCCTCTGCTCTATGCATTATACCATGCTACTGAGGAATAAGGTCTCTCATTCAAATGATTTTTCTGACACTTGCAGGAGTGCGTGATCTTGGATAATACATCTGTACCTGAGTTTCCTCATCTGAAGAATAAGGAGAATGGACCAGATGTTCTCCAGAATCCCACATGGCTCTGAAAGTGTCCAATCCTAGCTGATCACATATTGTGGCAATAGGGGGACTGGAAAGCATGGGTGTGAGAAACCTTTTTAATGGATGTGTCTTTAAGCTGTGGTGATTGCTTATAAATGGAGGAAGAGGCCAAGAGAGAAACACAGAGAGACAAGAGATGAGAGATACAGAGACAGATGAAAGACAGAGATAAGAAACACACAGAGACAGATGAGAGACAGAGACACACAGAAACATATACAAAGAGACACACAAAGACAGACAGATGAGAGACAGAGACAGAAATATGAGTGAGAGACACATTTATACACAGACACACACAGACAAAGATGACAGAGACAGAAATATGAGTGAGTAAGAGACACACATTTATACACACAGAGAGACAGAGATGAGAGATACAGAGAAAG
>JAJPUD010000436.1:688187-701816 GCA_023553655.1 Myrmecobius fasciatus
GAGACAGAGAGAAATATGAGAAACACATTTATACACACAGAGAGACAAAGATGAAAGACAGAGAGATATATACACACAGACAGAGATAAGAGACACAGAGACAGATGAGAGACAGAGACACACACAGAGACATATACAAAGAGAGAGACAGAAATATGAGTGAGAGACACATTTATACACACACAGAGAGATACATACACACAGAGGAGAGAGAGAGAGAGGAAGGAAGGGAGAGGAGTAAGAAAGAATTAGAAATATCCTCTGAGTCTCATCTAACAAAATTTTAAAAAATTAAATGGTCAAAAGAATGAAGTAAATACATTTCTTCCCAAAGTCTATAGATCTGAGGGGGGGGGGGGGGAAGGCTTCAGCTTTCAAAGCCAGATTCTCTGCCATCATTAAATAGCACTAGCCAGTAATATTAGCCAGCTAAGTTTGCCTCTAATAGAAGAATGAGAAAGGTGCCCACTTGAGTGACCTAAAGTTTCACCGGCCATTGTGCCTGCACAAGACAGATTCATTACCTGAAGCCTGAGATGGCTGGTGTAATGTGAGAGTAGACAGAGGGGGGCTGCTCTGTCCCCAGGGACTGTTATTCCTTCTGGCCCCTCTTGGTTTTTAAAAGTGTTTGTCACCGGACACCAAGATAGGCGGTAATCTCTGGCTCGTATGTGGCTGAAAGGCTAGGGAACAGCTGAAGCAGGCCAATTGGCTTCTAATTCTGACCCAGGGGAAGTAAATGGCATTGCTTTCCCAAGCACATTCAGGGCTATGGAAACCCCAGGTTAATTGCAGAGGAGCTTGCAGCAGCTGGCACGTAGGGGATGGGCAGGGCAGGAGGGAGTAGTGGAATGGATTTGCCAAGGGCCCAAACAATCCAGTGCCTTAGCTCTGTGACCAACAGTAAGTCATTTGGCCTCTCTGACAAAAACCTCAGTTTCCTTATCTGTAAAATGGGAACAACGGCTCTCAAGGTTGTGAGGACCAGATGAGAACATGTCTACAAAATGCTTTAGGACTTTTAAAGGGCTATATAAATGTCAGCTGTTATTATCAATTGATTATTGCTGGGACAGTCAGGGGAGAGGTGGGTGAGGGTGAAACCTTTAGGAAGGTCTGGGGTAAAGGGGTCAGTTTGCCACACAGGGTTAATTTTTAGGTGCACTGTGAGAGAAATGAGGTCTCAAAAAGAAATGGGATGAATGTTATTCTCAAACAGAGTGACTTAGTATTTGGAGTTTCTGAGCAGGGCTTTTCTTGTACCAGTTACAGTCTGAGATAATCAAATTGCAAAGCTTGCCAAATGACCCCACCCAGCTCTTCGACTTTTGTGATTGTGAAGGAAGCCAGGAACAAGCCCTCCATTAGCTGAATAAGTAACATGCCAATTTGCCTGTGCACTTTTGGAAAGCAGGTGGGAAGGAGGCATCCAATTTTCAAATTAATTTCAGTTGTCTCAAAGCGCTCCTTCCTGACCTCTTTCACTCTCTTGAAAACTCTTCTCAGCAGTCAATGTGTTTGAGAATTGGCTCCCTCTCCTTGTTTGGAACCGATCTTTTTTGGGGAGGAAATGTCTGTTCGGAGATTCTGGCCTCTCTGATGGTGTTCCCAGGCCAGTGGTTGACTCAGGACTTGATACCTTGGAGTTGCAGATCACCTAGAGGCTCACTCTGCCTCTGTTTCTCCTCCATGCTGGACTCAATACTCATCGGTTCAGTGAGACACAGCCAGTATTCAGTTTGTGTGCGTTGAGGCTGGAGGCTCTCACCAGGCTTAGAAACCCCAATGTTTTGTCCTCACCTCCTCCCATTCTCTCTGACTTGCACATTCTCCTTTTATGCTGTGGTCATGCATTCCACTCTTAAAATAAAAACATCCAGATGGGGGGTGGGAAATATCATATTACTCATATTACATGGGAAAGTTGTACAGGGCGCTCCTACCAACTTCTTGTTGGGGTCGTGCCCAAATCAGATTTCCACGGCTGGTGGAAATAGAAGCCTCTTCAGCCATCAGGAAGACGGGGTCAGTTGTTAAAAATCAGCCGTGAGATTTCCAAATAGGCTGGATTAAGCTTGGAGCTGTAGTATGGTAGTAGAGGCAGAAACAGTTCAAATTCCCTTAACAATCTGATGTTTACCTTAAACATGTATGGTGTGTACATACTGGGATGGTGTGTGTGTGTGTGTATATATACACACACACAGACACACACACATACACACATATATACAAATACACACACATATATACAAATATACACATATATAGTATGTATATATATAGGCACATATATATACCCAGAGGCATGTATACATAAATATACACACACAATGTATACATATGAATATACACATATATAATATATACAGATATGCAGAGTATATTATATATATATATACACAATATATATATATATATATAATATTGTTATTTAATCCTATTCTTTCTGGCCATATAAACCATATTATGCCGGTATTGTCCAAAGATATTGGAGTAGTTGGCCATTTTCTTTTCCAGTGGGTTAAAACCCCCAGAAGTTAAATGATTTGCCCAGCTAATAAGTGTCTGAAGTGGAATTTGAATTCAGGTTTTCCTGACTCCAAGCCTAATGCTCTAAACATATAATATATACATATGTGTATTTTTATGTATGTATGTATATATTATACATGCATACATGTATATATTATACACATATATACAATATGTGCGTGTTTATGTATATATATTTGTAATATGTGTGAATTTATGTATGAAATACCATCTTATATGAAACTCCATCTCTTGCATCTATTCCCTTGTCCAAAAGAGTCTTTCTTCTCATCCCCACTTCTTAGAATCTCTTAACTTCATTGAAATCTCAGCCCAAGTACCTTTCTATGTGTGGTCTTTCTTGATCTCCCTTCAGATATTAAGACTCAATCCTTCTTGAAATAATATGTATAGTTTTCATTTACCCATCTGTCCACATGTGGTATCACCAATAACTGTCAGTGCATTGAGAGCAACAAGTGTTTTCAGAACTATCTTTGTGTCCCAGAGCCTAGTACAGTGCAGACTAGTATTTGCTTAATAAGTGCATGTTGAATTGAATGGAATAAATATAAGTTTAAATTTGTTCTTTTCATATAAATAGAATTGTCAAAATGTTTATCACGTCATAAAATATAACAGATTTTGTCTGTTGGTGTGTTTTTAATTGGAGATAACTTACTTAGCACTTAAATACTTGTTGACTGACTGATCTCACCATCTTGGAATGTTTTTATGCATTTTACCCAATGATGTTTTTATTTTCTCTTCCCAGAAAGCATGGGGAGCCAAAACATTCCCCTGCCTTGCCAGCAGAACAATGGATGCACCTGGCCGTCGTGGCATGTGGGGACCGCCTGGAAGAGACCCTCATTATGCTCAAATCAGCCATTCTCTTCAGCTATCGCAAGATTCGATTTCACATCTTTGCTGAGGATTCACTGAAACCTGAGTTTGATAAGAAGGTAAGTTTATAGGAAACTGTAGTAACTGTAAATAAGGCCCAGGCTTGAGCCTAATGGAAATATCTATTCCTGATTGACAAGAAGAGCTTGAATTCTCTGTCTTAGTTCCATGCATCAATCATGGAGACCATCACTTGATTCTGAGACCAAATCTGTTTATGAATACTTTATTTTCTCCCTTTTCACTTCTCCTTAATTTGACAAGTCTTGAGAGTTTTCCTTTGAGGGAGAACAAAGAACCGTTCTTGTTTCATACCTATCTTCTCCATCCTCCTGTCTTATATGCTGCCTCTGGGCTAGTTAGAGTAATGAGAAATATCTAAGAGGAGTAGGTTGAGTAGAAGGTTAATGATAAGAAAGCTAGGAAATATTACATTTTCTGAACAAAAAAAAATGAGTTTAATGTCTTCATCAAGAGTAGCCTGAGGAATATTTGGAATAAATTGAGATCATAAATTGGTTTGAAAATGCCAGAGGAAGAGCTGGTAAGGGGAAGAGGGAAAAAAGGGGTGACCTCTAGTCTGTCAGCCACCACTTAAATATCTTCTAGTTAATTTAAACACTAGCATTATTGTTATTTTTTTATTTACTTTTTGTTGATCCTGTGGGAATGGAGGGTGGCCCACAACATAGCATTCTCACTCTCTCTGTTGTTGTTTGCTTGCATTTTGTTTTCTTTCTCAGTTTTTTTTCTTTCTTGATCTGATTTTTCTTATGCATCAAGATAACTGTATAAATATGTATACATATATTGGATTTAACATATATTTTGACATATTTAACATGTTTTGGACTACCTGCCATCTAGAGGAGGGGGTGTGGGAAGGAGGGAATAATTTGGAACAGAAGGCTTTGCAAGGGTCAGTGTTGAAAAATTACCCATGCATATATTTTGTAAATAAATATATATATATATAACAAAATAATTCATGTAATTTTATTTATGAAACTCAAAAAAATAAGTTTTGTTCATCCTTTCTGTTTTTACAATAGATATTTCCCTTTAACTTCCCCCCACCCCTATTGAACCTTTCTTTGTAACACAGAAAAGCTTTTAAGTAGAACTCCTGTACTGTCAACTACAAATATTTATCGTGTGTTTTGTACTAAGTACTGTACTAATTTGCTGAGGATACAAAGAAAAGCAAAATCTGTCCCTGTCCTCATGAACCTTAAATCGTAATGGAGGAGATAACTATGTAAAAACAAGATATGTATAGTGTTAATTTTAGTTACATTGGAGTTAGTCTTAAGGGAAAGGCTCTAACTTTAGTGGAGAAAGTGGAATTTAAATGGAGTCTTGAAGAAACCTGGGAAAACCAGAAGCAGAGGTGAAGAGGATGAGCATTCCTTATTCCACATCTGTACATGTGGAATCTGCTTCTCTGATGAGAGGAGGGAGATGTTTTCATGATCACTTCTATGGGAAGACTGAGATGGGGCATTTCAGTAATAAGAACTTGACTGACATTTACTGTTGTTTTCATTAACATTATTATAAGTATATCTTTTGGGGCAGCTAGGTGACTCAATGGATAGAATGCTAAGCCTGGAGTCAGGATGATTCATCTTCCTGAGTTCAAATCCAGCCTCAGACACTTACTAGCTGTATGACCCTGGGCAAGTCACTTAATCCTGTTTGCCTCAGTTTTCCCATCTGTAAAATGAACTGGAGAAAGAAATGGCAAACCATTCCAGTATCTCTGCCAAGAAAACCTCCATATGGGGTCACAAATAGTCAAACACAACTGAACAACATCAAAAACTATGTCTATTTATCTTGGTTTGGCTTCATTCATCATCAATTTGTACAAATGTTTCCATAGTTCTGTTTGGCTTTCAAAGTCCCTCACAACCTGACCCCCATTCTCCATACTCTTTGATCCATTGACATATAACACACTATGTCTTGGATCTGGGCAAGAGCCTGGATCTTACTAAATGTCTTCCTTCATTCTTGGATCTCTGTCTCCTGCTTCCTTGAAGTCTCAGCTAAAGACTCACCTTCCAAATTTCTCCTTTTGAATTCCTCCTTAATGCTAATGCCTTCCCTCTCAAGTTGTTTCTTATTTATTGGTTAGTTAACAAGCATTGATTGCTTGTGCTGTTTGCCAAGCACTGTGCTGGATCTTGGGGATACAAAAAAATGTCAAAAGACAGTCCTTACTTTCAAATATGAGGAAGCCACCGGTAGGATAAATTGAGAGGTAATTGAGAGAGGAAAGGCCCTAGCTTTAAAGAGCATCAGGTGAACCTTCTTTATAGAAGATGAGATTTTAGCAAGGACTTGAAGGAAGCCATGAGAGTCCAAGAGGTAGAGATGAAGGAGAGGATTCCAGGCATGGAATCTTGTTTGTTTGTGGTTGGTTCCGTGTTGTCTCTACCATTAGACCATGAGCCCCTTGAGAGCAGGGGCTGTTTGTTTTTCTTTGTATCCACAGTATTTAGAACACACTAGCACACTGTAGGCATATAATGCTTATCAACTTTACATCTTCATAGTCATCATTTTTTAGAGCATAATAATATGTCCTTGCAAATTGAATAGATGCCCTTCAATTGGAGAATGGCTGAATAAATTATGGTATATGAATGTTATGGAATATTATTGTTCTGTAAGAAATGACCAGCAAGATGATTTCAGAGAGGCCTGGAGAGACTTACATGAACTGATGCTGAGTGAAATGAGCAGAACCAGGAGATCATTATACACGGCAACAACAGTACTATATGACGATCAATTCTGATGGACATGGCTCTCTGCAACAATGAAATGTTTCAAACCACCTCCAATTGTTCACTGAAGAAAGCCATATACACCCAGAGAGAGGGATGCGAAATGTGGACCACAACATAACATTCTCATACTCCTTGATTGATGTTTGCTTACATTGTGTTTCCTTTATCTGATATATCGTTTGTGTAGATAAGATTTTTCTTGCACACCAATGATAAGTTTGGAAATATGTATACATATATTCGATTTGCCAATATTTTAACATAATTAACATGTAGTGGATATCCTGCCATCTAGGGGAGGGGTAGGGAGTTGGGGGGAAAAATTTGTAACGGAAAGCTATGTAAGGGTTATTGTTGAAGAATTACCCACACATATGTTATGCAAATAAAATAAAAATTTAAAAAAAAATAATAATATGTCCTTGCTTTATATCTCTATTCAGCTTTTTTCCAATCCGTTGGTATCCACTTGGTATGGTACCTGCAGGTGTTTGGTACCCTCAAAAGTCATCATCTGTTTTACTATGTT
Source organism: Myrmecobius fasciatus (assembly GCA_023553655.1). Classification (NCBI taxonomy): domain Eukaryota; kingdom Metazoa; phylum Chordata; class Mammalia; order Dasyuromorphia; family Myrmecobiidae; genus Myrmecobius; species Myrmecobius fasciatus. The sequence goes on from JAJPUD010000436.1 coordinate 694,956, forward strand.
GAGTTTAAGGGGAAGTATTGGGGCAGGGGGAGAATAAAAGACCACGACACATGCTAAAAGTTATCAGAGATGTTTTAGTCTTCATTATTCTCCAGAAGCCTAGAGGATTTGGCCAGAGCAGGAGAAAGCTTCATAGGCCAGCACCATTGGCACCATTTACCTTTGGCTTCATGCTTTCAATTTCCCTTGTTCAGATTTTCTGACAACTTTCCACTCTGTCAGAATGTCTGTGTTCTAGGTTTTATTCCATTATTATCTTGCTAACTAAAGTGGCAAAAGAGTTTATAAAAAGATTCTACTGCCCATTAAAGGCTTTTATTATAAACTATTGTGTATTATACCACAGGATAATGAATGAATTAGTGAAATCACATTTAATAAGCATTTACTATGTGCCAAACATGTGCAAAGCACTAAGGATACAATAGAAAAGGAAAAAAAAAAAGGGGGCACTTTCCTTTCCTGAAGGAGCCCTTACTCCAACTGGGGGAGACCACACATATCAAAGAGTTCAACTGCAAGGTGAGTGAAAAGGTTCAGAAATCCTAAGAGCAAAGTGGCAATGTGGGTGGCAAAGCCTGGGGGTATTTAGGATGATACAGGGATCTATAATAATTATGATGATAATAATAATAATAGTAACTCACGTTTATGTAACACTTTTAAAGTTGGCTTACCATTTTACACATAGTTTCTCATTTGACCCTCATAACAACCTTTTCAAGTAGTATTATTTCCACTTATTGAGGAAACTGAGTAACAGAGGGGTTCATTGACTTGCCCAGGTTCACAAAGAACCCAGGTTTTTCTCTAGCATTCTAAAATAAGATTGTGGGGGCAGCTAGGTGGCGCAGTGGATAGAGCACCAGCCCTGAAGTCAGGAGGACCTGAGTTCAAATCTGGTCTCAGACACGTAACAGCTGTGTGACCCTGGGCAAGTCACTTAACCCCAATTGCCTCAGCAAAAAAAAATAAAAAATAAAAAATAAAATAAAATAAAATAAAATAAGATTGTGGATCAAGAGCTTGGAGTCTCAGAGACCATTTGTTTCAATACTCTCATTTTACAGGCTCAAATGATTAAGTGATTTATCTAAGGTAATCAGAACCCAGAATTCATTCCTCTTCCAAAATATGTTTGTATTTTTATTTGAAGGAGTAAGATAATGGGGGAATTTTAGGCACTACCTTTAAACAGATTGTGGGAAATGTATCAAGTGTGTATTGCTCTATTGATGATCTCAACATTAATTAATTCTTAATTGATTAATTATTAATTAATTAATAATAAATCTCCCCTAGCAGATATATGCTGGTACTGGTGGTGGTGATGAGGGTGATGGAAACTTTGGAGGTGATAGAATCAATGGTGGTGATGGTGACAGCAACAGCAAAACTCCAGCCAGATGTTAATGGACATACCACCTTATGGCTCATCTGTTAAACTTCCCTCCTGCATTTAATAGCATCTCCTACAAGTCATTTCATTTTTCTTGAGTTTTGATCTCCCCTCTTTTGCTTCCCTGTCTTTCAGCTGCGACAGTGGCCTTCCTCATACACAAAGAAGTTTGAACACAGCATCTACCCGATCACATTTTCTGTTGGAAATGCTCAGGAATGGAAGAAGCTATTCAAGCCTTGTGCTGCCCAGAGACTCTTTCTTCCGGTAGGGACACCTGGTTTTCATCAAAGGCAGTTTGGCGAGGGAGTACTTTTGGAAGGATGACTGAGTTGTTCTAAGTGTATGTGGAAATCACTGTCTTAGTAATAAAAATACAGTTGTTTTGGGTTGGCTTGTCTAAACTGCATTGGGGAGAAGAATTGACAAGAATCTTATTTCTTTCAGGTTGGCTTGTCCACAAATAGGACATTTTTTTAATTGCTTGTTTTCTGAAATATTCTTCATGATAGAAGTGGCAGACAATTTAGATATGGTTTTCTTTTATTCTTAAAAAATTTTTTATTAAATGGAGCTAAGTGAGATTAAGTCAGTCTTTCAGCAGCATTATTAAACATCTGCTCTGTCGAGTATTAGGGATCCAGAGAAAGCAGCGAAAGAGCTCTTGATTTCAGAGCTCTCATTCTAGTAGGTAAGATGACATGTATATGCAGTAATTAATCAGTCAGAAAACATGGCTAATAGTGGTAAGTACTGTACTAAATGCTAGGGGGATACTACACACAGACAGCAAAATCCTGCTCAGCTCTTGGAAGAGCTTATATTCTCATGGAACATGAGTAGCTGTTCTCATGTAGGAGGCAGTGTTTGGATGACTACTAGAGAAAATATCAAAGGAAGTGACCATGACTAGGTCATGAGTTCCTTTAATGCAGTTTAACCCACATTAAATACCTTCTATCTGCCAGGTGCTTGTTATTTATTTTGTATATACCTAATATCAGACTTAAAGATCATGTTGTGTAGTGGGTGAAGTTGGCCTTTGAGCCAAAAAAACCTAAAATTCAAATCCTGACGGCCACATACTGGCTGTGTGATCCTGGGTGAGTCACTTAGGTGTTTTCTAAGCAGCTCTCTCAGACTAAACATAGCAGAGAAAATGCTCACCTGCATTGACAAAGGCCATTTCTTGATTTGGGAGTACATGAAATCATTATGTGTAACTTCCCAATGTCTCCAAGTGACCCTAAGATCCTAAGTTAACTCATGGATGAAGCCATAGAGATGGACCAAATAGATATATACATATATATGTATATATATATATATATAATATATATACATATATATATATATATACACACATATATACACATATACACACAAATATGTGTATATATACATATGCCAAAAAATCATGAAATTTTTTGTACCTGTGGTATATATGGACACACATACATAAAATCTACCAAGTGTCAAATATACAAAAAGCTACATTATAAGAAACATCTCTTCTTTGGTATGTATGTATATGCATACATACATACATATACACACAAACATATATACATGCATGCATGCATATATACATATACACAGTGATAATATATATGTATGTACACAAGTACACACACAGAATAATGTAGTGTTTTGTGTTCTTAAATCCATGGAAACTGTACAGTGATCATACTCTGACCTAGAATCTTGATTTCCTTTCTACCACCGAAAGAACAAAATCTCTTGCTGTTAGTTTCCATTCATTCTCTGCTGACTGAATGTTCCTTTTTGAATGACAAATGGATGCTGCCATTACTTATCTTCTGTTGATAATAAAGAACAGCCCTTACTTCAAACAATAAAGGTCGATTATAGTTGGCAGCGCATTTACCTTTTTTCGGTAGTATAGCATGGCATCAACTTATAAACTTGGCATTTCAGAGGCATAATAGAGATGTATTGAACCTTGAGGTAATTTAAAATCAAGTCAAGGTGGAATTTCCCCTTGTAATCCATCTCTTTAAAGAACCAAGTCCGATATACTGCTGAGGTATGGCTCCGACAATAGGCTCAGACAAAGAATTCTAAAATACATCTCCGGGTGGAGTTGGCTGAGAAAGAGCCACAGTGAGCTATTCTTAGCCACTAGGTAAGAATCAACACCAAGCTGCTACCTAAAACAGAACTGGAGTGGAGCTTTGGTGTCCAGCAATCAGAATCACAGAATTTGGGAGTTGGAAGAAACTATTGGCTTTTTAGTCTAAGCATACGTGAAAGGTATTGTCATTGTACATACCTGACAAAAGGTCATCCAGTCTTTGTTTGAAAACCTCAAAGGGAAGGAAACCACCACTTCTTCATAGAGCCCATTCAGGCTTTTGGACAGCCCTCTTTCTTTCTCCTTCTCCCTTTCCCCTCTTTCCCTATCCCTTTCCCTCTCCTTCTTCCTGTCCCTCTCCCTTTCCCTCTCTCTCTCTCTCCCTTTCTCTTCCCTTTCCCCTCTCTCCCTCTTCCTCTTTCCTTCTCTTTTTCCCCTCTTTTCCTATCCCTTTCCCTTTCCTTCTCCCTGTCCCTCTCCCTGTCCCTCTCTCCCTCTTCCTCTCTCTTCCCTTTCCCCTCTCCCTCCTTCCTTCTCCCTTTCCCCTTTTTCCCTGTCCCTCTCTCTCTCTCTGCCTAAATCTAGCTCTTTGCAGCCTGCCAGCTGTTCTTCCTAGTTCTGGGGCCAAAAAGAAATCTAAACCCTCCTTCCAAGGACTGCTCTTCAAATACTTAAAGATAGTTATTATATATAATATATAGCTATTATAGCCCAACGTCCTTCTTTGCTAGGCTAAGCCTGCGCAGTTCTTTCAAACAGTTCTCATATAATGTAGACTCATGACCCTTCACTTTCCAGGTGGCTTTCCTCTGGTCAGACAGACAATTGGGCAGGCAGAGGGCAAGCATTTATTAAGCCCTTACTGTATGCTATATACTATGCTTCTTGCAGCTTGCTGGTGATTTTTATTTTAAACCAGAGGTATCCTTTTTGAATGCTCTGTAGATGGAGTCTTACTAGTGGAATAAAGAAAAATCCACATTATAAAATTATTTTCGTTCTCAGGTATAATCACCTTTTATTCCAGTTCCAGCAACTTGGTCTTTATGACAACTAGGGATAGAGCTGAAGTTTCCTTTCTAATTTATAGGCTCCTCACCAGTCTTTGAATCCAAGAAAACCAAAAAGCCTCATAAAGACCAAGACTAGACTAGGTCAAAATAAGTATTACAGAATTTTTCCTCAGCTGAACCATGGTTTGGGATTTGGGAACTAGTCAGACAAATTAATGTTATATATTTCTCTTAAGTCTTCTTCTCCTCCTTTAGTTGACTCATATGGACTGATCCCAAGATATCCAGACTATGGTAAAGGTTGGATGCTCATATAGACTTGAGTAAATGAACCCAGCTGGTCTAAGGCATTGGGAATAGAGAACTGGAATAGAATCATCATTTGCACTTGATCTTGGCAAAGAGAAAGTGGGAAGGAGTCTGGGTGCAGGATTAGACGTTCCTGAAAACCCATCAGTTAGAATTACAGTCTTAACTCCAAATTTGGTTCCTGAAATAGTCATCAGGCTACAAACCAAGTAGAACAAGGATGATTTTTAACACTCCATAAATGTTAGGTGAACTTAGTGCCAACCTAAGTCATACAGTTAATGAGAAAAACAGACTTGATATTAGTTACTGGCAGCTGGTTTCTTCCATCAGGTTTTTTTTAGGGGAGGTGGTAAGAGGTTTTAACTTCTAGAAAAACTGTTTTGTAGCAACAAACCTATCCTTGTTTGAAAAACATTCATTTACCTCAGTGACATAACAGATCCCAGAAGAATTTGCTCATCTGACATTTACCAAGAAGACTTGTGTTCCGTTCAAACCAACCAAACCACAAATGACAGATTTTCATCGACAATCTCCTCAAGAAGCTAATTGGAAATTAAATATTTAGAATCAGATTTTGTATGTGAAAAAAGATTTTTTTAAAAGAAGAAAAGTACCTATATGTGCAAAAGTATTTGTATCAGGTCTTTGTGATGATAAAGAACTGGCCATTAAAGTGCTGCCCATCAGTTGGGGAATGGTTGGACAAATGATGGCATATAAATGTGATGGAATACTAATGTGCTATACAAATGATGAGATGGTTCAGAAAAACCTGCGAAGATTTGCATGAACTGATACAGGATGAAGTGAACAGAACCAGGAAAGCAATTTATATAATAACATTTTATAAACAAATAATTTGAAAATACTTTAAGAATTCTGATTTAATGAATGAATAATGACAGTTCCAGAGAACCTCCATAAAGAAGCATATTAGCCACCTCCTGTCAGATGATAGACTCACGGTGAAGAACCAGACATATATTTTTTGGATGTAATCATTGTGTTAATTTGTTTTGCTTGATTATGCACATTTGTTCCAAGAGTTTTTTTTTTCCTTTTTAAAAAAAAATCCATTATAGGAGAGGGAGGGAAGAGAAAAATATATTCTTGTTAATTGAAAAGCTTAAATTAAAAAAGCTTTTCCTGAGTTGACTTGCAGGGGCAGGATTGTGTGTTGTGTTGTGTGTGTGTGTGTGTGTAGGGTGACTTTAATATGATTATTTCTTTTAAAATATTAAAAAAGAAAATGAAAATCTGGACTAGAAACAAAGGTAGTCCCTTCAGGGTTGTCTGGCAGCTAATCTAGATACCGCATGACCCACTGATTCTGCCATATTCCTTTTCATGACAGATTATGTGTACAAAGGATTCCATCTATGGATTCTGCTTTAGATAAATTCACATGAAAAAAGAAGGGATCTCTAAAGTCAATATCAAAACTTTGGACATATTTTCTGACTGATTGCAACACTTGTTTAAAGGTAGGGGGTAAAAAGAGAGGAAGGCAAACCCAAGGAAGAATCAAAGCAAGTGGAAGATTGTGTGCTAGTTATGAGTCTCTGGATGGGACAGCTGGCATCATGATTAAAATGCGGAAATCAAACACTAAACCCAAGCTGACAAGCCAGAAACATAGGAACTGTCTTGTATAAGGCAGCTTGCATTGACCACCCTGTTTCAGCCTGGATGCTTCTAAGACCAAAGCCAGCAGGATTAGACATGTCTGTCCAAGTGAGCCAGGGAAACGTAGAGAGAGCTGCAAGTAGAATCTAGACACCTTCTTGTAGACTCCTTGAGAAGACCTTGTAGAGTCAGTTAAAGTTGTAACAGAAAATAGAGACTTTGTATGTAAGTCACTGTGGAAAAATTGTTGCAAACACATACCACCAATGATAGAGTAAAGTTATATGTATGTGTGTGTGTGTGTATATATATATATCTCCTCTCCACGTCTCCCTTCTCCCTCTCTCCTTCCCTTCCTCCCTCCTTTTCTCTCTCTCTCTCTCTCTCTCTCTCTCTCTCTCTCTCTCTCTCTC
>JAJPUD010000437.1:0-23986 GCA_023553655.1 Myrmecobius fasciatus
AGTCTTGAGAAGAGAGTGAGGTTGATGACTTCATTTAACTCTGCCTCAATTAAATCCAATTCACAGGTGAGTCAAGACCACCCTATGATGCCATTGGCCTCTCTGAAAATGAAGGTGAACAAGAACATTATTACTATTTTAGGAAACTTTCTCAAGACCACCCAGACTTCTGGTAAAAACTGGTTCTAGGACCCTGGTTTTCTGACCCTGGGAAAAAGTGTGATTTCCATTACACCATTTTCTAGAGGAAGGGCAAAAAAGGGAAGAACATACTGCTTTTTACAGTTGCTGTTTCCCTGAAGGTTTGTCCCACATTTTGTGCCCAGGAAACTATGGAAGGAACACATCCGATTTAACTCTGAATTGGAAGTTATGGTTGATAGCCATCACATGCAACGGAGTGTCACCCTCCAGTGGGGGCTGGTGTTACCGTGGGCTCAGCCTGTCACTCTAGTATGAGTAGTTCAGACTTGTCAAGCAATCTCAGAGCAGCTGAAGGGAATGCTTATGAAGCACAAGAGAAGGGAGAAATAGGGAAGGCGGCAAGTTGATAATATCCAATAACATCCTGTATGAGGCGAGAGAGGGGAGAATGAACAGGTTCTATTTCGCTGTTACTGGGAAATTTTGGCCACACAATGCATTATGTCCCTTTTTCTGGGTCTCAGTTTACTTATCTGTAAACTGGTCAAGTTAGACTACATAGTTTCTTTCTGGTTCTGAGATTCTCCGGTTTAGATCTCTGATTATTATACCTTTAGGTAAATAATTACATTATACAATTATATAGCATACAAGCATTATCAATCCTATTAAATGTAATATGTATTTCTGTATACCATGTATGTTACATATAGTCTCCTTTTAGGTAGCTAATAATCCATACCTGTAAAATAAGGATTATAGGATTTGAACTTGCTATCATGAAGAGTTGTTCTGAGTAAAAGGATTTTTAAGACTGGAAATGCTCTAAAAATGTGAGTTTGTATTAGTCCCATAACTGACTCATGTGTGAATCAGCTGCATTGATGAGAGATGTTGGGCTAAAAGGGCTAAAGGGTCCAGACAGTTTGAGGCAGCAGTTCTGTGACTTGCTCAGGGTCACAGAGCTAGTAGGTGTCTAATGATGTAAAGCTCTCTGCAAACCTTCAAACTTTGATCTAATATGGGCTGTGCTTTGAGGAGCACCGGGAAGGCTCCTCTCCCCAATATATTATCTTCATCTTGCTGCCGTAGTGCCTGGACACAGGCCATCATCTCTTTAAGATGAAGAATCAGGACCTTGGTTAGCTCTTCCCCCAGCTTCCACTTCCTCAGAGGTGGGGAATAGAACCCTACATTAGTAAAGCTTTTAATTTGCCCCCAGATGATCTGATTCTAGTGAAGTAGGAAAAAAAAAGAAAACAGGGTCTTTGCTGCCCTTCCTTGCTGAAGGAAATCCCTTGGGACAACTGAGACCCCTACACTTTTTTCTCTCTACTTCCAAGACCCGCACGTGTGTTTGACAAAGGACAGATGCTGGAAGGCTTGTGGCTTGGGAGCATGTTGGTATTAAGTGGTTTCTTCCAAGTTGCAGGGAAAGATTTAGAAATACTCAGCTAGAGGTCAAGATGTTCAAGGAGGTAAATGGGTTATAAGGAGAAGAAAAGTATATGTGAGGAGTAGGAAGTAGAAGGAAGAGTTGGGAGGCTTGAGTCCCCCAAACTCTCATGAGAGCCCTCCAAGATCATAAGCTACAGATGCACTGCTGGTCTATATTGGGAGAGAGAGTCTCTTTGTTAGGCATTCCCTACACCAATGAAATAGCAGAGGTGGCTCAAAGCCCCATAGTTTTTCTGGCATTAACTTCCACCTTACAAACGGATGCTTGGAGAAATCTGAGGGCAGTAGAGATTCTGGAAAATCTTGAAGATTGGGGAAAGACGGGAATGGGAGCAATTATACTTAGGTCCACCAAGAAAACCATCTGTTAACAATTGAGGGGCTATGTGTGTATTCATATGTGTTACCTCCCAATGAGATAAAATGTCTTATCATGCTGTATAAACATGCACATACCCTCTGGTGACACAAAAGATGCAGGTATATTCTAGGGGATTTTGTCACTCTTGGCTTGTGGTCCCTACTTAAGCCACCTGGTATACTGCTCTTTCTATTTCAGAACAGACTTGAGACTTTCTCCCCTTCATAATGTTTTAGTTCAATCCTGCAGTTAGGAGGATCTGAATTCAAATATGGTGGCGGGTGCTAGCTGACACTTAACCAAATGTGCATACATAAAACATACATAAAACTTGGAAGAGACTTTAAAGATCATTGAGTCCAGCCATTCATTTTACAAATGAGGAAATAGAGGTACAGGAAGATCAAGTGATTTGACCACAGTCATGATAATTTAAGTCATGCCTAAGAAGAAGAGTTCTTTAGTGGATGATGGAAAACTCTTATTTGTGGTGTTCAGCTAATATACTACTTTAGTAGAAGAATTGTAGTGATGCTGTACAGGGTGAAATATATGGTCACTCCAAATTGATACTAATGATGGGGGACAGCTTTGTGGGAGAGCATAATTATAGGCATGATAGCTACCTCGAGGTTGACCCAGTATCCCTAATTTCTCCTATAAAGTCTCAATAAGGGTGGAGAAAAGGAAAAACCTGTGACTTGCAGGCAGGAGCCTGGGTTTGAGTCTGATATTGATACTTCTAAGCTATAAAATCATGAACAAATGGCAAACCATTTCATCTTGAAATACTTTCATCTTTTACTACTTAACTTCAGAGGCTTAGGGGGAGAAGTTTTCATTATGTGGTTTTAAGGCACTCCATATTATTAATAAACTCTTCTGGTTGGAATGGAAGCCATGACTAGACTATGACTCTAGAAACATGCACTATATTCCAAAAGAACAGGGTAAATAAAGAGACTGGAGGAAGTGTTTTCTGTGTTAAGATAGTATATACCATGTGAGGAAATTCAGTGACTGAGAGGGGACAACATGATGGAGAACATCTGGATGAAGATCAATAAAGGCAGAAATATAATGAGTATTGTCGTTGGAGTATACTATAGACCACCCAAATAAAAAGAAGTATGGGGACACGGGAAATAAATCACCTATCTAGCAGGGAGGTATGATGTAGCAGGGATGGGGCACTCCATTTATTCGGTCATCTGTTTGAGCTCTCAAAAGGTAGAACAACCAGAGAGGGGAACTTCCTGTTTGGTACTTGGTTCTTACCAGAAAAAAGAACTGAACAGAAATAATGGGAGCCATGCTGAATAATGATTATTCCATTTTAGAATTTGTCATAGAATGAAAGAAAGCTGGCCATACATGATTTGGCATGTGTTCTGGATTTTGGGAGATTTTGGATTTAGAGAAAGGAAAAGAATGTACCATGAATTAGTTCTCCATGAGAGTTAGCCCAGGAGGGATTGGGAGTTCTCAGGAATGATATTCTCAGTATACAAAGAGGAAAGGGGAGAGTTATTTAAGAGACCACCTATCACTGACCAATTTAGATTTTAAAAAGCCATGTGCAGAAGATGGAAGTACTAGGAGATACCCGAAGATAAATACAAAAGTATGTCATGATCCCATTCAGACAAGCTGAGATTGGCTGCTAAGGATAAATGGCAGAGAGAAGGCAGAAATAGTCATTCTTCATTTGCTTCTGGTTACTCTGGACTGGGAGAGATGAGACAAACATCTCAGATGAAAATCTGAAACTTCAGATGACAAGACTTAGTCATTCTTATTGACTTTGTCACCGTGTTGAGAAGAATTACATTTATTAATGAGCCATTATCAGTGATTTCTGAAAAGAATCATAGGAAAGGAAGCACAGAACCTGAACAGGGCAATTGTCCTAGTTTTCAAAAAAGGAAGAGAATAGAGTCTGCAACCTGGAGGTCATTGTGTTTGACACCAGCTCTGGGCAAGAACATAGGATTAAAGAGATGGCTAGTAACTATTGAGAAAAGGATTCTGTGATTTCAAAGAAATTACATGATTTCATCAATCAATAAGCATTTATTAAAATCTCACTATGTGTCAGACATTGGGGACATAAGGACAAAAATAAAACATATGCCCTCAGGGAGTTTACATTCAGTTGGAGGTAAAAATGTATATACATATCTGTATACACACACATACATCTACCCAGACATACATGTATATGTGTGTAGGAATATACATATATATATATATATATATAGCATTATATAAACATTTTTATTAATGACTTGGCTAAAGAATCAGTTACTTGGATAAAAGCTTATCAAATTTAAAGATGACACAAAACTGGGAGAGTTGATAAATGTTAGACAACAAAGGAAAGATCCAAAAAGATATGAATAATCTAGTTGTTGCGGTTGAATTTAATAAAAAATATTTTATAAAGATAAAGGTTTTAGATTTTTGGTTTTTAGAAATCCATTTCACAAGTATATATATGTGAGAAATAGAGGTAGAAAGTAGTTCATCTGAAAAAAGTCAGGGGAATTTTAGTGGACTGCATTCTGAGGAAGACATGAAGATGAAGGCATTAATGATACTAGCATAATAGGTAGGACTTATATATGACTTTAAATTGTGCAAAGAGCTTTATAGTTGTATCATTTTATGTTCACAATAATCCCAAGAGGTAGGGGCTATTATCGTTATTTTTCAGACAAGGATACTGAGGATTCAAATGTTAAATAACTTGCCCAGGGTCACACAACTAGGAAGGGTCGGAAACCTTATTTGAACTACACTCTAGCCATTGCACTCCCTAACTGCCTGAGATGCTTAACCCAGAGGAGAGAAGATTATAATGGGAACCTGTCTATGAAGAGTAGTTAAGTGGAATAAGCAATTGAACAGAAGGGTAGGATCAGGATTAATGGGTTCAATTTTCAAAGTAGCAGAGATAGGCTTCATGGATGGAAAAACCCAACAATCTGGGGGTTCTCTTCTAATGGATATTTTTGTGGTTGTTTGGGGGCAGCTAAGTAGAGCAGTGGATAGAAAACTGGGATTAGAATTAGGACTCCTCATCTTCATGGGCTTGAATCTAGCCTTAGACACTTCCTAGCTGTGTGACCCTGGGCAAGTCACTTTGTTCTATTTATCTCAGTTTTCTCATCTGTAAATGAATTGGAGAAGGAAATGGCAAAGGGCCCCAGTCTCTCTGCCAAGGAAACCCCATCTGGGATCATGAAGAGTCAAGATCCAGCTGAAAAAGCACTGAACAAAAGATCCGACACACCATGGTCATTTAGTAAATGCGTATCTCCCTTCCCACTAAAGGGATGACAAAGAAGGGAGTCTTAATTAGATGTGAGCTAGACTCGATGGTCTAGGAGGGCCTTCCCAACTCTGAAATTCTGGCATCCTATTATGTCCCTTTATTTGAAAAGGACTGGGACCCTTTGGAAAGAGCAAAATCTTTATAGTCAGGGGATCCTGCTTCTGCAACTGCCAATGACTTCAAAAAACTCTTACTCCTCTGAGCATCAGCTTCTTCCTCTCCAAAATGGTGTTGGATTACATTGGATTAAATCTATCATCTTGCAATATTAAAATCTTTTCATTGTAAGAGGACAAAATCAGACATAAATGAGGTAATTGTAGGAATAAATTCATGCAAATTCTACCACAATTTTCTTTACTACCAATCTCTTTATTGTATTGCTACTACCAATAAAGAACATGATACTTCTTGAAAATGCAAATGAAATGAAAATATTACAGTTTCCTGATTGACATCCATGTCTTCCAAGGCGTTCACACCTCTCAGGTGATTCTGCCTCATAAATTACATCCTGCAGGTAAATTAGGCATATTTGCAGTTTGCATAAACTCTCAGGAGCACGGTACTAACAAGAAAACAATTTCAACATGCACTGATTGCTACGTACAATACAAGTCTGGCTATCTCCAGGCTTTGGGGAATAAGTTGTGCTGGATCAGTGAATGTTGCAGATAGCTAAAGGATTGCGGGTTGCAGCCAACTTATTTTAACTCTCTTTAAACAATGGAAGGTTTTCTACAATGTGTTGTATACTTCTCTCCATCCTAAAATTGTTTTGATGAAGATGAGTTTTTAAATGATGTGGAACATGGGATGATGAATGTCTTTGCTTGTTCTTATATTGTGATACGTAGCACGGGTCCCAGACCTGATTTTTTCCCTCCTTCCCCCCTGCATCCCTTGGTGACTGATGAATTGTACTCCAAGATGGCACAGGTTTGGCTTTGCACCCAGCAGCCTTCAGGAGCCATAGTAAGCGGGATGCAGAGCACCCTACATTTGCAGATTGCTTTGCAGTTTGCAAATGATTTTCACAAATATGATTTCATTTAAGTCTTAAAACAAGCCTGTGAGTCTGCTATAGAGGAATGAGTAATGGTCTTGGAATCCAGTTCCCAAGGCTTATATTCTACTTCTGCATCCCACAGCTATTGTGGGGAGAAGCTTTGTGCACTCTAACATGTCATAGAAATACAGGCTTAAGTATTCTTTATCTTCATTTTATTGATGAGCGTCCTGAGGCTCCTGGAGATTAAGAATCAACCTGGACAAGGCCAGTCCTGTATCCCACCATGATGCTTCTCAGCAACTTTCAGAACAGCTTTTTGCTCCTTTAGATTATCTCTCGAGATCAGAAAAAAAATTATTCCAATCCCCCCACTCCCATAGCTATATATTTATTGATCAGTCTCCTGCCTATACTATTGAGAAGCAGGATGGTTATAAAGAGTATAAAGAGAGCACCTCCGAGCCTGGCGGACCTGGTGACAAGCCCTCTCTCTCTCACACTTATTGGCTACGTGGCTTTGAATGGGTCGCTTGGCCTTGGGTATTCTGGGCAGTTCTCTAAGCTTGAGAAGAAGCTGATGTGCATTGTTCCTATGCTGACAGAAATCACAAGTCCATTCTCCATCCTATCTTCTGACCAATGTTTTGTGCACATTATAAAATGCATACAAAGAGAAATAAAATAGGTGAGAAAAAGATGAAATAAACAATATTTTTAACATTTAAAAATATTTAAAATACAAAACCCCTTTTTGCTCTTCAGAGCAATATGACTGAATAGGCTTCCTTTTTTTAAAAATTCTTGGATATTTGTCCTGCATAGACATAAATAGCAATTTTCTTAATTGATGATCACCGTAGCTAACCAAGCAGATGAATTTTTTAAGGAAATTTTTTATTACTGAAAGACGCACAATAAACCTTTAATAATATCATTAACAACCAGCAGATTCAACATCTTTTCAGCAGCAATTATGTTTCTTTGTGGGTAGATATTTTTCCTATGCAATGTCAAAACAAAAAGCCAAGTGAGTTGTCTTTGATTTCAGTTCAGAAAGTTTTCCATATAAATCCTATTCCTCTTTGTGGAGGTGGCTCTGCTTAATAAATATCATCACACTTTAATTTTTATTTTATTATTCATGGGTTTGCACTGTTCTAGAACAATGGTGTCAAACTCACATAGAGACAGGGCCATTAAATTGTATATAAGGATCTCAGCAAGCTACCTATTGATTTAGTTTTAAAATGTAATATTATCTATTTTTCTTTATTTCATTATATAAATTTCCCAATGATGATTTAATCTGGGGGTTACTTGAGAATGTTGTAGGTCCATGCACCAGGCTGGGGTGCCCAACACCTCTGCTTTATGGATGGATAGAGGTCTTCTCTGTGTCTCCCTATTACTGGACTTTCATTTCAACCTATCAGTGTCTACAAGCTAGCCTTTTCATCTTCAGCCCCTGTTAACATCACTTAAAATTTCTACTACTCTGTTGTCGTCTACCTCCTTCTTCTTCCCTTCTTCCTCTCCATTCCTTTTCTCCCCCCTTTTTTATTTGTTGCTGTCATTTTTTTCTGCATCCTTCCATTTTGGCAGGAAAAATACAGTCCCTTTGTAGAAATCACCAGTCATTTGACAAGCCTTCATTAGTTCTGCTCAGCCCCAGTCAGAGGACCTTTAACTTTGCACCTCAGGCTCTTCTCAGTCATGCTTTTGTTGCTGCTGTTGTTGGATGCTCCGAGGGTCTGCTTCTTTGTTATTAAACATACTTGCTTTTGGCTCTTTCCCCATATGGAGCTGTTGTAGAAGTCTGGCTGGTTAGGAAGCTTGTTATAGACTCAGTACTTTTGACCAGAAGGCTCAGTATGGTCAGTTTTTTTATTGTATCGTTCTGGAAACTATATTGGCTGTAAGCAGACCAGACAATATGTTTTAAGGCAGAAAACTCTGAATTAGTAGTCACAATATGTTCTCTTACTTGCTAGGTGTGTGAACTTGGGGCAAAAACACTCAGCATTTCCATGCTTCAGTTTCCTGAACTTGAAATGAGAAGTAGTCTCTGACCTGTCTGAAGAAATAGCATTATAGTGAAGATCAGATGCAATAATGTACTTTGAAAAGAACTTTGAAAAGTTTAAATCGATTAACATTGGCAAAGAAGGGACAAAATCGTCCCAATTTTCCAAGGATGGTAGAAAACCCTGGCAAAGCAGAAAAACAACCAAAAAAAATCTAAGGGTGAATGTTATCAGCTTGAGGAACATTGTATTATACAAAATAAGCCTTTTCATATATTATTGACAATATTAAGACAAAATCATAATCAAACATACTGCACCTATATAAAGGAAAGATTAAACCTTTTCAACTTTGCAACTCTGGCGCTGACTGTTCTGATCATTGAGTGCCTCATGTGGCTCAATATTCCTGGGCCAGCTCTAGACATTTTAATTCTCTTTTTTTTAGTTTTCAACATTTACTTTTATAATATTTTGATTTCCAATTTTCTCTCCCTCTTCCCTCCCCAAGACAGTGAGTAATTTGGTATAGGTTATACATGTACAATCATGTTAAACACAATTGCACATTATTTATGTTGTGAAAGAAGAATCAGAACAAAAGGGAAAAACCATGAGAAAGAAAAAATTAAAAAGTGAAAATAGTATGCTTCAGTCTGCATTCAGATTCCATAGTTCTTTCTCTGGATGTGGATAGCTTTTTCTATCATGGGTCTTTTGGCATTGTCTTGGATCACTGTATTGCTGAGAACTCCAAGTCTATCAAAGCTGATATCAAAGCACAATATATCTGTGACTGTGTACAAATTCTCCTGGTTCTGCTCATTTCACTCAGCATCAGTTCACGTCAGTCTTTCTAGGTTTTTCTGAAACCTGCCTGCTCATCATTTCTTATAGATAGCCACTTTCCTAACAGCTTCTGTGATGCCTGGACCCAATAGGATGCAGGGAAACTTGATTCTTTCAAATCCACCTGCTTGGATGTGGTTCTGTAGCTCTGTGGCTCATGCCTGTAACTGAGCAAAGCAAAATAAGTGTCCCTGCCTCCCAGTCCTTTTATTTATTGTTTCCTCCTATTAGAATCTCGCCACCCCCCCCCTTCACATGGACTACATCCCTCCAGTGTTGCTGGGCTGTAAACTCCATCTCCTGTAGCCAGAGCAATCCTGTGTTCCTGATTGGTGAGCAGTCACATTTTGGTACCTACCCTATTGTATTTGGAGCATCTCCACACTATGCTACTTTTTCCCTCAACCTCCCCCCTTCTCTTGCTCTGATAATAGTAATTAGGTCAATAGTAACATTCCTAGAAAAGTCCAAACTCTGCTCTCTGACCACTGCCCTTTACATGTGTTCATCTATTGAATTTAAGCTTCTTGAAAGCTGATTACTTTTTTCTCTTTGTATTTGAATCACAAGTCCTTAGCTCAGGGTTTGCTACATAGTAAACTCATTTTTTTTTTTTTGTGCAAATGAGGATACTGAGATAAATAAGGTTAAGTAACACCACTAGTAAATGTCTGGGGCCAGATTTAAACTTTTTTCAGGCTTAATGTCCTATTCACCCAGGGGCAAGAGAAGTGGCATAATGGATAGGACACTGAGCCTGAAGTGAGGAAGACAAAAATTTAAATCTGGCTCTGGACATTTACTACTTGTGTTACTTAACCTTATTTGCATTTCTCCTTTCTTGTACCTTCCCTCCCCCATCTCTTTCCTCCCCAACTTAGTGCAATTTAGGCACTTAAATGTTTATCAAATGCACAAAGAATATAAATTACATTCTAGTTAATCCCATGAACTAGAAACTAGGATCAGAAAACAACCTTAGCAAGTTTATATGGGAGTGGGATAATTTGCTTCTATTTCAGGTATGACACATGGAGAAATTTTTTCCATATGTGTTTTGAGAATATTTGGGGTAAAAGGGGTGACAATGTAGATGATTCATTTGATTTTAACACCATTTTGATTAACTGCTAATTTCAAATTATCCAGTTTAAATAACTTATTTTAATTTCCCTTAGCAAATCTAAACTAATTTCCTAACAATAATTTGCTGTGGTTAATTTGAGAGAAAGATATAAATATTTTCTTATTCTTATTTTTTTTTAAAAAGCATTATAGACTATCTTTACATAATGAAACGAGGAAACATACTCTAGCCTTGTGGTGCTTTCAGTGAATGCAGTGTCTATATTTTTGGTTTTTTTATGGAGTTATCAGTTCTAATATTTCATATGTGTTTCATATGTGTCTCATAAACCATTTGCTTTTCATCTATAAATCTCCACCTGACTATGCTGTTATTTCATAATTCAATGGTAAGAATTATTTTCCTTTAATAGAATTAATTGATTCAGAGTATTTAGCATCTCTATCAGCCACTCTGCAGTTAATCATATATTATCGAGTGATAGCTCTTAGCTTCTGTTAGCTGGAGTTGAAATTGCTTAAGGCTAGGGATGGCATATTAAATTTGAATTAAGCAAAAACCACGTATTTTGTTGAATGCACCAATCCAGATGGGTTCCATGAGCATTGCCAGAGAAGGATGATGCATGGAAAAGTAAATTAAGTCAGAGAAATAGTGACACTCATGGTGGTGTGACTGCCGATCTCTGGTTGACCTTCTCTGGTTCTTGCCTTCACCACTTCCATTTTTTACCCTGGTTTTTGGGAAAAACCGTGGCTCTTAACTTGCCTAGCTTCTGCTGTATGATGGTTTAGATACAATTTCGGACTCTATCCATCTTTCCCTTGGGGGTGGAGAGTCAAGTGGAAGGCTTTTCCTCAGGATTGCCCACTCACCAGCACCTGGTGTGATAATAATCTTGTGATAACTGCTTGTTGAGAGAGTATTAATTTTATTGCTGGTTGGAAAATGTAAGTTGCCATAAGCTACATTCACCCGGTCCCTTTTGTGCTAAGTTCTGTAGGTGAGTTGTGTGGAGTGTGAGGGCCATGATGACGGTTGAACAAATGTATGTACGGTACTTCAGAGACCTTAATGTACTATGTGAGCCATTATTACAATATTTTCATACTATTATTATTAGGTATTTTTATAAGCACAAGTCAAATATCAACTGTAGGAAATCTGCCATTTAATTTTCTCTTTAATTAAATGTATTTTGCTTTGAACTAATAATGTGGGCTCTGGATAATTGATAAAAGAAACAGTAGTGGGAGCTTGTGATTGGCGTGCTGACTCAAAGTGTGCCTTGAACTTTGTGTACACAGGTACAAGAAGAAGGAGGGTTTGTGCTATACATCTCAAATGTAATGCTCAGGATTCGACTGGATATCAGTGTGGCTATTGAATGGCTCTATCTCTGTTTTAGAGAAGAAAATCCTCAAAAGGATGCTAAAATGAGACATGTGTGACTGATTCAGCCCAAGGATCGGGCTGAGAAGAAGCAGCAAATCAGCCTGTGTTGGAGATACCCGCACCTACATTTCTGCCAGAGATTATCTGTCAGGAAGCTCACCAAAAGAGGGAATAATTGGTCATCACCGTTGAACTTTTGGCAGAGGCAAAAAAAAAAATCAGCCTAAGCTGTTTGCCCCAATTGACAGCCTAGTATCAATAGGCAATCATTTTTGTTTCCTTAAAAATGGAAGCTTAACTTACTTCCAGCTTTTTGCTTAAAACTAGGAAGAAAAATAGGCACAAAAATAGCATAGACAGTCCCTTTGAATGGCCCTGAATCAAATACTGTCAAAAAGCTGCATACAATATAGCTTCATTGTGTGGCCGGCTTTCATAAAAATTGCCTTCCAGAACACTTTCTCAGAGACAAATAATAGCAAAGGAAGAAAGAATTAAGAGGTGCTGGGAAAGGAGAAAAGATGCATTTGGGGTTGAAATTCGGGATGAGATGAAGAGCTGGTTAAGCAGGGGGCAGCGGAAAGGCTGTTCAGGTGACAAGAAGCCTCGCTCAAGAAGTTTTAGATAAAGACTCAGCTGTGGAAGTGGCAAACCCCAGTATCGTGTCTGGCTCTGGAGGCTCTGGCTTTGTTATGGCGCTCCTCAGCCAACAGGCTGGCAGCATTGCCTAGCTCCCTGGGGACTTGAGTGTCTGGGCAGGGGCATTATTACCGCCTTATTTTATAGGTGGGGAAACTGAGGTGGGAACAAGTCGATTCTCTTAGGGTCACATAGTGACTAAGTGTTGGAGGGTCATCCTGACCCGGTCCAGAGTTTTTTCTATTATGCACCTAGCTACTTTCCAAGCAGAGGTTCTAAAGCTGGAGTTGTTTTTTATGAACATTTTAATAACTGAATTAATAGAATTCACTTCCATTTTAATCCCTAGTAGTTTATTTGGGGCATTTACCAATGTTATTTTGCAAAGGGATCTGTTGGCTTTAGCAGACTGAGAAAGAGCTTAGGAAGCAAGCAAATTCTGAACCCTTGCCTAGGGTGTCCCCCCTTGGGTCTTTGGTATTCTCGCAGGACTATACTTTTTAAGTCTTTGGGGTTCACAGGAAGAGGTCCCCTCTGATACCTGGCTTCCATTCACTTGAGCTTGATCTGGGCTAGGCAAGTCCTGTCCATTTGGCAGGGTTCAGCTGGACTCCCGTTTTCTCCCAACTCTGATGCTCCAGGCTAGAAGCAATGGCCTCTGCCTCTGAGATCTGGTACCATGCATTGTCTGTGCATTTATGTGGGACATCCACAATTTAACTCAACTCAGCAAATATTTACTCAACACCTGCTGGGAGCAGAGTCCTTGTTCTTGAGATGCTACTTGAAATGGCGTGGAGTGAGCATGAAAACTCATACGAGACAGAGCCAAGTGGGAGAGGAAGGAAGCAGAAGCTGAAGGAGAAGAAAACGAGACGGGAAAGAACGTTACACAGGGGAAAGTCGGGGAAGGCTTTGGTGGCAGGTGGCGTTCCTCGAGCCTTCAATTCGGACAGATGAAGATGAGGAAGGTAGGGGACCAGAAGGGCTTGCCACGGTCTTCCTATCGTTGGATTTCTTTTTGTGTTTCTGAGTCCCATCTCTCAGCAAGTCCTCGAGCCCGGGATTGTTGTTTTCCCTTCATTATATTCTCAAGGACCTCTCTAACAGTTCCTTGGAAATGGAAGGCCCCCGTATATGGGGTTTTTCTTTGGATTTGTGTTGATAGAGCAGCCTCTGTTTCTTGGCAGCAAGCAGTAAGTCGAGGAGGAATATTGGAGCAGGGCTCCATTTCAGCCACTATTGGTACCATTCCTTCTCTTTTACCATCACAAAGCAGAAAAATGAGGGGGCTAAATGTTGCTAGGACACAGAATGGTTCCAATTCACATTCTGAGTGAGTGAGTGAGTGTGTGTGTGTGCTGTGCAGAAATGTGTCTTGTTAAGAAAATTCACCACCACATCAGATAAAGTGAAAGAAGGCACTCAAGCCTGGAAGGTGCACCCTGGGTAAAGGCCAATGGGGACCTCTGGAGGCACTTGAGCAGCCCATGCATCTGGAGGCTACAGCAACCCCTTGCTTGCTTTCTTGGCTTTGACCAAGCTTAAACACAACTGGTCTTTCAGTTACACAACAGTATTCTGGGTACTATGGTGTTTGTTAGAAATGCCAGCATGAGAATCCGTGCAGACACTGACTTCTGAGTTGTATCTGGGCACCTAGCAGAAGCTCAGTAAATACTTATTGGTTATCTGTGTTGTCTTAATTTGGAAAATGGGTATCTAAGTGGCTTAATTTAAACTGTATTGTGAAAACTTCATTGCAAATGAGAACTTGCATTTCTGTGGCTCTTTCTGGGTTTTGCAAACTGTCACATATATGATCTTGGTTGTTCCTCCCATCTCCTACAAAGCAGGAAGTCTAAGTATTATTCCCATTTTACAGATAGGGAAACTGAAGTGTAGGAAGGTGAAATGACTTGCCCATCTTTGAGTCAAGGAGAGGAGTTCTTGATCTTTGTCATGTCATGGATCCCTTTGGCAATCTAATGAAGCCTATGGATTCCTTTTCAAAGTTTTTAATTGCATAAAATAAAATAGCCAACAAGCATTTACTTTAAAAAAATATTTTTTGTTGAACACTTCCCAATTACATTTAATAAATTTCAACATTCCTTTTTAAAATTTCATCTTCCAAATTTTCTCCCTTCCTCCACTGAGAAGGCAAACATCATGATATCATATCGTGTGAAGTCATGCAAAACTTGTTTCCATATTATTCAATAAGCTTTTATTAAATACTTACTTTGTACCCAAGCATTGTGCTAAGTTCTGAGAATACAAATGCAAGCAGAAAAAAAGACAATCCCGTCCCTCTAAGAGCTTACAATCTAAAGGAAGAAGACCTTGCCTAAAAGGGAGCTGGAAAGATGGGGGAGGGATGAAGATATGCAGGCAGGGGCATTGTGGAGAAAATTCAGGAGATTTGGGGCTGCCGTCTGGAGAAATCAAGTTAAGAGATCCTCTGAAATCCATTGACTGCTTGCAGCTTTGGGGATCTTAAGAACTCCCATAGTGAGAGTGAAACCTGGTCTCTACCCCAGGTCCATTGAGGAGAAGCCCAATCTTCTTTCCTTTGATATCACTATCAATATCTAGCCACCATTGTGGTAAATGCTCTAGAAGTTATTATTCCTACTTAACAGATGAGACAACTGCAACTAAAAAAAAGGAGGAGGAATAATTTGCTTAGGGTCACACAGTAAGGATCTAAGGTATTCAGATGACAAATCCACTAAACCACACAGACTTTACTAAGGTAGCATGGGAATTTATCTGCAAGAATTTAGCTATGGCCATGGAACAGTCAAGGCTAAGTGATACTTGGGTACATTCATGGCTTCATTAGTGCAGCTGGGCTCCTGCCTGGGAGTGCAAGTTCTAATCTGTCTCTCATTCTATGTAATTCTTGTTCTTTGTCTTTGCAAATCTTCCATAGAAGAACCCACCAGGGGATGTCCTCTGGTTATGTTAATAATATCCAGTTGTTGCCCTTTATTCTTACTGTTATTGTGTGGGCTCTGCCTCCAGGATAGTAGAAGATTCCTCAAATGGGATTTACAGTAATTAGCTTTGTTAGGATGAGATACCTTCACAAGCATGCTATCTCAAGGCTAAGAGAGTTAGGGTTATTCCTAATGAGTGGAGAGAACCAGTGCTATCTGGAGACTGAATCCTAACTAATATGGGATGAGGAGAAGGAACTAATGGACATATGGCAGTTAGGGGCTAGATGGGATAATGTCCATGTAAATCATAGGGTAACCTTATTGGCAAGTGGGATTGAAAAAAGAGTTTTTTTAGTTGGTAGTAGGAACTGAGCAATCTTGGAAGATAGAAGCTGTCACGAAATGGGAGAAACCCAGGAACTTGGAAACTGTGTTGGATGGACAGTAGGGATCTTGTCTATTATAATGACTTTTTAAAAGAGCAGTCTGCCAGGAGAGACCTTATTTTTTTTTTAATTTTATTTTATTTGCATAACATATGTGTGGGTAATTCTTCAACAATAACCCTTACATAGCTTTCCATTACAAATTTTCCCCCCAACTTCCCCACCCCTTCCCTAGATGGCAGGATATCCACTACATGTTAATTATGTTAAAATATTGGCAAATCGAATATATGTATACATATTTCCAAACTTATCATTGTTGTGCAAGAAAAATCTTATCTACACAAACGATATATCAGATAAAGGAAACACAATGTAAGCAAACATCAATCAAGGAGTATGAGAATGTTATGTTGTGGTCCACATTTCGCATCCCTCTCTCTGGGTGTATATGGCTTTCTTCAGTGAACAATTGGAGGTGGTTTGAAACATTTCATTGTTGAAGAGAGCCATGTCCATCAGAATTGATCATCATATAGTACTGTTGTTGCCGTGTATAATGATCTCCTGGTTCTGCTCATTTCACTCAGCATCAGTTCATGTAAGTCTCTCCAGGCCTCTCTGAAATCATCTTGCTGGTCATTTCTTACAGAACAATAATATTCCATAATATTCATATACCATAATTTATTCAGCCATTCTCCAATTGAAGGGCATCTATTCAATTTCCAGTTTCTAGCCACTACAAAAAGGGCTGCCACAAACATTCTTGCACATGTGGGGCCTTTTCCTTTCTTTATGATTTCTTTGGGATATAAGCCCAATAGAAATGCTGCTGGGTCAAAGGGTATGCACAGTTTGATAACTTTTTGAGCATAGCTCCAAATTGTTCTCCAGAATGGCTGTATCCGTTCACAGCTCCACCAACAATGCATCAGTGTCCCAGCCCTCCCACAACCCCTCCAACATTCATCATTAACTTTTCCTGAGAGAGACCTTATTTTTAAAGCAAATTTTTTTAGTATTTTCAAAATTCATTTTTAAGGTTTTGAATTCCAAATTTTCTCCCCCTTCCCCCATTCAGAATGGGAGCAATTTGATGCATGTTATTCATGTTTAGTCATGAAAAACATTTCCATAACAGTCATGTGAAAAATATAAACCCCAAAATACATGCATGCATGTGTACATACATACATACATACACATACACATAAAACCTTCAATTCAATTTGTATTCAGACACCATCAGTTCTTCTTCTGGGAATGGATAGTATTTTTTCGCCTTAAGTCCTTCAGAGTTGTGTTGGATCATTGTAGTTGTTGGAATAAGTTATCCACAGCTGATCATCTTTAACTACTGCTGTTACTTCATATCCAGTTCATTTCACTTGGAATCAACTCAGGGAAGTGTTTCCACATTTTTCTGAGAGCATCCTGCTTGTCATTTCACATAGTAAAATAGTATTATACATATATCATGTATATATATAGATATACATGGATCTATATGCATATATATATATATACATGATACATGTAGAGTACTGTTTTCAGTACATGGATTATGATAGTCCATCATAATCACAATGCACAGTCTCATCCACCATTCCATAATTGATGGGCAAATCCTCAATTTCCAATTCTTTGCCATCAGAAAAGAGCTGTTTTCTGCAATAAGTCATTTTCCTTTTTTAAAATCTCTTTTGGGTTATACTCTTAGTATGGTATTGCCATGTCAAAGGGTATGCATGGTTTTTAGCCTTTTGTTCCAAATTTCTCTAAAGAAAAGTTGGATCAGTTCACTTTTCCACCATCAGTATATTAATGCCTCATTTTTCCCAATTCCCCTCCAACATTTGTCTTTTTTTTTTCTTTTTGGTCCCAATGCCCTGTTTAGTAGGTATAAGGCAGTACCTCAGAATTTTTTAAATTTGCATTTCTGGGAGAGACTTTAGCTAGTGCTATAGGTGAACATATTACGTCTCTGCTCCACTTTGAAATCATTTAGTCTTAAATCTTTTTGCTGTCTGTACTTTAATAATAGGCTTTGTCTCCAGATAAAGACAAACTGGTTTTTATTTCATTCTGAGTGTTTCCTGTAAATGAATAGATCATATTACGGGGGAGAGCCAAGGACAACCATGTACAAATTTGCAGATACACAGGGAAACAGAACCTAAGAGTATATGTCAACATGTTTTATGTATCATTTGATGTTGGTGCTAGATAATTAAACAAAGTTCTCTTTTCAAACCCGCAATAGAATCTCATCTGATTTTTATATGTAAGGGGAACACCTTGTCCAAGGGAAGCCTATATAGCTGCATTTTGTTCCATGGAATCAAATGATTTTTTGGAAGAAAACAGTGAGATCTCATTCTCTACACCCCTTGGCTGTGTGGCTGTGACTGTGAGGTCTGGTGGACATGGTTTGTTACATGCTGTACATTGGTTTGTTTTACTTAGATGTTTTTCCTTGCTATGAAGAATTCTCAGGGAGGGGAAACTATTGGGAAGCAACAGTGATATTTAAAAAAAAAACAAACCCAGAAAGTATAAATAAAATGTTCTATTTGAAAAGGGAAAAAAATTTGTTATTGAAAATTATCTGCCAGTATCTACCTCTTAATGGACATGGGATTTAGAACTGGGAGGAACCTTAAAAGGCTTCCAGTCCTCAATGCAAATTTTATAGATGAGTAAACTGAGGCTCAGAAAGGTGAAGTCATGCAGGTATCACTAGTTGTTGGGGTTGTTCATCCTTGGTTCTTGAGAAGGCCAGTGACATCAGGAGGGGATGTCTTGCAAGTGAATTGGATTTAAGTAATGGAAAGCCATCAGCTTCAGTCACCAGAGTCCGGGGTATGAGGTGCTGTGGGAGACCGTGGCTTGTTAAGCTGAGGTCTTTCCCAGGTCTCCATTGTCTCAGGCAACACCCATTCAGGGGATCCCTAATAGGCTGAGAGACTTGGTCATTGAAAAAAGAGGCAACTAGGGAGTGCCACAGTCAGGAAAACGATTTCCTGAGTTCAAATCCATCCTCAGACACCTACTGGCTGTGTGAGCCTGGCTAAGTCATTTTACTCTTCTTTGCCTCAACTGTAAAATGGGTTAATACAAGAACTTAGTCGAGAGACAGACAGATTGGTTCAGACTAGATGGCTTCTGTTCTAGTTCTCAATCTATGATTTTTTTCATCTCATGATTTTAGAGTCATTAAATGGTGGAATATTAGAAATAGGAGATATTTTAGTTATCTAATACAGAGGTTCTTAATTATTTCACTGTAACTAAAATAATTGATTTCTTTTATATTTTTATATGTTTTATGTAGTGTCACTAGAAACATTATTCTGAGAAGGGGGCCATGGGAGTCACCAGACCATGGCACAGAAATGGTTCAGAATGCTTGATTTAGTCTAATTCCCTCAAATTCCAGATAAGGAAATGGAGGCCGAGCTAAGCAAGGCAATTTCCTCCCAGTGTTACTTCTGGGTCCTATCCCATCTGGAGTTTGGTAGAATTATTGAAGGTTCTGGGAACCCTAATGAAGCCCCCACATTGCAAAGGCTAATCATGACTCGTGCCTTTTCTGCACATTAATTACAGAGGTCCAAGTGGAGGGAGGGAGACCTGGACTGGTCTAGGACTTGTCTCAGTCTTGCCCCATCTCACGTCTGTTTTCATGGCAGCTGAAAGTTGTCAGGATGATACCATGATGCTCAAGAGTTTCATGCTTCTCAGTGATCCAGTTTTGGTGCAAAATACTTCATAGTATTTTTTCTGTAACAGTGAGGAAAAGGATGCTCCTGTGGTATATTTACAAGCTTTCCAAACAAGGCTTCCATATTGAAAATCCTGTGCTGACTTTGACCTTTTCGTTTTCTTCACCTCTTAGAGCTGGCCAGTCACCAAGCATTCTCAATTCTATTCGATTTAAACGGTACCTTCTTTAAGAAACCTAACGTGACACAGCAGTAATAATTACTCCCCACCTCCTGCCATGTTGCACCTTGTTCAATTAAATTTAAAAAGCCCTTACCATATGCTTCTTATGTACCAGTCACTGGGTATAAAATTACAGAAAAGGAAACAGTCCCTGTTCTCAATTAACTTACAGTACTTTTTATTGGAGATAAAAGCCAGGTATACAAATAATTGAGGAGGCCTTGAGAAGGGTCTCATGAAGAAGAAGGAGCATGAGTTGAGTCTGAGTAGGGCTGTCATTCCTCAGTGCCAGCGGTGCTGTTTATAGTGTACACTTGAGAAATGCTTGTGGAAACTGTGAATGACTTCTGTCTTCTCAGCCACACAATGACCCGAGGGACTCATGATGGAAAATGCTGTCTATCTCCGGAGAAAGAACGGATTGTCTGAGAACACACCAAAGCTTGCTTTCTTTTCTTTCTTTTCTTAGTTCTCTTTTAGAAAATGACCAATATGGAAATATGTTTTATATGATTACACATATACACATACATACACAAAAGCTATATCAAATTGCTTATCATCTCAGGGAGAGGGGAAAGGAGGGAAGGAAGCAGAGAATTTGGAATTCAAAATGAAAAAAAAAGAACATTAAAAATTGTTTCTACATGTAATTGGAGAAAAATAAAATATTATTAAAAAAGAAATGCTTGTTGAATTGGTTGGGAACAAAGGTGATGATAAATGTGAACAGATTAAAAAGTATTTAAAGTTGAAGTTGCATTTTTCCCCCTAAGAGTGGTGTTTTTCATGCTAAACCTTAGTTGCCAAGGCAAACTCATCCCTACATTAATTATATAGTTAGAAATACAGCAGAGAAAAATGGGTATTGATCATAAGCTATTCCATTCTACTTCTTCAGTATTAATTGAAAGTTATTCCTCAGATGCTACTTAAGAGAAATCCTCTAAGGCTCCTTGGGAAAAAGTACTTAATATTTATTTGGGGATGTTAAATGAACTCATAGAAAAACATCTGTTGTTTTTTTATTATTATAAATTTAACTCTCAACAGATACTAAGAATACAAAAATGAGGAGATCTCCAAATACAGCCATGAAATTCAAGCCAATTACATTTCTATTAAAAAAAAATAAGGGTTTCTATTTGGATTAAGGATCTGGGTGTTGGGCTGTTAGATGGGTGGTCACCAAAACATGCCCTTCTGTAGCAAAGGGCCAGTGAAAACATGAGCTACATCATTTCCCTGATAGTTATTTGTGTTACCCAAGGAGTGGATGATCATGACACAAAAGATGCAGGGTAACCTTTGGGGTTGTCTTTAACTCATCTGACCTTAAAACTTTTGAAAATTTTTCTTCTATATTGTTCAATGACAGTTGAATCAATGACTGATACCAGGTCATCCTCAGATTTATTGTGAGATTTCAAAGAAATAATAGTTCAAACAGAGAGCCTTTTGCCCCTTCCCCAAGAAAATAATATTTAAAGACATTCACTCATTTATTTATTTTGATTTAAAGTCTTGAAAATACTAGGAAACTCCTTCCTTCCCCGACCTGAATTCAAATCCCAAATCTATTTTCTTTTTTTAATCATTTGTAAGATGTGGAAATTGTTCTTAGCTTCCTTTTAGCCTTAAATCTCATGACTCTAAATAAATATGTGTGTGAGTAAATGTAAATATTTCAACAAAATTTGGTGTGACTAAGGAACAAAAGTTAACTAAGTACATCAGAAGGGATTGGGGGCGGGGAATTGAACGTGAGAGTTGTTGGACTGAGGTTGAAAACATGTCGATCCCACACTTATGGATCACAATCAAGCGTGGAAATTAGGAAGCTGTCCCCAGGAGAGCCAAGACTAACCCAAACCCTCACAGTAGTCAGTGGGTCAGCGACCAAACATAAGTTTAGGAATATAAGAGGATATACAAGTCAAAGGTCAGCTAAAGCAGCTAGTTCTAATCTAGGCAAGCAAAAATTAGGGCATGTGTAGATACTGGGGCTCAGAGCAAGTAGAGAATGATAAAGCAGGTAGGTGGAAGTGAGAATACACACAACTGATATTATAATAAATAGCTAATGAAATTAGCTAGGTAGCTAGAAGACATAAGGATTCAATAAGTCTTAAGAACTTAGATACAGATACAAAAGGCTAGTTATGAAGGCCAGAAGACACTGAACGAGCAGGTTAATTGAATGTAAGAATGGACATAAAGCTTAAGCGCCAGCTAATACCCCAACTTTGATTCCAAAGCAGTAAGATGCTTGCAAGGCACTGCCCATAATAAGATATATTGTATAATATATGTAATATAGGGAGATTAAAAATGAAAACAGTGTTCAGCTAACTTCTAGTACATTTTGTTGGGGATAAATCATAAATAGATGTGGCTAGATATAGTCAACAACTGTTATGGGCATAAGAACTAATGGTTGTATGAGTCAGGGTAAGATGATTGGTTATAATTAGGTAAAAAAGCATACTTGTCTGGAAGGAGCAACATGTAGGTGGGGATAGAGAGTTGATCCTGAAAAAGCATTCTAGAAGGGGAGCAAAGAGGCTGAAATATGAGGGCAGAAGTGTTTTGGAGCTAGTTTATACCCACTCCTAGGAGAAGCAAGTGTTAAAATTTCAGTGTGAACGTTTATACCTCAGAAATTGGTAAGCATTGTAATTCAGATCTTGATTTATGATTTTGTTAATTGCCCAAATTTAAGAAAGTGATTGATAAAGTATTAATAAAGCAGATTAAATTTAAAAGTATGTTATATAAACTTTTTTTTCAGAGCTACATATGTTTTGTTTGTACAAAAATATTTTTAATTTAATGTAATGGAAGTTATCTGCTCTACATCTCACTCTGTTCCCTCTTATTTATTCTTAAATTGCCTATCCATAAAAAGTTTTTTTTTTAAAAACAATTTTGTCCATCATGTCCTTTTACAAAGATGGCCTTCCTAGTGAAGGACTTGACATCCTTTAAGTACACTCATATCTTTCATCCCTGGTATGTTTTGTTTTTCAAAGTTCAGAAAGATGATGATAAATAAAGAAGTTAACAGTAAAAACAATCACACAGGGAACCTATAGTTTCCTTTAAGGATAATAACCAAGGCAAATGGTGGGCAGCTGTCCCACCTAAACTCATGAAGGGGAGGTTTAACTTCAGACTCATGGTTATAAAAAGATGCACATGCCATAAGATGGTGCACATGGCAGATTGCTTAGGATCCTTCTTTTCCTTGTCTTTTGAAACTTCCACCTGACTGGATGCCCATCCCCTTTTCCATCCTACCTCCTTGCTCCCAGTCCAAGGCTCTGGATTCGGCTCTATTCATTAGACATATTCTCTTTATCTTATGGACGTTTGTAAGAAAAAAAAAAGGGTCATAGGGGCAGCTAGGTGGTGCAGTGGATTGAGCACCAACCCTGAAGTTAGGAGTACCTGAGTTCAAATGTGATCTCAGACATTGAACACTTCCTAGCTGTGTGACCCTGGGCAAGTCACTTAACCCCAGTTACCTCAAAAAAGAGTCATAATTTGGAATTGGATGAAATCTTAAAAGTCATCCAATCTAACCTTGCCACTATTGACAGATGAAGAGATTGATGGCTGAAAAGTTAAGTGACCCACCTAAAAGCAAGTAGATTTGTATTTTGAACTCAGTTCTTCTCATAACAAATCCAGTATTTTCTATTTTTACCAAAAAGGAGCAGTTAAGAAGTCTATTGCTATAGTGTTAGTCTTGTTCCCTGTGTTTCGTTATCTGTAAAACAGGATAATAATAATACCCACCTTAGAGGATTGTTGTAAAGATTAAATGAGATGATATTTGTAAAGTGCTTAGCACAATACCTGGCACATAGTAGGTGCTTAATCTTTGTTCTCTTCCCCCTTTCTTTCCCCCTCTATAACAATGAGGTCAGAGATGAAGTTCTTGTTTTCATTTCCTGTTATGCAGCCCTAGAAGTGATAGAGGAATATTATTCCCTGGGATATCAGTTTCAATTGGATGTCAGGGAGAAGACTATGGGGGAACTATAATAATAACTAGTATAATATTATATATATACATATACATATATGTATATATAAAATGACTAACATTTATATAGCACTTCAGTGAACCTCCTAGCCTTGTGAAGTTATGTGATATTATCATCTTATTTTACAGATGAGGAAATTGAGGGTGGAAAAGATTAAGTAACTTACCTGGAGCCATACAATTCAATGTCAGTGTCTATCACAGTGATGTCAATGTCAGTATTTGACACAGTTAGTCAATGTCAGTGTCTGTCACAGCTTTGTCAATGTCAATGTCAGTCACAGCTAGTCAATATCAGTGTCTGCCAGAGTTAGTCAATGTCAGTGTCTGTCACAGCTATGTCA
>JAJPUD010000437.1:23996-164640 GCA_023553655.1 Myrmecobius fasciatus
TATCAGTGTCTATCAGAGTTAGTCAATGTCAGTGTCTGTCACAGCTAGTGAATGTCACAGCTAGTTGGTATTAGTGTCTGTCTCAGCTAGTCAATGTCAGTGTCTGTCTCAGCTAGTCAATGTCAGTGTCTGTCATAGCTAGTCAATGTCAAGTTTGAGGGAGGACTTGAAGTCGATTCTTCCTGACTCCAAGGCCAGGATTCTATCCACTTTATCATCTACCTGCTGATCTGGGGATGGGGGGAATGTCTATTGAAACTCCACCTGATAAAAAGCATTCGTTTCTTCACTGAGAAAGAGCATTGATTGTTGAACCCTGAAGTGCCCTTGACAATTCTATGTATCCAAAGAACTGTGATACAAAGCAGAGAAGGGAATTAATTATTAACATAGACATGATAAAAGTGAGAATAAAGATGGTGAAATTGAATGGAAGAAAGATGTGTGTGTGTGTGTGTGTGTGTGTGTGTGTGTGTGTGTGTGTGAAGCAATCTTTATGATCATTCACACAGGAAAAGGAATAATCTTTTTGGGTGAGATAGTCATGATCTAATCATTAGGCATATTCAGGATAAGGTCAGATAACTTTATGACAGGAGTAGTTCAGAGCATTTTCTGCTAGATGCGGAGGACTGGGATAAATGATCTGAGAAGTCCCTTGCAGGCTTCTAACCTAATAGACACAACTCAGAGCTGACAGGGGAGGTAGTTATTCAAACTTGGCAATAACAGAATCCAAAAAAACATCTCTGCTTCCCCCGCCCCTTTTCTCCATGAAAAGTGAGGGTGAAAGGTTCAGCTTTCATGCAGTGTGATCAGATTTTTGCCTAGTTGATCATCTTTCTACCTTTCCTCTTATCTACCAATGACTGGAATCAACCATGAGCACTAGTGTGGAGGTGCCCCTAATACAAATACTTCTCCCTCCTCTCCCTTTTTGTAAATGAGCCTTCCAGGAACCAGCACTCAGACAACAGTGATAGTTCTAAGAGGTTATTTTATTAAGTGGTTCTTCCTTAGGAAAATGTAAGCTAATTCAGGAGACTTTTGCTCTGCTTCCGAGACTTCTTCAGGAAGGGACAAATAAAACTCAGGAAAAAGCTGAGCCCAATCATGACCCACTTTAATGCATGGTTTTTATCTGGCTATAGGCTAATTTGATAAAAATGGCATAAGCCCTGTAGCTGGTATCCAGGACTCAGAGACAGTTATTAGTTAATTTGGTACTCAAGGTAAAAATTCTACAATTGCATCCTCTTTGCCCTCCGGCCTAAAGCCATCAATTGCTTCAGATAGTAAGTACAAATTTTAGATATTTTTTCTGTGCCCCTCATGTTGGTGTACCCAAGGCAAGTGCCACACTTGGCCTGCCTTTGTTACAGCTCTGCTGAATGCTAAATGGCTCAAACTTAATGAGGCTCCCACGGGAAAGCTAGAGGCTTCCCTTTTTTGTCTAAAGAGAGAGAAATGTCAAGCACCAAAACTTAGATGGAGTTAAAACCAGGAAAAACAATGCTTTTCTAATGAAGTAACCAAAAAAGGTAACCATTTTTAATAATAATAAAATAATAATGATGATGGTAATGAGAGCTAACAGTTATATAGTATTTACTAAGGGCCAGGCACTGTGCTAAGAATGTTATAATTTTTATCTTATTTGATCTTCATAATAACTCTAGGGGATAGGTACCATTAATATCTCCATTATACAGATAAGGAGACTGAGGCAAATGGAGACCAGTTGATTTGCTCTTGATCAGCAGTTAGTATGGGTCTGATGCTGGATTTGAACTCAGGTCTACTTGATTCCAAGCTCAGAATTAATTTTATCTCCTCATTTGTCCATCAAAACCAACATCAACAGAAGAAAAATAATCCTCCTTACAAATAGGTATATTCACATAAAGCAATTTCCCACATTGGCCATGCCCAAAAATGTAGGTCTCATTCTGTATCTTGACTCTATCTCTTCTCTGAGAGGAAGTCATACTTTGCCTTCAATCCTCTGGAAATATGGTTCACCTATGAAGTGATCAGAATTCTTAAATCTTTTGAAGTTGTTTTTTAATCTATAATGACATTGTATAAGTTGTTCTCTTGGTCCTGCTCACTTTACTCTGCATCAGTTCATAAAGTCTTTCTCTTTTTCTGTAGAAGTGTCCAGTTTATCATTTCTTATAGTTTAAGGATATGTCATTACGTTTATGTGCCAGAATTTGTTTAGCACTTCTCCAAATGATGGCCACCCACTTCCAGTTCTTTGCCATCACAGAGAGAGATGTCATAAATATTTTTGTACAAATAAGTTCTTTTCCTCTTCTTTGATCTCTTTGGAGCATAGCTGCAATAATGATATTGCGGGGTCCAAGGGTATACACAACTGAGTGATTTTGGGGCCATAGTTCCAAATTGCTTTCCAGAAAAGCCTGGTCTAATGCCATGAAGAACTTTGCATTGGCAAGAGTATGAAGTGTATGTGTGTGTGTGTTTATTGGTTGATTGAATATAGGGGCTTTAGGTCTTTTTAAAAATTTAAAAAAAAAAAACCACCCTAGGGGTGGTTAAACATGGCAATGTAGTATTGAAAAGTGAGTCCTGGATTTGAAGTCGGGAGTCCTGAGGTTGTCTTAGCCCTGCTAGATATTAGCTGTGTTATTCTAAGCAATTTTAACAAACATTTATTAGACACCGCCCTCAAAGCATTGTCTTAAGTGCTAGTTATACGTGGAAAAAACAAAAACAGTCATTGCCTTTAAGGACTTTGTATTTATATTTTGTTATGGAGAGCTATATTTGAATTCAGGTCCTCCTGACTCCAGGGGCCAGTGCTCTGACCACTACAGTGCCATCTTATCTGCCCTTCTCTCAGGCTTTTATAATTAAATTGTTTAAGGAAGTTCATTTGTGACATCGGATTGATTTGAAAAGCAATGAAGAACTAACAAGTCGTTGTAGAAATCTTGTTTTATTCGGAGTCGGTGGAGAATTGGGAGAAAAAGGCTTGACTGTCAGAGCAGGAAGGAATTCTGCCTCTGGTCTCCAGACCTTTGTGTGAGCCAGCCCTTATGTCTGCTATGCTTCCTCTGTCTTCCTCTCTGACAATTGTGACACTTCCTACAGGAAGCTTTTCCTCATCTCTCTTGATTATGAGTGTTCCCTCCCTCTCCATTATCTTCTCTTTATATATTTCATTATTGCAGCAGAATAGATTAGGCTTAAATCTTACCTCTGATACTTATCAACTGCATAATTCTGAGCAAGTTACTTGACTTTTTTCCTTTTCTGCTTCTTCTCCCAAGTCAGAAGCACAGAAATCTGCTCAGGGAAGGTAGTTCCTGGATGGATAGTTCTGACCAAATCACTGATGCTTCCTGTGTCTGGATCACTGTCGTGTCTGACCTTAGAATGCAAGCACCTTGAGGGAAGGAACTATTTTTTTTATATTGTCTTTGTATGAGCAGTCTATGGTGCCCATAGTAGATTTTATTGGGTTAGATTTACAGATGAGGAAACTGAGGTCCAAAGGAGTTAAGATGGTCTCAAAGCTAGTGTCCAAGTGCATGTTTTTAGTTTTCCAAGCTGTTGCTCTCCACACTATACTGCGCTGCCTTTCTCACTTATTCCCAGGGGAGGGTAAATTGGGGTGCTTGTCTTAGTACTTTGTTACTGGCACTGAGCAATGACCCGAGGAAGCACTTTGAGAGGAAGAAAAGTAGATCTGGTGTTTACAAAAGGTCAGGGATTCACTTATTTGTATGTAATTTCTGGGACCACCGTCCGACCCAACCAGAATCTATCTGAGATACACGTAACACAGAATATTTTTGTCAAGTCCGTCCATACAACTGCACCCCTTTTCTCCTTTGCCAAGGTGAAGTCCCTCACAGTTGTACACATTCGACATCATGTTCAAAATACACAATTGTCAGTTAGTGATGAAGGACTGGGGTGCAGGAGAGAAGCTACAGCTGGATTCTCATCTGGGAATCAGCTACATAGAGATGGTGACTGAGCCCTGGGGAGCTGTGACCAAGTGAGACAGAATAGAGGGGCTCGGGATAGAGCTTAGGGGCTTACTATCACCATCATCAACAATGAGCATTTATTAAGCACTTACTACATGCCAAGGACTATGTACTGGAAATATGGAGAAACATTTTGTTCCTGCCCTTAAGGGCTCACTCAGTGCATACAAGAGGCCACATATTCTAAGTCGGGAGATCTGCTTTGAATCCCGACATGGATACTTGGTGCAAGATTGTGGGAGCATCACTTAATCGCTTGAAATTTTGGAGCTTTGTACCTATGTGAAATCCATGCTCCCAACTTCTGCCTATTCTATTCTTTCTTTCCAAGGTGGAGCCTCTCACACTCACACAGGCTGTCTGAGATGCTTCTGGGTCTTCAGGGTCAAAATGTCCAGCTGTCAGTCTGTGATGACAGACTGGGCTCAGGGGGGGAGGCTGGGGCTGGGTTCCAGATCCGGGGACTATCTGCACAGACATGGTGAGGGAACCCATGGGAGAACCTGGACACTGGGAGCAGTGGAATGAGCATCACTGGCTTTGTAATCAAAGCACCTGGGCTCATATCTCACCTCTGATACTTATTACCTGGATGGCCTACGGCACTGAGCCACTTCACTTCAGCCTCACCTGTAAAATGAGGAGGTTGAACTCTATTGTTAATATAACATGATGGCAATGATAAGAGTAGCATTTGACTAACCACTGCAAGATTTGGCTTCAAGCCTACCCCTCCTAAATCTGGGGAAATTTCTTAAACCCCCCAAGCCTCATTTCTTCCACCTGTAAAGTGGGGATAATAATGCCCACAGTATAGTTCTCATAGAGAAGAAAAGGCTGAGTGCCATCTGAATGAGAACAATAATGACTGAGCAAAGTCCCTAGCTGGTAAGAGCTCTGATACTTTGCTGTTTTCCCATTGGAAAAATATAGCTCAGAACCCCTGCTGTCTGCCTTACAGAGAGATTATGAGACTAAATGAGAGAGCATTTATAAAATGCTTTCAGCCACATGGAAGAAAGGTGCTATCTAATTATTTTTTATTATTATTAATGTGACTAATGCTGATTACTGTGGGGTTTTGCTGCTTCCCCAATCTTAGGTTTTAGTGCTTTGGGTTGTGGTGAATGCTGCACTTTTAAAGTCACCCTTCAATTGAGAATTTGCTGCCAAGAGCATTTGTCCCTTCCATTCTGCAATCTACTATGCTGGAAACAGGAGTCTTGGGATCTCCTAATAGCTTATGGCTTTTACATTTATTCCTATTGCCCATAGATTATGCACAAAGAGCTGCTTTCTCCTGTGACAAATACCCAGCAAATCCCTTCCTTCAGCAAGATGATTCTTGAGGTGTTCTTTATTGTTATTTTTTTAGGTTTATTTTTAAAAAATCATACCCACATATATAATTTCCCAGAAAACACTAAAACCAATTCAACTGAGGGGGTCCAGCTTGGCTAAATTGTCCAACCACTGGTTTTTGAGATTTAGGACATTAGCAGAATTTCAGGACTGAATTATTGTCCCCTTGTCACCAGGGAGATCATTTCACACACGTGACTATTTGAATGGCGGCAGAAAGACCCTTATTCAAGCCTCCCTTAGCTTTCTGCTTGGCTTATTGTTAGCATCTCTGCAGGTAAGAACAAACAAAAAAGGAATTGAGTGAGTTGGTGCTGCCAACAGGAAAGAAGGGGGCCCAAAGAGAGGAAATCTTGTAATTACACCATCTGGCAGAAGTGCAAGTTGCCTAAGGTCTTGAAAGAGAGAGAACCAGGCTCCACTAAGGAGTTACTTCTGGGATGATGTTGAAATGAGATTTGGGGGGAAAAGGTGAATCAATGATACACCACATTTATGTATGCTGTCAGTTTCCAGGCAATGTCATTATTGTCACTTTTCTGCCTTAAGCTCCTGCCTCTGGCTTCTGGGAATGAGGCTAAAATATGTTTTCCTTGGTGATATTTATTTCTCACCTTTCTTCCTTCTTTCTCTCCCTCCTTTCTCCTTCCCCCAACTCATCCTTACTATTTTCCATTCACCATCCCCAATTCTGAAATCTTAAAAGGGTCCCGATCTTGTTTCTATTCCTTTGTTGTGGTGTGGTTTTCAGACATGTGACAAAGATTCATTTTTACAATCTTGCATTTAAGGTGGCTTTCCATATCACAGAGACAGCTGAGAAATCAATGTCAGGCTGAAATTCAGACAAGCACCCGGGCTCAAATAAGCTCGGAACTAAAGATGCAACACCTCTGCTTCTGGGAACAGGACATGTGGTGACCAAATGACATATGGCTTTAATTCATCTATGCAAGGTCCAGTTTAGGCAGCATCTCCCTCCCTCCCTCCCAAGTGATTTATGGACAAGTTGTCTTTCTTTGGTGATGTGTTTTTAAAATGAATCAATCATTTCCCTGCTTATTATCTGATCCTATTACACTAGTCCATTCTGATTCCAGATTCTGTGGCCATCTGACATCACGAATCCGCTTCTCAGGCTCAGGGAGCTGCAGTGATTACCACAGTGGAAAATGCCAATGTTTAATCCTTGGGGAGACAGTAGAAAACACACTATGAGCTAGTCTCTGCCTCATTTGGGGGGATTAAGGAACCCCGACTGATTTCCAGAACCATAACTAAGAATACTGTGTCTGGGGACAATTCAGTGGGAAATCAATCAATAAGCATGTTCAGGGGGGATGAGTCCTTCTGTGTGAGGGCTTGCTGAGCCCTTTTCAGGGCTGCTCATCCACCTTTGGTGTCCAACTTTTCAACTGTCACCTGTGGCTCTGGAGCATATACAGCAGTTACACTCCAGTAACAGCACCTCAGGGGACAGGCCAAGTCACCTGGAGGACAAACTGAGTCTTTTGGTGAGTTAGGGGGATGTCTGCCCCAAGCACGTGGAGCCTTTGCCTGGTGGGACAGGGAAATGAGAACAATCTGTGGCCGAAGCGGCCAATGGGAAGTCAGATGTCAAAGACGCTGACCAAGGTCCTCGCTGCACCCTGGGCACTGCCAGCAATCCTGACTTTGGCTTTGCCCCTGGACTTCTATAACTCTGAGAAAGAGCATGGGGCGGATGGTTGTACAGCTCTGCCCATTCGCAGGGAAGCCCTCACATCATCTCCGGGCACTGGTCCTCTTCAAAAGTGATGGACAAACAACAGCAACAGTTATGGGCCCATTACTGGGCTAAGCACTCGGAGAAAAGCCAAAGGACTACCTTTTGCTCTCAGTGAGCTAAAAAAGAGTAGGAGACAAGAAGAAAACAACTATCTAATGATTTATCTTATATGTGACATGTGTATCCTCTGTGTTTCTCTCTCTCTCTCTCTATACATATACACATATGATCTAAACAAGATAAATTGGATATAATCAGTAACATTAGCATTAAAGGGATCATGAAAGATTTTTTTTTGGTAGAAGGCAGAATTTCAGCTGGGACCTGAAAGAAGTAAGGGAAGCCAGGAGGAGGGGATATGGAGGGAGCATATTCCAGGAAGGAGGGACAGCAATGAGAATGCTCAAGTACTAGATGGAGTGCCCTCTGCCAGGAGCAGCCTGGAGACCAGTGCCACTGGATTGCAGAGTGTGTGGTGAGGAGTCCGATGAGAGAAGACTGGAGAATGAGAGGAGAGAAATGATGTCTGAGCTACGGCCACTTCTGTCTGTGGTTGAGGATGATGAGGGCTTTGAGGGGCCAGGAGACTGGACAGCTCTACAAGGCAGGGGCAAGGGGACTAATCGGGCAGTGGTGAATCAGGCACTAAAACTCTGGAGGAGGAAGGAAGAGGGCCAGAATGTGACACAACAATAAACAGATCCTGGATGACATGGAGTGAGCTCTGAAAGAAGATGTGGTTGCTAAGTGATAGCGGCAGAGGGAGAGAATCTGAGATCAACAAATACTTGTTGATTAAAAGTGGATCTTGGAAGGAGCACATCTATACAGTTCCTAAAACTTATCTGCTGCCTAGGTCAGCCAGTCAGTCAATAAGCACTTTATGTTTGTATTTATTTATTCATTCATTTATTTGCTGAGGAATTTGGAATTAAGTGACTTGCTCAGGGTCACACAGCTAGGAAGCATTAAAATGTTTGAAATCAGATTTGAACTCAGGGCCTCCTGACTTCAGGGCTGGTGCTCTATTTACTGTACCACCTAGCTGCTCCAATAAGCATTTATTAAGTACTTACTACATACCAGGCACTGTGTTTAGTACCAGGGATCCAAAAGAAGGCAAAAGGGCTCAGTAAACTCACAATCCAATAGACTTAGGATGAATAACCGTGTACAAACAGGATGAACGAGGGATGATCAATAGCACGAAAACTGATTATGATGTGGGGGGAAGGAAAGAAATTCAAAGGCACACCCTACATTTACATATATATAATAATATAAAACGTAGGCTTGTGTACATGTCTATATACAAAGGGAAGCAGCATGGTTCAGTGAGTGCATGTTGGATCTGCAGGTGGAGGACGATATTTCTATTGTTTATCAGTTTTGTGTCGGACTTGCCTTAACCCCTCCACCGCCTGATGGCTTCTAAGGTGATTTACATAGATTTTCTCAGTCCTGGGAATGGTTTCATTACGTCATTATGTGTCATCTTACTGTGGCCTTCCTGATATTATTATCTCCAATCTCCATTTGAGGAAATGAAGCAGGTAGAGATTATGATGGGTCCTGCCATACACACCCAGCCTGTGTCTGAGGGGGGCTTGGAACTGAGTGGATGGACGACAATTTGGATAAGTCTCTGCACTGCGCCTCCTCCAGTGTTGGAGGACTTGGGTTCAAATCCTGCCTGTCACTCCGGATGGGACATTAGGAGTTGATTTCCTCATTTGTGAAAGGAGAGCACGGAGACAGACGGGCTTTCATGTACCTGAGCCATCTATTATAGTTAATGGGCAAAGGTGGTGGTTGGATCATAGGATTATTCTGATAGTGTTTGGTTCTGATTTTGTTCTTGAATTTGAAGCTCATGAGGATGATATTCTGAAAGTTGTTTGTCTTTGATTCCAAATGGGAATCTTTTCCAGTCTATTTAAAATTCAAGTGTGATATTGGCAGCAACCACCACGGGGAATGTATTGACATGGAGCCAATAGGACTATGTAGAATATAGTTGGAAGGATTTTTTTTTTGGATCTACATTGCTGTCTTTTTTCTTATTTAATATGGTAGCATTCATCATTAACTATAGGGGCCATCTAGGAAGTGCCTGAGGCCAGATTTGAACTCAGGAAGATGAGACTTATCCACTGAGCCACAGAGCTACAAGGTCGATTATCCTTAACATAATTCAAAATCAAGAATTACCTTTTGGACTATTCATTCTTTTTTTTAAAAGAATCCCACAACTTCCTTAGCTAATTTGCTACTCTCCAAAGTCCTTCCCTTTCAGGAGGTAGATATCTTACCTCTAAGGGGAAAACCATGCCCCTTGGCTCTCCTCTCAGTGGGATTGAAGGACAGCTGTTGATAAATGCCCACCATGATGCTTAATGTTCAGTGGATATTGTCAGTGTTGTTGACTTTTTCAAGATGAATCACTCTTTACTCCTTAAAGATTAAAAAAAAAGTCCCCTTTAACTTCCTCTTTTTTTTTCATAGGCTGTAACCAACCACTTTTGGTTGTTTTCTGTTGAAGCTTTTCCTTGTTTTCTTCACCTCCAGATGGAACATGCTGGCCAGCTACACTCCCAAATCTAACTCATACCAGCAGACTGGGTGCTCAGAGGTAGATACTATTTTTCTCAAGAGCTTTGGGATTAATCCTGGGAGGTTTAGGAGGTTTTCTATTCTCATGAGTCCCCCCACTGGTGTCCTTCCTCCCAGGGCTGACTCTTTCTTCCACTTCCAGATACTTGAAGCCCCTCACTCATCCTTCCATCCACCTTGTCTAAAGTCCAGGATTGATTCAATAAGGAAGTGATTTCCACTGATGGAGGAGGTATTAACCCATAGCAGCTTGACACTCATTTTAAGTGGCGGTGCTGTGATTAGAATACACATCTCTAAATTGTGAAGCTCCTAAACCAAGTATGTTATTCAAATGAAGGGTTTTATACATTAATGCTAGAGTAGGCTGACATCAGCTCGTGGAGGGAGTTTCTCCATGGATATGTTTGAGAGGGGTAATAAAGGAACATGGACATCATCTTGTGTACAGGCAGAAGGGCTGTGTTCATAATTCCCTGGTCCCTCCATCACTCTGGTATAAGTAGTTAGGACAGGCTGAGGCAGGGGAGGGGTCCAAAAGTGTGTTCTGTGTAGTAGATCACTATCGTGAACTGGTTTTCTCCAAGGCACTCATGGAGGTTCTTTCTCATATGTAACCATTAACATGCTTTCTTATTTGTGCATAGATTTTCAATAGGAGAAAAATGTCCTCTAACGCTGATGTAACCATGATGGCACTGTGAATCAAAAGCTTCTCTGGGGAGAGACTGGTCATTCACCAGCTGCTTTAGGACAATCTGGGAACAGTGACAAAAGGAGGCTTCTTCTCTTGGCAGGGGTGGGCTGGTTGAGCTGAAGACCTGCGTCTAACACAACTTTGTAACCCACGTCTACCATGGAGTAGTGATGTCCCAGAATTTGAGACCCTAGCTTCTTAGGGTTGGATGGGAAGACCACGTCAACCATCCCCTTTCCAAAGAATGCCTTTATTCAATCACTTGCTGAATCAACCCACATTTATTATCTATGACTCCATGGCCACTATCTGGGATGGGATAGGGATGAAAACACAAAAATAAGGCTGTCCCTGCCCTCAAGAAGCTTGTGTTCTATGTGGGGGCTTTATCAACACCCTGGGTTTAATCAGTGTTTTTCATTCCTTCATTCATGCATCTAGACCAAGCCCCGACTAGAGGGGGGCTGCCCCTCCAAACAGCTGAAATTCAGAAGGCAAATGCTGTTCTTTAGCAACAAGGAAACCACTGAGCTTAACACTTAGCAAGGATAATTGGCGAAAATAGGAAGCTGGCAAGCTTCTCTCTAGGACTTCTCTGTGTTACTCCCATGGGAGACCCCCTCCCCAGGGGCAACTTCACAGCATCCTGGCAGCCACCCAAACATGTACTGCAGAGTTGATTTGAGAGGCCGTTTTGTGTCTTTTGCCTGAGTTACAAAAGTGGCTACTTCTTTATTACTGGGCCCTCTTTTCAGGTGTCAAAGTGACTTGAGAGGTTGCAACTAGCAAATGGGAGAGCAGACCCTCTGTCTCCAAGTTAAGAGTTCTTTCCTCTGGACCTTGGTGGGCAGCTTCGATCACTGAGAAATTTGTTTTTCGAAGTCTGGACCCGCTTCACTTCTGGCCTTTCCCTAAACCTAACCAAACACCATCTCACCATTAGGTGTGTGCGCTTTTGAGACATTTGCAAATAAGAAGATCCAGCTTACTGTTCTGATAACTTTCCCTTCCCCTTTAACCCAGGATAAGGATTCTTAATCTGGACTCCATTTTTTGATGGCTGTATTTTAGTAAAATTAGTTTCCCTTATAATCCTGTGCATTATATTTTATGCATTTAAAACATGATTCTGAGAAGGGGTTCACAGACTTCACCAGCCTGCCAAAGGGGTACGTGGCACAAAACCACTTAAGAACTCCTGATCTAGAACAACAAATGGGCAAGGCCATTAGCAGCAGTGAGTAAGAATATGGTAAGAAAACAACAAATATTTAATGCTTTTTGTGTCTTAGCTCTATGCTAGAACGGGAGACAGTGTGGTACAGGGGGAAACAAAAAATTGGTTCTTGATTCCGAGAGCCCATCTTCATTTTCCCCTTAGTTTCATACTTTCTGTGTCACCTTAGTTAATTTTCCTTCCTTCCTCCCTTCTTCCCTTCCTTCCTTCCTTCCTTCTTCCTGAACCATCCTTTTCATAATTTTTTTATAGTACTAAAGTATTCCATCATAATCATACAACACAATTTATTCAGTCATTCCTCAACTGATGAACAGTCCTTTAATTTTCAATTTTTGCAACCACAAAAAAGAGCTGATATAAATGTTTTTGTACATATAGGTCCTTCCTCCCCTTTTTGACCTTTTTGGGATATAGACCTAGTAGTGGTGTTGCTGAATTAAAGAGTATATACAGTTTTATAGTCCATTAAACATAGTTCTACATTGTTCTCTAGAATAGTTGGAATGATTCACAACTCCACCAACAATGCATGAGTATTCTTGGGCAAGTTTTGTAACCCCCATGAACCTTAACTTTCTTATGAGTAAAATGATGGGATTGTTCTTATGTTTTTAGGGTCCCTTCTAGCTCAATATCTATGAATTTATGATCTAAACTCTTACTGAAATAGTCAATATTCAGAATACTACCTCTAAATTCTCCCTCTCT
This sequence comes from Myrmecobius fasciatus, assembly GCA_023553655.1. Classification (NCBI taxonomy): domain Eukaryota; kingdom Metazoa; phylum Chordata; class Mammalia; order Dasyuromorphia; family Myrmecobiidae; genus Myrmecobius; species Myrmecobius fasciatus. The sequence continues at coordinate 36,410 of JAJPUD010000437.1, forward strand.
CTTGCCTGACTTTTATTCTTTCACTGTTGTGCCCTTCCTTTTTACCTCTCCCCACTTCTTTCAGCACAGGATTGGGAAATATTGTCATATGGACTTGGTCTCTATGATATCACTCCCTGCTTCTTCTCTTACTTCTCTGGCTGCTGCTTCTCTGTCTCTTTTTCTGAACCTTATTCCGGATCATGCTTTCTAACAATAGGTGTCCCTTAGGGTTCTGTCCCTCTTCATTTAGTGATCTCATCAATTTCCATGGATTAAATGACCAACTCTCAAGTCTATCTTTCCTGCCCCCATCTCCCTGCTGACCGCTAATCTTGCTTCTTCAACTGCTTTTCAGGAATCTCAAATTGGATGTCCAGTGGATATTTTAAACCCCGCAACTTATTGTCTTTCCCCCTAAAACCTTTCCTCCTACCTTTCCTATTAACTATAGAAAGCAACAGAATCCTCCTTATTTCTCAAGCAGTCATCCTGGCTTTCTTACTGTCTCTCACCTCTTCTATCCAACTGTAAGACCTATTGATTCCTCCTTGCCAGCATCTCTGGAATAAGCTATCACGCAAGTGCAGGTCTTTATGACCTTAAGCTTGGACTTTCATAATAGTGTGCTAGTGCATCTGCCTGCCTCAGGTCTCCAATCCATTCTCTGTTTATCCAGCAAAGTGATTTTTCTTAAAGCTCAGATATGATCATGTCACTATGCAATAAACTCCAGCGGCTCCCTGCTGTCTGCACGACCAAATACAAAATGCTGTTTGGCTTTTAAAACTCTTTATAACCTAGCCCCTTCCTCTCTTTCCAGTCTTCATATATATTACTTCTCGACCCTCTTTGATCTTGTGACAAAGGTTTCCTAACCATTCTACAAAAAAGACACTCCATTTCTCAGCTCCAGGTATTTTCTCTGTTGCTTTCCATGCTTGGAATATGCCTTCCTCTGTTCTGATTTCTGACCTCCTTAAGTTCCTTTTGAAAAAGCCCCAACTAAAATCCCATCATCTATAAGAAGCTTACTCCCACCCTTCTTAATTCCAGTGCCTTCTCTCTCTTAATCAATTCCAATTTGTCTTGCATGTAGCTTGCTCTCCATATATTTGTTCTCCATTTGTAAGCTCATTGAGGACAGGAAATGTCTTTTACCTTTTTTTTTCTTTGTATCTCCAGAGCTTAGCATAGTGCCTATCACAGAGTTGGTGCTTAATAAATGTTTATTGCTTGATTGATCTTCCAAGTTTTCTCATGATTCCTTTGTCTATGAAGCCATTTGCTTTTTGGACTTTTTGCATTCATTATGTTGGACTCTTTTCTTATTAATGACCACTTTTTAAAGACTGGTCCTGAAAGCAAATCTCTCTCCTTCACTGACTTACAAACACTAGGAACAACCCCTTCATGACTTTCTATGTAGCATAAAGAAAGTTTAGTCTCTTGGTTCAATTCCACTTTCTTTAGACTGAAAGCTTTTTGGAAGCAGGGATTGTGAACCTTATTTTCTGTTTCCTGTTATCTAATAGAAGCCTTGGGTATAATGGATATTTCTTCAGCAGATACTTTGATTTGATTCATTTGGTTATTTAACAAATGAGGAGTCTTTCGATAATTAAAAAAGACAATGAAACATGTAGACACAGATGTACCTTTCCAAAATGATCTGGCAATGATATCTGCATTTTCAAAGATAACTGACTTCTCCCAAGTGTGTAAGTAACTCAGGGAAAGACATGGAGCCTGTCAAGTTCAAGGTTCTGAGTTTGCTGAATGGGGCCAAACTTAATTTCCCATCCTTCATTTGCATTCTGCAACCCCATGCTTCTGAGGCTTTTAAAGAGTAGACTGGATGTGCTAGAGTCTTTGGAAAGCACTATGGTGTAGCCCTGAACCCAGAGATCTGACCCAGGAGTCACTGACTTCATCATTGCTATGAAATGTGGCTTTGCTTGCCGGTTCTGGCAGTCCAAGGTTTTATTCTCCTTTGAATATCCTCCACACACAGATTGCAGTGTTGACTGAAGTAAGAACTGAAACGAGTTCAAGGAAAACATTTCTTTAAGAGTTTTAAACTTCTCACATTTTTATTTTAGTGTGTTATTTTGAGTGCTTACAGAAGCAGCCAGGCTCAATGGGATTGCATTCAATATCCTGTCTTTTTTCCTGCATTTTGCAAATCTCTAGTTCCAAGGCAATGGAAAATTGGGCTGGGTAGAACAAAAGCAGAGCCTGGGCAAGGTGGGTGGCTGCCTAAACAGGGTGGTGGAGATTTGAGAGGTGCTCCCAGTGCTAACAGATGTCTCTTTTCCACCATCAGAGCTTTGTTCTTTTGGGAATTAGCTTGGTCACCTATTAAAATATAAGTGTCTCCCCAAAGGGGCAGAGCTCCAAGTCATTATCAGTGCTAACCTAATTCAGGTTGATGAATAATCAGAAGAAAGCAGGGTTTGAAAGAAGGAAGAAGGCAGGAGGAAGATTGCAGAACTAACAAATAGGTAACTGCTACCCTCTTTAGGGGAGCTGTCTCATATGTGATGCCATTAAGTGATGGTCCCAGTGCTTGTAAACAGGGAAAACCTTTGGTGTGGCGCATTGAGACATTTTGGGCTATAGTGGAAGGAATGTTGGTGCTGGAGTAAGTGAGATTTGGAGGCCTGGATCTAAACTTTGCCTTAGACCCTTCCTAGCTGAAATACCTACTTCCAAGAGTCGGAGTATGTCTCAAATGAGAAGGCATATGAATAGTTTATTATTTCTTAATCACTGTATACATGGTGGCTATTATTATCCTGCTGAAGAGAATATAATAACTATCTTACCTGCCTTAACCATTCAGACAGACAAGGGAGCTCCCTTGTTCATTAAACAAATCGATATCCCTATATTTGGGTCCAATGGCGGCTGATCGGACCAATAGGAGCTCAGAAGGTTCTGCCACGGGTTAAGCACAAATGGTCCACATGAGTATTTTGGAATAGAGATTTCTCTAAATTTGCCCATCCATTTTTTTGTGCTACAGCAATTCGTTGCTCATGGAAGCCAGTGCCTTCTTTGATGTGGGCACTCCATGCTGAGTGGTCCTGAGCCGTGTCTCACAATTGATTCCAATTACATTTTGAGCTGGTTTGGCAGTACTCGGGGGTTGCATAGCAGCTCTCTGGTCTGTTTTGGAGTCATGTCTAGCAGGCAAAAAAGGGTCTAATTCAATATCTACTCCTTGGCTGCTTGCCTGAGGCCGCTCGCAAGGACTGTTTCCCGGACCGTGTCCAGCATCAGCGCTGTGTGAAAACATTGTTCTTTACTGCAAGGAAACAACAGGATACCATAAATGTGGGCCTGTGCCAGGGCATATGTCCCTGAAGAGGGATGTGCAGAACAAGGTATGGGGTGATTCTCTCCCCCTTGTACTAATTTTGGTCTAACAAGTAGCACCAAGAAAACAGAGGTTCTCCACCTGGGCCAGCACCCCTCATTCGATCTAGAACCCTCAGTTACACAAACGGAGAAGTTTTGAATGCCGTGAAGAAGTTCACTTACCTCAGTGGATAAGGGAATTCCCATAAATTGACAGTCGTGGCTAGAGCTAGCTCTGCGTTTTGGAGGCTCCAAGGGAAAGTGTGGAAGAGAAAAGGTATTCAGCCGCCCACCACCCTGAGGCTCCGCAGAACCATGTGGCCCTGAAACCCGGATGCTCTACCAAGTGGAGCGACTAGCGGCAAATGAAGAGAAGGAGGGAATCTGGAGCCCCCTAAAAGGAAGACTAGAGAGCTGTTTTTGGCTCTTCCTTTTAGCTTTCCCACCAGAGGGGCAGAAGACTGAAGGTCTGTTTGGCAGAAGCAACGATGTCTTTCCTGGTGATGAGTTTATCCTGGGCAGGACATGATGAAGATGCTGGTGGTTATAAGCAATATAGCAAAGGAAGTAAGTCATTAATAAGTGCTTTATTTATTCGTTAACACAGCAATTCCAGTAGAAGGTTGGTATTAAAACTATTGACCTTTGTTTCCATGGGAAATTTGGGGTCATTAAAAAAGCTCTTCAATTTCCCTAAAGCATACAAATCATTTTCAGTCTTCTGTCCAGCTGTGGACCTGAGTCAGTGCCCATCTCTCCTTGCTGTCCCAATTACAGACAGATTTACAAGCTCTGGAGGTGGCTCCTCCAAATGCATGTTATAACCTGGGAAGTGAACAGTGTTTATTCACTTGGTCTTTCTATGGGAAGAGCTGGACCAGACTCTTTGGAGGGGCTCTACGTCTCTTCTAAGAGGTTCTGTCATGTGCCATAGCTTGAGGTTCACCATCATACGGACCCTATCATCCCCAGAGAATCAATTCTTCTTTGATGATTGCACTAAATCTTATTCTTCTAGGATCCTTTCTATACCAGTACAATGAATTCTCATCAAATAAAATCCCTCCCAACTCTGAGCATCAGAATGAAAGTAAGGGGAAAATAAAGGAAATAGGGCAGGGAGCAAATCACTATTTAGTTCAAGTACTTCAAGGATTTGTGATGTGTGTTCTCTTCTACCAAGGTAGATTGCAGCTGCACTTCCCCATAGACCCTTTTCATGAGTTTTTGTGGCTAAAAAAATCAATCTCCCTTTAGCTGATCTTCTGGTGATGAGTTTTTCCAAAATTAAGTTCTGAGAACAGATTCTGATCTTCTGGTGATGAGCTTTTTCAAAATTAAGTTCTGAGAGTAGATTTGATCCAACCCTTTGCCCCTTTCCTTGAAATCTTTTCAGGCAGGGAAGATCTGCCAGATGCTTTGCTCCATCTCTGAGGTCTTCAAGAACCAAGAATGATCAGCCACAATTGTGAGATATTAGAGAATGACCTTAGGAAAAGAAGCAAATCATTATTCAATTTTGTTTTAAAGGTGACAGACCTATAGCATTAAAGAGCCTATGGTATTAGAGATATTATAATATATTATGGTCTAATTAGTGATATTAGATAAGGTGTTAAACTAGTTTGAAAGTATATTGGTGTAAGGAGGAGAGGCAGCAAGAGACATAAACCCTTTAAAACCCATTTGTAAAACTGAGCCTTTGATGCAAATGAAAATAAGCAGGAGATAAACATTATTCTAGAGTATATAGGAAAAACAGTCTGGGCAGGGAGTGTAATGGTGCCATGTGAAAAGGCTGGCACCTTTCACAAAAATGCCAACTTCACCACTTGACATCCTGCCAGAATACTTGTGTTCCTTTAGGTCTTTAAAGATTTTGGTTGGCCGAGTCCCCTATTAAAATACAAATATTCTTGGGACACATTAAACCTTATCAGCAAATACCTTAGTTAATTGCTTAGTTCTTCTGCAGCCAACAGAGAATCAGACCTTCAAAAATGGGGCCTTTGAGGCCTGGAAGGAGGTTGAAGGTCAAGGAAAGAGAAGGAGCTTAAGGGGAGCTGGGCAGGATCCAAGGAAACAGTCCATTTTGCCTGTGATTTGCTCTGAAAAGAGTTTTACTGGTTGGGTTTTTTCTTCCTTTGATGTGTATTAAAGTAAATGCTGGGCCAGTGTGGGAAGGTTTTGGTTTGGATAGACAAGTAGGTCATTAGAAAGAGGAAAAGGGAGCCAGATCTTCACTGCTTCCAATCAAAACTCTCCTACTCCCTTCCCTTCTAGAGCCCCCATAGGAAACGGTAGAAGGCTGATCGGTGGTTGTCCTTTGCTCTCAGAGAACACCAAAATGACCCGTTTCATCCTGCGGCTCTGAACGCTCTCCCCCAGGCTGCACACAAACAGTCCCTGTGAGCATTTGGAGTGAAGATGCCTCCAAAGTTGAGCATTTCACATTTCTTTTGAGCAATTACAATTCTGCTTTGCTCATAGGGCACAGTGTCTTCTCTGATGTGGGCACACCATGGTGGGCGGTCCTGTGCCAGCTTATACCAAGTCATTAAAGGATTCCAAAGTCTGAGACCTTGAGAGTGTCCTTCTGTCACTTTTTCTGACTGCCATGGAAGTGAGTTTTGAGTTCTTCATAAAATAGATGGGAAGGGGACCCCAAAAGTTTGGGGTCACAGACTGGTGTTGCAAGGTGTCTCAAAAGAATTTGCCACTTGAACCCATTTTGTAGTCAAGGGGCAAATTTTATTGGAATGGTAATGTCAATTGAAACAGGCTAAGCTTCAGAAGAGATTAGCAAGGAATGGAGAGAAAGGAGATAGGACGGAATTGGATCAGAGCTTCATGTTACTTATTTGCTAATTTTGTGGCTTTGGGGTAGGTTTGAGTGGTGGTCTTATTCATTATTGTCTCAGGAACTTGGTTCTCACTGACCAACAGATTATCTGCCTGTCAGTCAGGACTATTCCAGGGCCAGAAGACTTTAGAATCATTGATAGACATTGTTAGAATGTAATGTTAGAGTGTAATGTTGGAGAAACTGAGGCAAGACAGAGATTAGTTTTTAATATTTTAATAGTGGAGAATTTGGAGCATCATATCCAAAAGACATTTGACCCCGAGTCAGCTGAATGGGACCCTAGTCTCAAAGCATCCAGCCCTGAGCGATTAATTCCAGACTTTTATAGGGCTCCAGCTATCAGGGAAACCAAGGCAAGTAGGGGAAGAACACTGGGTGAGCGGACAAGCCATAATTCCAGGAAAGGATCATAATTTATTTCTGGCAGTTTGGGGGTCAAGAAAGTCGGGAGCAGGAGACAGAGAGTCTAGGGCAGGAGAGGGTGAGCACTGCCCAGGCACTGAGATAAGCCATCTGGAGTTTTATGATTCCCTGGGATGTGAGAGTGGCCAGAGCTTAATGGGGTAAGGAAGAGGGGGGTGACCATAATGATTTTATTCAGGGCATAGCATAATAATCCAGGGAAACTGAGGCAGGGAAGCCAAGGCATTACAAGAGCAATAGCACTCTAAGATTGGGGGACCTCGGAATCACTAATTTATTGATGGATAGATTGTCAGAACAGTAGCTCTCTAAGGTTAGAGAGTCTCAGGATCACCAATACATTTTTCCTAGTCTCATTACTACATTTGCAGGCCAGAAGACCCCTATAATCATTGACAGATTGTTAGAACAATAGCACTCCAATGTTGGGGGACCTTAAAACCATTGCTGCCTCCCCTAGAAGCTGTATTGATCAGTCTTTTGGACAAATGGATGCTACGCATTTAAACAATATGGCCAGTCCAATGGAGTTGTGCTCTTTGCGGCAGAATTCGAATGCTTGGCAGTTTAGCTGGAGAAAGTTCCCCAGTATCTGGTACCTTAGTGGAGGGAGACTTGGTGGTGATTTTGTGTTTTCAGATAATTGTGCACTCAGTAGTCCCCGTGAAGCTGAGACGCAACAAAGTACGGGTGGATTCTCTGCTGCTCGTGCTAATTTTGCCCTAAAAACACCAAGAAAGCAGGGGTAGCAGGTTCAAGGAGAACCTTAGACACTGGTAGGAACCCTACAGAGATGAAAATAATGTATTTGGCTTTGAGAATATTAGTGGATTGAATAATCCTTGAATCTCTGAGTTTTGCTGATCTTTCCAGAGCAGGCCCAATTTATCCCCTGGCTCCTGGGGTTAGGGTAAGATTGGGAAGACTGAAAGAGACCATCAAAGATTATTTACTCAAGTTTCTTATTTATATACAACTTAAACAATTTGTTGTATTGAAATTCCTAGCAGGAAGACATCCCAAACTGTCCTATAGGATCGTGGTTTGTTTATTTCTGAAAAAAAATGGGGGGCGTTTGGTGGTATTCAGTAATCATCCTATCAGCAGTTCCTTATAATTTATAACTTTTTAGAGTTTTAAAGCTTTTTCCCTCCGTTCTTTCATTTGAGCCTCACAAAGCCCTTGGAAATCGGCAGTATGTTTCAGCACAAAAAAGTAATGAATTCTAAGTCAGAGTACCTAGGTTCAAATCTCATTAGCACCACATGCAACATATGACCTTGGACAAGCCACTTCACCTTTATAAAATGAAGCAAGGTGAACTTAATGATTTTTTAGGTTTGAACCAACTCTAAAGCTTTGATCTTTAACCTCCTGGATCTCATGGTCATCTTTGAGAGTGTAGGACCGCCACCAACAAATGTATTATTACATCCATTTTCACAAAAAAAGAGAGGGAGATTCAAAGAAGTTACTTGCCTAAGGTCACATAATTAGTAAATCTACCCAGAATATTATAATAATCCCCTAATGGAGATTGCCTTAAGTTTCTCTGACCCATCCTTTGGAAACCTGCCAAAATAAAATTTGCTAATGCATAAGCTACATCACATTCCTCCTCTGCAAAAAAAAAAAAACTGGGTCTCCTTCGTGCCAGTACTGCCATCTGTTTGCCAAAACCCTTCCTGCCAATGTCCTCCCAGAGCTTGGTTCACTCACTGGTTTCATCCAAACAAGTTTCGGTGATATATTGGGCTCAAATTTGTCTCCTTGCGTTATTTGCTGCCTAAATGATGTGTTACACATAATAGATCCTTGAGAAATATTTGTTGAGTTGAATTATTATTGAGATGATATTTGGAAATAATGAATAACAAAGGTGGGGGTAAATTACAGGGTCTTCAATTGGATACATTCAATTCAGTTCACCCATCACTTTTTGAACATCTACTTGACTCGTGGACCAGATCGAGGGATTTATGAATGTGTTTTTGGTTCTTTATTCTGCACCCAGTGGAATGAATGCTGTAATTATTTAAAGATTATTTATTTAAAAGTTTGAAATGTGTCTTAACAAAGCCAATGGTTCTGAAAAGGGAGTTGGGCATAGAACTGGTTCTCCTCAGCTAGCCACTCTTAGGATTTTTTTTTTGTCAGTAAGAGGGCAAAGCACAATGAGCAGGCACTGGACTTAGAATCAGAAAAATCTGGATTCAAATCCAACCTCTTACCCTAACTAGCTGTGTTACCATGGATACTATTGCCTCATCTGAAAATGAGAGTAATGTTAGAAATTACCTTAAAGGGTTGCTTGGGAGGCTCAGACTGGACAATGTGTGGTTAAGCAAGCCTAAGTATTATGCAAGTGTTAGCTCTTGTTATTGTTTTAAGACCCTCACCTGAACAAACCTTCTTCAAGCAAGAAAGACAGTTTTGTTAGGAAAATGGAGAAAATGTGATTTAATGAGAACTTGCAAGCAAGTGGGCTTAACTTTCTCACCAGTTTAGTAAAAATCTCCACATCTACCAGAAATTACTTTTACAAAGTAAGAATATAATTCTTTCCTTTAATTTTCTTACATTCACTTCAAAAACAATTTTGAGTTCTAAATTCTCTCCCTTCCTCCTATCTGTCCCCCATCTATTAATAAGGCAAGCAATGATATTTGTGAGACATGTGAAGTCATGCAAAACATATTTCCATATTAGCAGCATTGGAGAAAAAAGCCTCTCAAAAGCAAGAAAAGTAGAGAAAGTAAAAAAAAAAAGCTTCAATCTGCTCTGAGTTCATGAGTTCTCTCTCTGGAGATAGATGGCATTTTCACCATGGGTTCTTTGGAACTGTCTTGGATCATTTTTCATGACTTTATTGGTTTTACTGTTACTGTGTACAAGGTTCTCTTGGTTCTGCTCACTTCACTTTGCATGAGTCCATATAAATCTTGCCCGGTTTTTCTGAAACAATCTTGCTCATCCTTTTTAATAATTCAATAGTATTCCACCCCAATCATATCCCACAAGTCGTTGAGCCATTCCCCCATTGATGAGCGTCCCGAGGATATAATTCTTAACCATGGTGTTAAGGTTCCCAGATGTGAGCACTCTTGTAAAGAGGCTGGAATCAAGGAGCACTGTGGTGCTGTGGGACAGGACCAAGGTTCAAATCCTGCCCCAGAGGCTCATCACCTCTGTGTTCTTGCACAAGTTTTGTTTTTTTCCCTTAGGGATTGGGTTAGATGGTCTCTGGTGTTTCTTTTGGCTTTTGGCTCTCAAGGGCCCCGATGGCTATACATTGACAAGGGGACATACCTGCTACCAATGTGCACACAGAACCAGCTTTAAATCAACATAAAGAGTGAAGGAAGACTGAAGTTTGGCTTCCTTTTTGTCTACCAGAGAGGGAGGAGAATAAGCAGTCAACAAGCATTTATTATATACCTTTTATTTGCCAGTTACTAGGCTAGACATTTGGTGAGAGGGTGGGAATACAAATATAAAAGTGAGAATTGTTACTCCTTTAGCAATAAATAAATAGAGAATCATAGCAGAGTAGAAAGAATACTATTTCTGGAATCAAAAGATGTGTGTTTAAATCCCGGGTCTGGTTTAAAAAAATTTATATGACCCTGGGCAAACCATTTTATATTTTGGGTTTCAGTTAACTCATTGGTAAAGCAGAGTTTAGACTAGCTCTAGGATCTCATATTTATAGAGAGAATTTCAATATCAATCTAATTTATTTCCTGTCATCATATGCTAACTCACTGATCATTGGATGATTTTACTTTTAGTTAATATTTATAGGAAGTCTAAAAAACTCATTTTTCCTCCTGTCCCTTTCTGCCATACCGATCATAGAAATGAATGGTATAGAATTGAGACATTTTGTATTTTTCTTTGTTTATCATTTCCCATGTTTAAAGAATTTGTCCCCTAGTGACTAAATTAGTGGTGATAAACCTCTATCTTCATTAGAAAAGGTGTGTGATTTGTACTAGGACTGTTTCAAAGCCTTTTAATATTTAAATATCTGTCAAAGCTAGTGATATTTTGGTAATGAGATATTTCAGTTATCCAGACATAAGATAACTGGATTGAGATCTGGAAAAGAACTTTCGAGATAACCGAGGCTTATGACCTCATGCTAAAGTTGAGAAAACTGAGTTCCAGCAAGAGAAATATCTTACCCAGGTCATCCAAGGAGGAGTCAACTTAAGTCTTCTGATTCCAATTTTTTTTTCCCTACTACAACATGTTGCCAACTAATATTGTTTGAAATCTCTCTCAGCCAAGGCAGATCAACCAAAAATTTTGTGACTCACCTTAATGATAATCCTTCAAAAGGAAGAAGAAGTAACAAAGGGAATGAGATTTTTTTGAACTAGATTCTAAACAACAAAGAAAAACTAGTTACTAAAGTAGAAATGACAGGAGCTTATGAGTCAGTGATATTCCATCACAGAATTTGTAATAAAAAAAGATGGGAAAGACAGCCATAATTTAGACATGCAACCTGGATTTTGGAAAGCAAATTGAAAAGGATTCAAGAAGGATATTAGTGTAGGATCTAATGGCCTAAGTTGTACAGAGTAAATCAACTTGAGAGGGATAAGGTCACAATAATAAAATCCTGGAGATACAAATGGAAATGATTGCAGTGAGCTGGGGAAAAAAGCAGTAGATGCTTCTGGAGTCTCTTCTAAATTTGTAACTCTGTAAAGCTCTACTCCTCTGTGCTATGTGAAAGGAAGCTCCAGGAAAAAATGTTAATGTTATCAAAACAGAGATTGTTAATATGGGATCTGTATGTTTTCTTTTTCTTTACAAAAGTATTTTGATAACAATATTTCAATATAATTGGTTTCCTATGTAATCCTTAGTATTTCATTTTTTTATTTTTAAATGCATTATTCCATGAAGGGGTAGAATAAGACTCCATCAACCTGCTCAGGGTGTCTGTAGCACATGAAAAGTTTTTAGAACATCTGCTGTAAAATATAAAATATTGGTATATATGCACATCAAAAATACAAATGTACAATTTTGTGGTGCAGTGTCAAAATATGTATTGTTTAAAAGGTCAATGAAATGCTTCCTTACAATGGGCACTATCCCAAAGTGTTTGGCCTGCCTTGTTACATAATGGATTCCTCATTGTTCTGTGATCACTGGGATGTGCTATACAAGAGATTCTTGTTCAGGTGTGGATTTAAGTAGATGAGTTTGAGTCTCGTTCTAACTTTGAAATTCTGTGATTAAAAAAAAAAAACAGCCCTTAATTTTTTTTAAATTATATTTTCTTTTTTCAAAAATATGGAAAGATAGTTTTCAACATTCATTTTTGTAAAACTTTATGTTTCAAATTTTTCTTCCTCCTATCCTCTTCTTTCCACTCCCCAAGATAGGAAGCAATCTGATAAAGGTTAAATATGTGCAATTCTTTTAAATATATTTCTATGCCTGTCATGTTGTACAAGAAAAATCAGACCAAAAGGGAAAGAAATGAGAGAAAAAACAATAAACAACAAAATGGTAAAAATCCTATGCTTTGATCCACATTCGATCTCCCTAATTCTCTCTCTGTATGCATTTTTCCATCCCAAGTCTATTGAAATTGTCTTAGATTACTGCATGACTGAAAAGAGCCAAGTCTATCACATTTGATCATCACATAATCTCGCTCTGCCTGTGTACAATGTCCTCCTGGTTCTGTTTACTTCACTTAGCATCAGTTCATGTAAGTTTTTTCAGGCTTTTCTGAAATCAGCCTGCTCATCATTTCTTATAGAACAATAGTTTTCCATCACATTCATATACCATCACTTATTCAGCCATTCCCCATCTGATGGGCATCCATTCAGTTTCCAGTTCCTTACCTCTACAAAAAGGGGTGCCACAAACATATTTGTACATGTGAGTTCTTTTCCTTTTTTAAAATAATCTCCTTTGGATACAGATCCAACAGTGAGACGGCTAGATCAAAGAGTATGCACAATTTAATAGCATGATAATTTCTCCTTCCATTCATTTATTGTAATCTCTTCAGCAGTTCTCCAATTGATGGTCACTCCTTTCTTTTTCAAAGCAGCCCAGCCTCAGACACTTACTAGCTATGTGATCCTGGACAAGTCATTTAATCTCAGTTTATCTGTTTTCTCATCTGTAAAATTTTCTCATCTGCACCTATTTCCCAGGGTTGTTGTGAGGATAAAATGAGATAATATTGGTAAAGTACTTTGCAAACCTGAAAGAACAATCTCATGTTAGCTATGTTTATAATTAAGCAAAGCAAGTTCCTGCCTTGCCCATGGTCTGTCAGAAGGTGGACTGCACACTTACTTCATCTCTGGTCCTGTGGGATCATGGTTAGTCATCATGTTGATCATAATTCCTAAATCTTTCACTTTGTTTGTCTTTTCAAAGTTGTTATTGTGTAACTTTCTGGTTTTGGTTGCTTGTGTCACCAGTGTCTGGCACATAGTCTGTGCTTTATGAATGTTTATTGAATTAAATTGAAGGAAAAACATCATTCAGGTCATGCACAACTGAAAAAAGGCAGTGGTTCAATTATGAAGCAGAGGGACAGCTCAAGCATTTATGAAATAATAAAACCCAGAGAAAAGCTTCCGAGTTGTTGGATAGATTATGGAGGATTTATGAAGGGCCCGAATGAAAATCTTACAGGATAAGAAAATGAACAGGTTATTCTCTGCACTGGCTGAATGTGTATCTATATTGATAAGTTCATGGTGTCCACAGAAGTACTGAGGTGCCACATGAATAACTGTAACTTTTTCTCCGACCTGCGGAGTTCTGACAGTGTTAGTGGGTAATCAGTATAGTTTTTGTTAATCTATAGAATATCAGGAGAGAAGGACATTAGAAACAAGGACAGAACTTAGAGTTATGGGTAGAAGTTAGAGGGAGTTAAGGTGTAAAGATTGAAATATTGTCTGAAAACCAAAGCTATCAGATAGTGGAATAATTCCTTTAGAAGGAATGGATATCTTATTACAGGGGAACTTCCAGTGGAGGGTGGATGACCCTTCTTGGAGAGATACACAGAGGGTTCTAGATGGACAAGAGAGCCTCTAAAACCACTTTCAACACTGCAACATCTAGTCTCAACCTCTTTATATATAAGCAAGGAAGCAAAAGCCCAGAGCGAAACAATATATATAAATCATATCTAATTAATGGCCATGCCAGAGGTAGAGTTAAGTCTCTGTCCAATAAATTGTGCTTTTACTATTTATTATTTACTACATTAACACATTCACATATTACTGTGAAGGTCAGCCTTTTTTAAATATAGCTTTTTGTTATCAAAATATATGCAAAGATAGTTTTCAACATTTACCCTTGCAAAACCTTGTTCCCCATTTTTCTTCCTCCTTTCCCTCCATCCTCTCCCCTAGATGCCAAGAAATCCAACATATGTTAAGCATATGCAATTATTCTATATATATTTCTACAAATATCATGCTGCACAAGAAAAATCAGATCAAAAAGGAGAAAAAATGAGAAAGAAAACAAAAAGCAAGCAAACAACAACAAAAAAGGTGAAAGTACTTTGTCGTGGTCCACATTCAGATCCCACAGTCCTCTTTGTGGATGCAGATGGCTCTCTCCAGCACAAATCTATTGGAATGGAGCCTTCTGTTTTAAAGGAACCCCAAGCTTTCCCTTTCCCCCCAATCTGTAGGAAATACCTTAAGTGTTATTGAACTTCCAGTTTGAAAGAACATGAAAATACAGTCAGTTTTTGGAATGAAATGAAATTTCCATCCTTTTTTTTTTAATATCCTAATGGTACAGGTGAAAGCTTTCCAGATGCTGTTCTTATTCAAAATAATTACTTGCTCAAAGCTACATTTTATCTATTCCTATAAAGTTTTGCTCTTAAAGATCACCATGGACAGGTGCTCGTAAGTGTCTCTTCTACTGTTTAATCATCCTCTGCCTAACCTAAATCCATCTTTGCAGCTTTAGCCCAATTTGGTCCTCCATGGGTACAGGGAGCATCTGGTACACATGGATGTTGTAGTTTCCTGGAATACACCAGGCCCTTCTATTCTCCACTTTGTCTCGAAGTACAAAAGTTCATGTTTGTTGTTTCTATCTATCTATCTATCTATCCATCCATCCATCCATCTATCTATCCATCCATCCATCCATCCATCATCTATCTATTTATCCATCTATTATCTATCCATCCATCCATCCATCTATCTATATATCTTTTCTTCCATCCATCTATCATCTATTTATCTATCTATTATCTATCCATCCATCCATCCATCTATCTATTCATCCATCCATCTATCATCTATCTATCCATCTATCTATTATCTATCTATTTATCCATCCATCTATCTATCCATCCATCCATCTATTTATCTATCCATTCATCTGTCCATCTATCATCTATCCATCTATCTATTTATCCATCTATCTATTATCTATCATCTATCCATCCATCTATTTATCTATCTTTTCATCCATCTATCCATCCATCCATCCATCCATCCATCATCTATCTATCCATCTATTATCTATCTATTCATCTATCTATCCATCTATCCACCTATCTATCTCATCTTATGCCATCCCCTTTTCCTTTTGCCTTTAATTTTTTCCCAGCCCCAGGGTCTTTTCTAATGAGTCCTGTCTTCTCATGTGACCCAAATATTCAAGCTTCAGCTTTAGTATTTGACCTTGAATTAATTTCTTTAAGTATTGACTGATTTGATCTCCTTCCTATCCAAGGGACTCTTAAGTCTACTCCAGCACCATAATATGAAAAGCTAGTATGTATAGCTTTTTTTAATAATATCCTCTGGAAGATTGATACTCAAGTGTCTGTACTCTTGACTAATAAATGGCTTTGATATTTCCCTGTAAATTCTATATTCTAGGATTTTAATTCTTTTGTTGCTCTTGTTGTGCTTCATCCAAATTATTAACATTTCTCTTAAGATGTGGTAATTAAAATGGTTGCTAAATATAGTAAAAATATAATCCATTATTTTATAACATTGTCACTTCATCCTAATATTATGAAGTCTCTTCCCCTCTTCCCCAATATAATTTTGATTTTTTAGCTGGTTGTTTACCCTCTTGTAGTTTTGTGCTTTGATCTTTGACTTTAAAGTGTATTTATGTTCATTCCTATTGAATTTTATTCTTTGCTTTTGAGATCTCTCTCAAACTTATTAAAGTTACTTAGAATTTTGTTGTTCACTTTAAGATCTTGGTATTTGGGGTATCTAGTGGATGTAGTTGTAAGCTTTGAGTCTGGAAGACTAGGGTTGAAATTTCAACTCTGATATATATTTTTCCTGTGTGATCCTGGGACAGTTTTTTATTTTTTGTAAACCCCAGAGAACTTCCCAGAATAATCTATTAAGGCACAGAAACATGTGATTTCCAAAATGGGAGAATTTCCTATATTGAAGAAATCACAGATTCTTTTTAATTCATATTTTAAGACAGTAGTGATTCTCCTAAGCTTTTCATAAATCAATACTAGATAGATAACTTTTCTTAACAATTCCAATAAGAATATGAATATTCCCTCTACTAGGAAAGGGATTATTCCCCCCTTCCCATTGCCTCTCTTAACACAGCCAAAGATCACATAGGGTTTTTTGGCTGCTGTATCATACTTTCATCTTATATTTAGCTTGTAGTTCAGCTCTCTCCTTCTTCCCCCACTTCAGGTCTTATGCAAATAGCTATCTAGCTGTTCCTGCCCCTTGTACTGGTAAAATTGATTTTTGGGGATCAAGGTGTAAGAGTACAGTTATCCATACTGCATTTCACCTTCTTAATCTCAGGTCAATGTTCTAACCTGCCATGATGTTTTTGGATCCTGTTAACCAGTCTGCTCTTAGCATAGTGCCTGGCCCATAGTAGGTACTTAAGAAATGTTGGTTGGCTGGTGATCCCTCTAAGCTTTGTGTTATCTGTAAATTTGGTTAGTATGTCATCTCTGTGATTATTCATTTCCATTACTGGTAACAACATTCAAAGCAGAATAAAAACAGAACTGGTCTAAATGAATATACATCTCAGTATGAGATTTCTTTCAATTTTACTATTTGCTCTTCTATTTAACTTAGCAATTAGTAAGCACCCAATGTAAGCAAAGTCCTGCATGCAGTTTTAGGATGACAAAATTAAGTCAAGAAGTCCTCACAATTCATTACACAATCAATTATTAAGTGCTTATTATATTCAAAGTTCTAGGGTTACAAATATAAAAACAAAAACAGTCTCTTTCCTTAAGAAATCTGTATTTTATTGGGGGAGTTTCCATGACCAAATAAAGAATCAGAAAACAGGTACATCATAATTTCTGGGGTGGGAAGAGCTCATTAACAACTTTGGTTATCAGGAAAGAACTCTGTGGGAAAGAACTATCTCAAGATTCAAAGAGTCCATTCTGGGAAGGAAGGCCAGTGTCTGCAGAGCCACAGAGAGGGGAGATGAAATAGTAGGTCTTGGGAACAGCAAATAAGCTAGCTGGGCTACAAAATGGATGGAAGGGAATGCTGGCTACCAAGTCTAGGAAAAACTGGGCAGGGCAATCTGGGCTGAGTGTGAGGGGAAGAGATTCCCTTTACCTGGTGCATCAGAGTATTGAGGGGGGAGCTGTTATGGTGGAAGGTAAACAAGAATTTCAAGGGTCTGCTCATTTGGAAGAATCTACCTCAGGCCTAAGTACCTGTATGCAAAGGCTTAGAGACTGAGGAAGGGTAGAGCAAGCAAGGGGGAATGTTAAATAAGGCAGACTGAAATGTGGTGAAAGAACGCAATTCTAGATCTCTGGAGATCATCTTGTTTAACCCCTTATTACTGTAGAAGAAGAAACAGTCCCAGGGAGATTGAAAGATCTATCCAAGATCCTTCGAGTAATAAAAATCAGAATTGGGATTTGAAACAAAGTGATAACCAGATTGTAGAAATTTATTATTTTCTCTCTCCCTTCTTTTAGGTTCTAAATCACTGTTTATATTCACAGCTACATTAAATCTTTCTTAAATATAATTTCTCCTTTACCCTCTACTCTTACCCATAAGGAATCTCTTTATTAGTCACCTCCTTTTCTCTAGCAGTGCTTTTTTTCTCATTCCTGTATAAGTTTAAGGTATAGAATATAATTGTGAAAAATGCTTAAACCAGTCAATTCCCAAGTTGTCTCCATTTCAGTCCCATAGCCCACGTTCTCTTTGCACGATGTATGTCTTATAGGGATTTCATTGTTCTGTTTAGTGTGGGGCCTTCTAGACTTGCCTTATAAATGTCAAGGTCAGTTCAAGGTTGAAGCTGTACCATTGCACTAGAGATCTAAGATGCAAATATATTTTGTTAATTCTCGTGACGTTCTGAGGGCACCTAGCCTTACAGAACCATTAGCATTCAGAGGCCATCGTTATCAGACAGGCATCCAATCATAGTGTGCATTAGCAAAATTAGATGTGTTGATTAAAGATACAGATTATGTGGGGTGTGTTTATACATCAAATAAGATGGTTTTAAATCTGCAAAAGAATGTTGTTTTGCCTCTTTTGGGGGAATGGGGAGGGAGAAGTATTACATTTCTTCCATCCCCCTAAATCTGTATTTCAGAATGTATTCTTTTCAGCAATCTTTGGGAAAGTCTGTTTTTTTTCTCCCACTCATCAGAATGAAATCTGTTATGATACTCTAGGGACATTATTAAAAATAGAGATGGTTCTAATGTAGATTGCAAAATAAGTGTGAAACCAGTGGAGAAACTTAATGCACAAAACATTAAAATAGACAGGTGGGAGGATGGTGAGTATTAATGAACCATCTAACATTGGGACTTTTAGGTTATTTGTTACTATTTGTGAAATTGTGCTAAAACTAAAGACTTTTCTAGAAAGGGCTGATCTCACAGTGAGAACCTGAGTAATGGAGTGGACCATGGACTGTAAGAGTTAGGAGAGGCCTTAGAAGTCATAGAATTCTAAGAATCCTCTTTTTAATATTGTTATATTTTATTTTCAGTTGTGAATTCTCTTCCTCCTTTCCCCCTGCCCTTACCCATGGAGAATGTAAGAAAAACAAAATAGTTATAGATACATAACATCTTGCAAAACAAATTCTTGTATAAATTAGCCCTGTTCTTCCTCATCACTCCCCCCGCCCCCCCAAAAAAAGAAAAGGAAAAAGAAGAGAAAATATGCTTCACTCTCCATTATTAGTCCATCACTTTTTTTCTGGAGGTATATAAATACATTCCATCATGGGCCCTTTGGAATTGTGGATAGTCGTTGTGTTGTTGATCAGGGTTCTTACATCTTTCAAAATTTATTATCTTTATAATATAGTTGTTACTGTATAAATTGCCCTCCTGCAAACCACTCATTTGTCGAGAAGAATAAAATTTAATCTAATTTGTAAGTCATTGGAAATCAGTTTCACATCTTTCCACAAACCATATTTTTTGGGCAAGGGATATAGAGTACAAACCATTGGTTATAGAGTCTTTGGGAATTTAAGAATGTGTTCATCGAGACAATGATTTATTATTCTAGAGTAGGCTAAGCTGAGGCACACAGATTATCTGCCCTTAGGAAAGCGTAAAAGACAAGAGTGCAGGAGGGTGTTGTTCTGTAAGTGTGGACCCAGCAAACCATATCTCCAGGGACCTTAATCTCTAATGTTATACCTTCTATAGTACCAAGATAAGGGACTTTCCTGTTATGAGCTTAATCAGGACTGGGGCTTCAGTGGGGAAGGTAGGAGGTTCTTGGGAGACCTATTAGAATGAGCTGCAGAGAAAGCTTAGAAAAAGTAACATTTGTAAAGTATTTCCACATCTTGATCTCCAATCCTTTGACATGTTCATATGAGACAAAATTGTTCTTTCTACCAGAGGGAGGGAATTCATCCATAACAGGAGGTTTCCTTTAGGAAAATGGTTATTGAGAGCTCAGCTCCAAATATTAGGAGATTGCTTAGTGGAAATGACCTGATAGAAGCTGATTGAAGGGGATGAGGGATGTTAGACATTTGACCATCTCACAGCTTTTCAGAGGAGCACCTAGAAGTCTGCTTTTGTATGTATTTGTTTCTCATGATACACTTGAACTTATTTGAGTTCCTTGAGATCAGCAATTATTTCATTCTTTGTATCTCTGATGTGTAACATACTGCTTGGGATACACTAGGCATGGAATAAATGCTTGTTGATTGATTGATAAACCATCTGTGTTGCCTTGGATAATTGTCTCAGCTTTCTCATTTATAAAATGAGGATAAAATTACCTCCTTTCCTCCCAAAATTGTTGTGAAGGTCAAATGTGATAATATATTTAAACCATTTTGGAACCATATGCTGGGATATAACTTTAGGCAGCTGGTGTTTTTACTGTTAATATTTTTTGGGGAAAATTTGTGTTTTTTAAAAGGAGGACACCAGATATCTACATCTGTATAGAAGGTTCATAACCTCTTAGGAGGTGAAAGTAGATTACTGCACCAACCATCAAAGAGAAATGTTTAACGAGCATTTATGGTTTGTGGAGGATGCACAAAAATGCAGAGAACAATATGCTTTCTAGAAGGAGTTTATAGCCCAGTGGAGGAGAGAGGAGGAACAGAGCTGAAATAACCTTGCACTTGGAGACAAACACTTGAGGCTGAGTTTGGACTCTGATGTTAATTAGCTGTGAGCAAATCACTTAACCCCTCTGTTGCTTCCATTTCCTTTCTTAGAATGTTTGCAATACTTAGGTCACAAAGGCGTTGGTAGAAAAGCACTTTATATATTGTAATCATTATAGAAATGTGAGCAGATTTTAAAATAGAAATAAATGAGTAGTTAGAATAACACAAGATTTTAATAACTATTCAATATCTCAATAAAAGAGCTTTCACAAAATAGGATGGGACTAATTCCAAAATGGTGATTTGGTAGAGGGAGAAGAAGCTTCAGTTAGTGTTGTCAAGGGAGTTTGTTTATAAAAGAATTTCTGGAGATGTTTGGACAAGTAGGATTTGGTTGAAAACCAAGGAGATTTGGGAAATCTCCCTTCTCATGTCAGCCTGGCAAGTGTGGTTCTTAAAAGTGAATGTGAACAAAGAGTTAACACTGCATTAAGTTTTTTCTTTTCTCTTTTTCCTTGTTGCCTTTGGCTTTTATATCACCTTCATTTCCATTTTTATTTCTTCTCTTCTCTTTTCCTCTAACTAAAACCATTTTTTTTGTACAGAGATTTAAAAGGAAGAGGGGAAAAGATTGGTTCAGTAAAACTAATAATCATATTTACTGTATGTGAGGACAGATGCTGTGTTCCCTGCCTTTAGGTCCCCATTTTATAGTGAAGAATGAGCATTCATTCTATATGTTTGCTAGTGTGGTCTAGCAGGAAGAGGAATCAGAGGGTCTGGATTAAAATCCTATCTCTGTTGGTTGTTACCTTGGTGAATTTGGGTGGATCATTTGAAAAATGAGAGGGTACACTGAGTACCTTTTCTTCTCTGCCTTGATAGGGGTAGAGGCCGGGGCTAATTCTAAAGCTCATTCCCCTCAAGGGATCAGGGAGAGGAGCATCTTTGCCTTAGTGGAGGTCTTTACAGCCCATTTTAGAGGAAAGAATGAATTCTGGTGGTTGAGTCATACAGATAGTGGGGCCAAATGCTCATTTCAATGCTGAAGCTCACCGAAGAGTGTTTCAATATGTCTGAATCAGGAACAAACACACTCTCGGGCCAAGGAACTTTCAGCCGAAATATACTGACTTTAATTGTAAATAGAACAAAGAAAAAAGCTTTTCTCTGGAGACACTTTCCTCCATGCGATATCATTTGATCCTTTTTGTGTATGTGTGAGGGGAGGGAATAGAGACGTCCTCTTTACCCTTCAACCTTATTTTGTTTTATCACAAAGTGGGCCACATTTAAAGTCACTTGGAATTCTAATCTGTTTTAAATTAAGTGATGTAAATTTCTCTCTTACGTTTTTATGTCATCATTAGTAAGTGTAGAAAAATAAGAAAATAATAATGTAATGTAGGTAATTGACTATTTTGCACAAGTGTGAAGGGCTCATTGTCTTTCTGTGACTGTCAATAATAAGGGAAAGCAAATGAATCTTGTTAAATGCTCCTTAGAATTCTCTTTGTTGGGTTTTGTAACTGCAAAGTTATTAAAAAGAGGTTTACCAGGTCATCCAGTGATTGCCAAATAAAAGCAACAGGAAATAAAGCATAAGATGTTTGCTTAGGATTTTTTCCCCTTTGTTTTATTTTGTTTTTATCTCTTTTGAACTCTGTGGGATATTCTGGAAGTTTTTCTTTCAGAGTAACTGTAACCCATAAATCTTTCTCATCGTGTCTTATAAGTCCCTTTCAAATAGCATCTAAGTTTCTTTTTTTTTTTAAGTTGCCAAAGCAAAACAAAACAAAAACCTCCAAAAAGAATAACTTCTTTCATTTGGCACTTTTTGTTGTAGCTATTTCAAAAGTGACCATCTTTATTTTGGGTAATAATATAATTTACATTTCTCAAAGTTCTTTGAAAATGAAATTAATGATTGAAATTGGTAGTGATCCAGAATTAAGCAACCTGCTCATTCTATTCTTATATGTAAGGGAAAGAAATACTGGGGAGATGAATTACTTGCCCTAAGCCACATAATCAAGCAAACTGGCTGCTAGAGGCTAAAGATCAAATTCTTGACTTTTAGGTACTTCACTTCCTCAGTCATCCCGTCTTCCTAGTAAAATGAGACTAGGGGTCTCAGTTGGGTTTCAGAGAACATTTGTTTATTCCTGACTCTGCTTTCCATGATTTAGACTAGATCCTTTGAACCCATCTTCTGGATTGCAAGATTGGCTTTCTATCAGCTATGTGTACCAACTATAAATAACCATGTTACATCTTGTGAATACAGCCTAGAGAGACATCATTTTGGGAGTCTGGTCTCCTACCAGAGATAATGGTGATTTTTTGGCCATGGCAACCAGAAAACAAAGAAAAATAAAAAATTGACTCCTACATGAACAACCTTCTTTCATTTGTGCAACAGCAGAATGGTGAAAAGGGGGCAGAGAGTGCAAAGAATCATCATTTTTAGACCATGAGAAGCTAGTTTGCCTGCTGAGATCCTTGATCAATAGCCACTGTGGGTGCACGTTATGGAGGGGTTGAATCAGTAAGGAGTGCTCTTGGTAGGTGCTCCTACAACACAAGGGTAGCCTCTAGCAATATGGATAGACTAACTGTGGGGAATGTTCCCTGGGGAGATTATCAACAGGGATCTCACAGGCCAGACAAACATGGATGTGCTGTGATCTGAAACATGGGAATAAGCTCCTAGACTGATGAAATCACAAATCCATTTGAGTATCGAGAGTATTATAAGTAGACAAACTACTTTGTATATATTTGCATTTTAACTTTACATTTAGTCCATATACAATTTGTACTTCTCTCTTCCGTTGGAATAGAAGCACATTTCCAGTAAGTATTGTTTCATTCTTTGAGCTTCTATCCTCGCTTGGTATATAGCAACTGTCTAATAAATGCTTGTTGATTGATTGCTAGGCAGCAGAGAATAATGGCCTTTGAGTCAGGAATCACAGTACCAGAGACCTAGAGCTGGGGGTGACTTTAGTGCCCGTAGTCCAATGAGGAAAACAAGGTTCAGGAGTTTTCATTCAAGCCCGGCCTCCAATACTTCTTCATTATGTGATCATGGGCAAGCCACTTCTCTCCTCAGGGTCTTAGCTAACTCTCCAAGATCACAGGTCACAGACAGAGCAGGATGAGGTGAGCGGGAGAGCACAAACTCAAGTCCATGAGTTCAGGAGTTTATGTTATTTTCTAGGAGAAGTGGAAGGAGGATGATTTATATAGAATCTTCTGTAGGCTGAACTATAGAACAGGAGCTGCTGATATTCAGAGCACTCACTAATTAGCTCTAGGTTTCTGGGCTGGCAGAGCAGGAAACTGAGGGGCAAAAATGGCCTGCTCTAGCATGGGAACCAGACTCCTTACCTCCCCAGTCATTTTCCTGGAGTCTTTTCTAGTTTATCTCTATATCCCCAAATTCCAAATCTCCAGGCCATTAAGGAGAGGAGGCAGTGTATTACAGACTCAAGGATTCCGGTACCCAGAGCATTTAATAATGGGAGTCCTGTGTCTGATTTTCATTTAGAGACCAATGGCTCATCACTCAAGGCTGTATCATAAATCTGTAGCAAAACCTGGGCTAGTGGTTTTGTCTTACAACAGGGAGCACATTGTATCCCATTGTATTATGTGTTATACGCTAAGTAGCTAGCTGTATGTGCTCCTAGGCAAAATTGTTGAGTACAGCCTGAACCAGATTAAAATGTAATGTAAAATAACATTTTGTTCAACAAAATAAATGAAAATGCCGTATGACATAGAAAATGTGAATTTATGGTTTTCTAAATCAACATGGAGCCCAATGTGATATATTTCTAATTAAGTTTGACACTACTAATCTACATTGTTGAAAAGAGTTACTGTCCTGGGAATTACCCAGACCTATGAAATCATTCATCTGGATTACCCTTTGCCCCCTCATTTTGTGACACAGTCAAAACCTGTTTAATTAGCTTTCTAGGTACCATAACCAGCCAAAAGAATTATGAACCTTTAAGATGATTCATTTGCTTTTTTAAAATAAGTGACATGGCAGTCACTGTTAGAAAAATAATCACTTTCATCCTTCTTTGTGATATTATCTACATTATATATTTTTTCTTATTTCTGTAAGTTTGTGAATGAAATAACATAAAGGGTCTATTATATCAATTTAAAGTGAATTTGAATATTGCTTACACTTATTAGACTATTTTGCTATCACTACAACACTTCAAGGATTAACAAAGTTGTTGTCAAGGGTACTCATTTCCCTGAAGATTGTGATTGTGGCCCCTCTAGGGCTTACTAAATTGTCTTCATGAGCATCAGTGGCTAATCAATTCATAGGATTATTGAGTCATAGACCAAGAGCTGGAAGCAACCTTCAAAGCCATCTTGCCCAATCCCTGCATTTTATTGAGGTCCAGGAAAGTAAAGGGACTTACCTGAAGTCAGTGGTGGGATTCTTCAGTGTGTAGCCATGTTTCCAGTGGTGGATCTTTTCAAACTTAGAACTCAAATTGTCTGATTTTTCAGTGCAGTGTTCTATCTCTGATGGGACATATTTACTTTTTATTTTCCCCCTCAATCTTGGGCAATCCTATTTTATTTTTCCCATGGGGAAATCCCTGTTGCCAGCTATCAGAGTCCTTTCGAAGAGAGAGAGGTGAGAAGTGTGTGTGTGTGTGTGTGTGTGTGTGTGTGTGTGTGTGAATAATTACCTCCTTCTCCATGCTCAATCATGGTGGTTTCTTCCCCAATCTCCTTAAAAAACTCCAAGTACTGGGGACATCACTTGCACAGATACAGTCTTCCTGAGCCTCATCCCTTTGTCCTGGGTACTTTTGTACTGGTTGTACCTCATACCTAGAATGCATTTCTTCCTTGCCTTCACCTGGTAGAGTCCATCTCTTCCTTTACATGCAGTTCAGACACCAGCTTCTCATGGAGCCTTTTTTTATGACCCTCTTTCAACTATAAGCTCTTTCCCAAACTACCTTGTATTTAACTACTTACTTTATATTTGCATTTAATTACATTATATTTATGCTGTATATGTATCTATACCTATCTATATATCACACATATGCACTTGTTATTTCCCCCTTTCTAACTAAGCTTCTTGTGAGTAACAATTGTTTCATTCTTTATTCATGTATTTTCAGTGTGCAGTTCAGTGTTTCACACACAATATACATTTAATAAATTCTTGTTTGATTACATTTTCCCCTTGATTGTATATTAGGTGTAGGGGAAAGGATTACCAACAAATGAATTTAATGACTTTTATTTATTTATTTATAACTTCCATTAACTCTGGCTCATGATGCTTTTATCCTCCATGAGGATGTCCAATATTGCACAGATTCCAGGGGAGTGTACATGTTGTCCATAGATTATTTCTCCTTAATCTCTATTAAGGACTGTTCTACTCCCTTTTCTGATTATACAGCTCTCTGATGAATTTCTTTAAACCACTTGTCCTGTACAATTCTTCCTGGGTAATGGTTCATTTGTGCCCAACATGTTCCTCTGCATTTCCCCTGAAGAGGTTCACAACTTTAGTTTGTAGAGTAGCAGAGATTTAGATCTATAAAAACCTTCGATTCCATGTAGTCTAGTCCTCTCATGTTACAGGTGAGGAGACAGAAACTCAGAGGGGTTGAATGCCTTGTCCAGAGTTGCACAGAACTGGGATTTTTATCCAACTCTTTAGAAGTTCTGGTTTTCCATGATGTGCATCAACAGTATTAAGCATCCACTGAAAAATATTCTTGCTAAAAAGAGAGACTTTTATGTCTGGGAGAAGTCTAGGGGTCTTTGAAATCACCACATAATTTCTTTTCTTTTCTTTTTCTTTTTTTGCTTTTTGCTGAGGCAGTTGGGGTTAAGTGACTTGCCCAGGGTCACACAGCTAGGAAGTGTGTGACTTCCTAAACCTTCAGGGCTAGTGCTCTAGCCATTGTGCTACCTAGCTGCCACTACCACCACATAATTTCTTTTCTTTCTTTTTTTTTAATCTTCTAAATTGTTTTTATTTTAGAGTTACAGGGAAAACATGCCTAGGAGAATTTTTTTTTCTTAAAGGCAATTTCACTCACTCTCCAATTCTGGGTTCAGTTCATTATCCATCTTTAGTGTCTATGTAACGATGGACAAGCATTATGAGTGTCCATCCAGCTGTTCATATCACAGTCAGGAGACTAAAGGTTCTCTCCATCCACTTAGTTTTTCTAATGTGAATAATCAGGCTGTATTCTTTTGCGAGATTATTCATACACAAGGCTGAATTTTGGGGTTGCAGACATTTGTGAAGATTTTCTCATAGCATGCAGAAGAGGGCTGCCACCGGCATAGGTAGAGGGAATATCACATCAATGAGATTGTAGCTTCTTGAAACAGTTAATTTGGTGGAGATATGGAGATGAACACAGGTTACTGGCATTCAGGAAAACATTAAGAAAGGAAATATATGATTTTTGAGGTGGTATTGTTGGTCTAAAAACAGATACAACTGAGCACAAACAGTACTACAGGGAAGTTATTGATCTAAATAAATTTTATAGTCCTTTAAAATCTACTGTATATAGCAGCACCCCATTTGAAGCAACGTGCTAATTGCCATTTACTCTTATCTGTTCATTTAAAGGGTATATCTACTTGGCCACAATTTGTAAATGATTAATTCATATTGCTGTAGGTATATGAAAAGAATAAAACAACATTTTCTTTCTTCCTCTTTTCTTTTCTTTTTCTTTCTTTTTTTTTGCCAAGGAGATATAATTAGACTTTAAAACTCAATCAAGCAGTTTTTTCCTCCTTTCCTCGTCAGCTTGTTCCAAATGAGTGAGTGAATCACTGATAACCAAAGGGATTTGTAGACACAAACCAAGATGACAGGCAAAGGAAAAATCTACCAAGCTAACCAGCAGTTCTGTTCATTATTTTACAATTATGCTGCTTATATTGATATAATGTAAAACTCAGCTAAGCATAGGAATTGGATCCTGCCCATGTCAGCTGATTTGGGATTTTTACTTATAATTTTATGGAAATGTAATGTCTTTTTTATGAAAGCACTTAGTATTCTTAAAAATAAGATGCTGCTGCTGTGTTTTTGTGGCTTTGCTATTCTCTTCCATATTCCCCAACAATTTGAGCATCTTTGAGTTATCTGGATTTATAGGATGGGGATTTTTGAGAGGGCGTCTTTTAACCCTCGTAGATTTTTGACCTGTCTTTGATTAAAATAAGTTTACTGGCTTGGCTTTCAAACCTCCTTTGATTATACAGCTTTTGTTCCCTGAAAGAGAGACAGGGCTCCTTGGTTCCTCAGGCAGATGTCGGGCCTCTGATTTGCATTTCATGAAAGCCACTTGTGAAAGCAGAGTAAAGGCTCTGATTGACAAACAGTCACTGCGGCTTCTTGTCATTGTGCCCTCCTAGGCTGGCATCCTATCCTGGGCCTGCCAAGCTCTCTCCATAACCTTATCATGCTGCTGCCCTTCAATGCAATCCAAGAAATCTTTTGGATCAAGATTGAGGGTAAATGATTTATTTTCCCCATTATCTTTTGATTTGACAACAAAACCCAGAGAGGTAAAACAGGGTAGCAGAAACTCACATGATATACATTGATAAGATGGACCCTAATGATTGACTTATTGAAGATGCACAATAATGCAGCACCAGCAGAGACACAATAGGGAAATCTGCTTAAGATAAAAATAACTATTATCAACATATGAGATGGGTGATTCAAAACGGGTGTTATTTGTGTAGTCTTTAACTTGCAAATAAAGCCTAGTAATCAAATCACATGCCATCAAAAGTGTTATTGAAATCTGGTCAAGAGGAGTTTTCTACTGGCATGTAGAAGTCAAAGTTAGGGAAAGAGGGGGAGGAAGACAGGAAAGAAAACTCATCGTTCTGTCATATGCAGCGCGTCTTTCCAATTGAACATTGCATAAAAATACATCATGGCACGGGAGAAAGAATCCTGGGACTCTGGTGTCAGAGGAGCTGATGACTTTGATTCCGTATCCAGGCTTGCCAACAGCAAGGTCTGAAAAGTGAGAGGGACTTGATGGAAGCATTCAAAAACCACTGGGGAGTAACAGGATGAAATGCTATTGGTCATCTTCCTAGAGTGCTGACATAGCTTGTGTGGACGGAGATCCCAGGGATAGCCATGCATTTCACAAGGGATTAAAAAAGACTCCAAGATTATGGGCCAGTTCAATACCTGGTACCTGACCATGACCCAGTCCCAACTCAGAGCAGGAAATACAACGAGCCCCACAGTGACCATGGCTATACTTTGTCCAAGAGCGATGCTAGTCTCATTCCCCAGAGACTCCCTTGGACACAGGTTCTCCGTGGGACTTTGTCCCAGCACATTCGGCTCTAATTTTGTTTGAGCACCTTGACTCCCACCAAGTTTCAGTCCAATGAAGAGATCCCAAATCTTGGTAGAAGTTGCTGCTAGGATAGAGCAATGGTGTCTGTTTTTTCCCTGTGGGAACCCTAGTTCTTGTGGCTAAAGCTCATGGTCAGCCTTTGGCTGGGCTGTTGGGACAGCCGACAAAGGCTGCAACCTTTTCTGATTTGACTGCAGCCATCGTGGAGCTGTCCTTGGTACTGCTGCCGGGCTGGGGCTCTCCTCTCTGCCTTCAGATTGTTTCTGACCATGGTCTCCCAACTCACTCCCATGATACTCACACTTGTACAGAGGTGTTTCCATATGTCTCCCTTAGTTGGTTATTCTTTTGTCTGATGGTGAGTGATTCAGGAAGGAGAAAAAGGTGTGGGAAATGATGTTTGAGGTTATGCAAGATGTATTTCTTCTTTCACAACTTGGACCCAGGCTGTGACCTTCAGAAGGTCCTTATTCCCACGTGAGATGATTTATTAGAGGTGACTGGACTCCCAGGGTGAATTAAGGGACTTACCCACATGTTCTGGGGCATTTCCCTTGCTCGGTGGCTAGCATCTCTCTTGGACAAAGTATAGCCATGGTTACTGTCGGGCTCATTGTATTTCCTGCTCTGAGTTGGGAACGGGTCATGGTCAGGTAGCAGGTGATGGCTGGCCCACAATCCTGGAGTCTTTTTTAATCACTTGTAAAATTCGTGGCTGTCACCTGGGATCCCAGTCCACACAAGCTATGTCAGTCTAGGTCGATGATTGACCTCTGAGGCTGACACCAGCTTCTCAATTTATAAAATAGATGCTCTGGGTGGCTTTCACCTCAGTCTCTGGGCAGAGCTTCAGTGATGTCTGAGAGGTAAACCTAAAGCTCGGTTTCAGAAAATGAAATCTTCTGGTTTTCATTTAGGGCTGTGTGAAGCTTGTCAGTTTTGTCCTGAGGTTGCTTTGATGAAATTTCTTTCTTTCTTTCTTTTTTTTGTCAGCTTTGTTTCAAGCCTCTGAAGTTTTGTTTTGAATTTTGATTTCATCTGAGGATTTTATTTGTAATTTCAAAGGGGTTGAACCTCCATGATTCAGAAAACTTCACAGAAAGTTTTGAAAAGTTTTTATCTACCTTTCTTAACCAATTAAGAATTTCCACATTCACATCTAGCCTAAGAAAGTAGATGAAAACAGTGGGATTTGACATGACTTGGGCTTGGGGCTGAATTTAAGGACCCTGATACCTGCTTTCAGCACAATACCTATCCAGCTTCGGCCTCCAAATGATCACAGAGCTTTTGGAATGGCCACAGATCAAAATTTTCAGGACCTAGAACCGGGAATAGATTTACTGTGTTGCATACCTTGAAGTAGTGACCATTGTCATGAGCGTTTTGTTTAGAGCGTTGTCAAATAATTTCTGCTACCTTTTTATATGAATGTTTTGTTAATATAAAATTGTATTGTGATGGGGGTGGTATAGGATGGTCTCTCCCAAAGAACATAGTATAACATTAGGACAAGGATGGCAGGGGAGAATTCTCAATGGGGCGGAGGGCAGGGCTTGCATCCCTCTTTTGCCATTTATTTCCTGTGTAACTTAGGGCCCAATTTCTCTGGATCTTGTTTTCTTATTGAAATAAGGCATTTAATTGAAGTGGCCATCCTCCAAGGTCCTTTCCGGCTCTAGGCTAATGATCCTATGAGTAGTTCTCTGGATTTTAATCTTTTGTTTTGAGCAGTATGTTGCTTTTATTTCTGGAAGATAGTCACCTGTTTGCAAACCTCCAAGATAATTTCAAGCAGCCCTGTGCACCTGACAGATGGGATTGTATTGGGTTTCAGAAAATAGAAGAGGGGTGAAAATCCCACAGCTCGGTGTTCTTGATACAAACTTTTCTAGGAATCGTGGCAACGTACAGCTATGAGAAATCAGAAGATCCAAGAAGCTATTGAAAATACAACAGTGTGCCAAGCACACACATGTTTTAATATTCTCTTTCCATCCTCCCCTCTAGCTCACATCATCTTTTAACCAGCAAAGGAGAACTCTTTCATCAGGCTATCTCTGTGCTATCCTGCAGGATATAGAAATAGCAGCTTCCACAGTTGTGGTAACTGGAAAGCAATACAAAGTAGAATTTGAGCGGTAGCCAAAGGATTAATGCCAGATGGCTCTGGGGAGGAGGCTTCCAAGGGCTCTGCTGTTATCAAGCCTCCCTGGAAGGTGTCAGCGATGAATATCAGACAGCTGGGACATGTGGCCTTTTACAGATGGTAAACATGGACTCCTCACCCCTCCACTTCTCTCACACAACAATACAGCAGAGAATGTGCTAATGATCAACGGGAGGATGGAGGAAGAAAAGCAATTGAGGCAGGAAGCCAGGGCAGGTTCTCACTAGTTGCTGGCCCAACCCTATGGCATTACTCTGTCCCAAACCAGCCAGTCTGGTGGCACACATGCCCTGATTCTGATGCTTTGATCTGGCTACTCCCCTTTACATGGAGAAGACAGGTTATTGTTTAGAGGAAAGTGATTGAGTAACTCAGCTCAAATGCCCACAGAGCCATCTAAGTCAGGGATTTCAGTGCCAAAAGTGTTGGGAGGTCCTCTTCAGCCATCTGGTTGTATGACCTGGTTGGTCTCCCTTGGAACCTGATATTAATACTTTCTTGAGAAAGGAGGAAATCTTGCTAGGAGAACAGGCGGTCTAGATCCTTCTCTAAGCAATAGAAAGGAACTGGGAAACTGGCCCTCCCTAGTGATATTACAAATAATCCCCAGACTAGAGTAACTTTCTCTTTCTCTGAGGCACTTGTTAACTCTTCACACATCCGATATAATTCTGGGTCTTTTAATCAATGTTAAGATTCCAGACAGTCTGGGGGGGGATGACTATACCAATTTATGGATCAGGAACTGAGAACTTGGAAGGAAATTTAGAAATCACCCACACCAACCTCCTCATCTTACACATGAAAAAAAGGGGTCTCAAGAGCTAAATCAACCTGCCCATAAGCCCACAAGTCAGCAGTAGCTGATCAGGATTTGAATCCAGGATTTCTGAATAAAACTCTTTTTTTTTTTTTTTTTTGCTTTTTGCTGAGGCAATTGAGGTTAAGTGACTTGCCCAGGGTCACACAGCTAGGGAATGTTAAGTGTCTGAGACCAGATTTGAACCCAGGTCCTCCTGACTTCAGGGCTGGTGCTCTATCCACTGCGCCACCTAGCTGCCCCGCTGAGTAAAACTCTTGCCTTCTTTCTACTGTGCCATCTTCCTCTTGTGGATTTTAATTGGTATATTGTCTCAAAGAGATTCTTCACACAGAATTTATTTCCTCCATTTATGACTTTTCAGGAGAATAGTGGTCTCATATGGTTGAGCCAATTTCAAAATTGTGTAATGTCTTGTTTTTTTATAATCCAACCACCCCATTGGAAGAACTTTCTGTCTGCACTTTAGAGACAGTTAATTTATAGTAGAAATTCTTCCTTGATTATAATAGTGTAGTCTCACTTGCTAAGGTCTTTAAAAAGACTAT
This sequence comes from Myrmecobius fasciatus, assembly GCA_023553655.1. Lineage (NCBI taxonomy): Eukaryota > Metazoa > Chordata > Mammalia > Dasyuromorphia > Myrmecobiidae > Myrmecobius > Myrmecobius fasciatus. The sequence goes on from JAJPUD010000437.1 coordinate 68,652, forward strand.
TCTACTTGTCAAATTAGTTAAGAAGTGTCATTGAAAGCCTTTGTTGTAGATATAACATGTATGAGGCTATTTTGCAACCAATGATCTAAGTAAAAAATGACTAGTATTGAAATGTTGAGATAGCTGGAATACCTTGCAATCTAAGGAACAGTACATTTACCAAGCTACTGAATTCTTTTGTGAAATGCAAATTTAACTTAATAGTGACTCATGTGAATAGCTAGTATCTTTTTTAAACTTATTCTTTTTTAATTTCCATATTAGTCATCTTGTGAAAGAAAACATACAAAAAGCCCCCAAAATAAAGTTTAAAAAATCCAGTATGCTTTGATCTACATTCAGATACCATCAGTTCTTTCTCTGGATGTAGATGACCTTTTTCATCAGAGATTCTTCAGAATTGTCTTGGATCTTGCTATTGCTGAGAATAGCTAAGTCATTTCCAGTTGGTCACTGTACAATATTGCTATTAGCATGTACAATGTTCCCCTGGTTCTGCTCAATTCACTTTGCATCAGTTCATTTAAATCTTTCTAGGATGAAACCATCCCACTGACCATTTCTTAAAGCACAATAGTATTCCATCGCAATCATATGATATACTTTGTTCAGTCATTCCCCAACTGGTGGGCAGCCCCTTAGTTTTCAATTCTTTGTTATTACAAAAAGAGTTTGTATATATAATTCCTTTTTCTTTGTTAAATTTTTTGGATTACAGACCTAGTAGTGGCATCAAAAGGTATGAACAGTTTTATTGCCCTTTGGGCATATTTTCAAATTGCTTTTCCGAGTGGCTGCATCATAATTCCAGCAACAGTGCATTAGAATCTTAATTTTTTAATTGCCCCTACAATATTTGTCATTTTCCTTTTTTCTGTCATATTTTGGGGTGAACTGATACCTCAGAGTTGTTTTAGTTTGAATTTCTCTAATCAATAATAATTTAGAACATTTTTTCATTTAACTATCGATAGCATTGATTTCTTCATTTGAAAACTGCCTGTTCATATCCTAGGACTGTTTTATCAATCATGGAATTGCTTATATTCTTATAAATGTGACTTAATTTTTTATGTATTTGAGAGATGAAGGCTTTACAAGGGAAATTTACTATAAAAATTTCCCTCATTTTTCTGTTTTCCTTCTAATATTGGCTACATTGATTTTGTTTGTGCAAATGCTTTTAAATTTTGTAAAGTCAAAATTATCCATTTTACATCCTGTAGTGCTCTCTGTCTCTTGTTTGGTCACAAATTCTTCTCTTATTCACTCTTCTCATTTTCTAAATGAGAAAATTGAGACCAAAAGATGTAAAATGACCTGATCAGGGTCATACAGGTAGTCAGTGGCAGAGCCAGGATTTGTTTTATTTTTTCCAATTAAGAATTTAATATTTCTCTTTCCCACTTCTTGACTCAGTGGGGAAAGAAAAAGGAAAAAACCCAACTCCCCTTTTATTTATTTATTTATTTATTTCTTTCTTTATTTATTTAATTAAAGCTTTTTATTTGCAAAACATATGTATGGGTAATTTTTCAACATTGACCCCTACAAAGCTTTCTGTTACAAATTTTCCCCCTAGTCCCTACCCCTCCCCTAGATGGCAAGAAGTCCACTACATGTTAATTATGTTAAAATGCTTGACAAGTCAAATATATGTATACATATTTCCACACTTATTGTTGTGCAAGAAAAATCGGATCTACAAGAAAGAAAAATCAGAGAAAGGAAACACAATGCAAGCAAACATCAATCGAGAGCATGAAAATGTTATGTTGTGGTCCACATTTCACATCCCTCTCTCTGGGTGTATATGGCTTTCTTTACTGAACAATTGTAACTGGCCAAACTCTCTTTTAAAACGATATGTATAGTCAAACAAAATAAATGTTCATGTCCAAAAAAGTCCATCAGCACCAAGATTCAAGGACAGCTCCTCTGATAACAAAGCTAGTTCCTTTCCCACTATCCCATGCTTCCTCCTAGTTGATGAAAATCACTGTATGATTTACACCTTAGCTTTTAGACATGACAAGTTGGTCATTAATTTAAAATTATATAGACATTACCACTGAATGTCACAAAGTGTACTAAAGTTCTGAGCTTGAAGTCAAAAAGGTCTGGGACTCCAGTCCTACCATCTATTACTATCTGGGTAATCCTGGATAAAGATAACATAAGTTAGCCTCCATGTGCCTTAGGCAGCTACTCAGGTGACTCCTAAATCATTGATAGGTCAAGAGGTATGGAAGGAGAGGCTTCTCACACAAGAATCTGTGGGCTGATAAAAAAAAAAAAAAACAAAAACAAATCTTGTACGGACAGATTCAAATCTCATTGAAAATTGTCTTCACTCCCTGGAAAAATCTGTCTGAACATCTTGGGAGAGGGTTTGGGAACCCGTTTAATTGCATGATTGCCCAATAACATTGCTACTGTTTGAGCTCATGAAGGCACAATTCAAAAGAAATATCCAGGTAGGTTAATAAGGTCATATCTTTATAATGTCTTAATAATTTGATTATGGGCTCTTACAACTAACTTGTTAGGGAAGTTTATCTGAGAAAATAGAATCAGTGATACAGTGGCAAAGCTCTCTGATTTGGAATGTCCCATTTTGTGAATTTTATGTCATTTGGAAGTGAGGGTATAACAGTTGGTGCCAGTGGTTTAGGCAGGGGTCTGTGCAGGAGTTTTCTTGGTCAAGATTCCTAAATAAATAATAATAAAATGATAATTTTATTATACATATATAAATAATAAAATAATAAAAATGATAAACATTGTGGAATGGTGGCTTAAAATTGTTGATCTTATTACAAACGTTCATACAACTGGAGCTTGCGTCTATTGAGATGCAAGTTGTTGGGTTTAGGCATTTATGGGATTTTGTTAACAATGGGATGATGCTATTTTGGAAGTTCAAGTGTCAGGAATACATTAGTGATAGACTTTTTGCCTTTCCCCTTACCTACGGGACAACTAACATGGTGCAGTGGGAAGAACACTGGACCAGAAAGTCAAGCTCAATCTCTTCCAAGAATTCATGATATGACTTTCAGCCAAATCTCTTCAGCTTTTGGACCTCAGTTTCCTCATCTGTAAAATGAGGGAGTTTGACTAAATGATGTTGCTCTGAGAAGACAATACTACTGAATGGGTCCTCTACCTAATTCAGGTCTAGCACAATCCATCTTATAAAGGATAATGACAAACTGTCATGAGACTAGATGCTATCTCCCTCTGTGATGGTGGTCATCATGGCTAGCATTTCTATGGCACAAAGTGATCATATATGTTATCTCATTTGTTTCTTATGACAATCCTTCCAAGAGGTGCTATTTATTATCCCTATTTTATAGGTGAGGAAATTGAGGCTGAGAAAAGTCAAGTGAATTATTAATGGTCATATAAGCAATGAAGTGAGGTTTGAAGTTAGGTCTTCCTGATTCTATAGCCACAATGCCAGCTAGCTGGCTAAATAGAAACAAAATTGAATAAGTAGAATAAATTTTGAAGGAACAGATGGGGTGTTAATTCAGTGAAAATTTTTGATGTAGAATTTCAAGGAAATGTTGAATGAAGTATGTCTAAGTTTCACTTACTTTGTGATTGCAGCTGATACCATAACTATTTGTCAAGAGGGGTCAAAAATAAAGCATTTAGCAGGAGCAGGAGAATGTTTAGAGGAAGTGAGAATCAAAATTAGGTTAAGGAAGGATGAATAGCAAGATGGCTAGAATGGGGAAAACCCCATGGAATGACCACCCTAATGAGAAAGTATATTTGAGCTTCCAAATCCTTGGATGTGTGCCTGCTAAGTGTAGTTCCAATTTCAAAGTCCAAAGTGACTGAATTTTCACCCATGAACATCTTTCAAAACTAGCATTGAAATGCTAGAGTTACAGTAGACCTCAGAAATTATCTGTCGTACTACTGTTGGCTTTATTATCATCTTCATAACGTATCTGCCTGTTCTCTTTCTGCATAGCATGATTACTTCTCTTCCTATTCCAAAGCAGAACTGGAGTAAGACTTGACTTTTCCATCTCTTCTGCAACATGGATGGAACAGATGGTGTAGCTAACACACATCTGGCTGTTGATTGTAAAAAGAATTCACTTTAAGTTTTGCCAAAGTAAAGTGAGATTTGGCTATCTGATTCAGTGTGAGAATCCTCCCTTTTTACTGGAATTAAGAAAAAATCTCCTTTTGGTCAGTGTCATGAGTATTATAGGTTGGTATCTTACACTTAAATAATCCTTAGCATCTTTGTGAGATTTGATGTGAATTATTTTGGGTACGATATCATTACTCCTGATCAGTCATCAGTCTCTTTAACCTTTTCCTCCTCTTCTATCCTTCATCTTCTCTTTGCTTATACAGTCACCTCCACTTGAATTCCCCTCTCTTCTATTAATGCCCATCAAAATCTTACCCTTCTTTCCCTACCTGGTTCAGTTTTTTCCTTTTTCTCTGATTTTTTTATCTGGAAATACTCTCTTCCTCCTTTGAGTTACTTTGCAACTCTCATGTATTTATTTTCTGTTTCATTTTCCAATTATTTGCATGCCTGGTAATGGCTTATAAATTAGTTGAGGGCAGGGACTATGGACAGGACATGGGGACACATGTATGCAAGGAAGTAGGGACAGGCTCCTTGCTTTCACAAAGTTGCCATCCTAGTTGAGAAACCAGGACGTGAAAATTTAAATGATAATAAAAAAGTAGCATATAATAATTGACATGGCTTGAAGTATCTACTATAAAGGTAATAGGGAGTATTGGAGACAGTGGGAGATTGGGGGTCTGGATATTTGGGTTTAAATTTCAGTTTACACTCTGGACAAATCACTTCATTAAGTCTCAGTTATTTCATGAGGAAAATCAATACTGAGACTTGTAATAACTACCTCATTGATTGGTCATGAGTCCAAACCTTTATACAATATGAATTTTTGTTATATTTCAGATATATACTAGATACAAAGCCATGTCCCTTTCCGGTATTGCTTTTTTTACATGGAGTAGTTTAGTACTGAAAAAGAGCAGAAAATTACTTTTAAGTAAAGAAAAATAATTATCTAGAGTTAATCAAATCTCAGTTCTGCTATTTATTTCTTGTTTGACTTTGGGTCTCAATTGTTTTGTCATAAAATAGGTTTTTGTGAGGAGAAAAATGTGAGTGTGAATGTGTGTGTGTGTGTGTGTGTGTGTGTGTGTATAGAAATGCTTGGTGACCACTGAAGAGTTGGACACCAAGAGATGCACTGAATAAGACTACCATTCATTAATAGTTTATACAACTCCAAAGCACAACATATGTAGGAAATCACACAAATAATGTGTCTCCCCTTCCATATGCTGGCACAATAGTGATGCACTTCTAACTTGTTACTCATCATTTTGCCTCCAGTAGACACTATAATCAATTAGAATCATGTGGGGTGTCTTAGTGGACTCTAAAACTCTTCATTTAATTGCATTTTAAACAATTAATGGATTTTGGGTGATGATGGCAAAAGCTTCTTTTAGTGTTTGAGTAAGAAATTCAGGAGCAGGTTAACTATTAATGGTTATTCTTGGAATGAAAAAAAATCTAATTCAAGAATCAACTAATTATCTGTTTTCAGACACTTTGAAAATGTAATGTGCTTATATAAATGCTTAATGACTCTTTTTGGGCTTTTGGGGTGGTTTTTTTCCTTTGGGCAAAGATTTTTATTTTCCTTTTAGCTCACTGGGTGGTAATAATAATTGTTTCTATAATAAGAAATTAAATACCTGAATAGATATCCTAATGACTGAATTCCTTGTACAGGTTACACTTTCCTAATTCTTCAAGAGTTGTTAACATCAGTTCAAATTGGTTACCAGGAGCTCTCCAATTCATTTCTCTTTTTTTGGCTTTTTTGCTGAGGCAATTGGGGTTAAGTGACTTGCCCAGGGTCACCCAGCTAGGAAGTGCTAAGTATCTGAGGCCAGATTTGAACTCAGGTCCTCCTGACTTCAGGGGCTGGTGCTCTATGCACTGTGTCACCTAGCTGCCCCTCCAATTCATTTCTAAAGCCAATTCCTGTATCTTAATATGGAGCCTAGTGGTTCATTCCACTGGCTTTTCTAACTGCTAGAAGCCCTTCTCTTCACAAGGTAAAATTGGTTGTAAGGGTTCTCAGAAAGATAAGAGAATTTATCCATCGATAATACAGGATTAAGAAATATAAGATATAGTAATACATTTAGGGAGAGAGATCAAATGCTACTGATGTGATAGGAAGAAAGACTTCAAATACGGAGGAAAAAGACCCAGGGCTCACAATGAACGGACAATGTAGTATTTCTATTTTTTCAAGCTAACTTGATACTGGAATATATTAAGAAAACCATGGCCTGAGCCCAAGCAACAGAGTAATCCTTTTGCTATTGCTTGGTTTAGGCAGAGCTCCAATAGAATATAGTTCTTTGCTCATCATCAGGGAAAGAAAAGACATGATTTTGGGAGAGATCAAACAATTAAAAAGAAGATAATGAACATATGAAAAAGGATTTAAAAAAAGATAGGGTAGGATGTTAGAGAGCTCCTTTTTGAAAGGAGTAAGCTATACTTACATACAACCATGTTTAAGAGAAGAATTATTATTAGGTTTCACATCATTTACACTATCCCATACTTTTACATCTATATTTCTGTATCTTATTCAGCTTATTCTTTCTCTTTTCTCTCCCCCTTCCCAAACTCTAGCAGTCTATGACTTTTAGGAGCTTTTTGTTTTTTAGGGAAAAATAAGATATGTACATAATTAATTTTAATGGAAGGGAGAATATAAAAAAGATAGATTGTTAAGAGGAAGAGAAGTCCCCTGTTAGCAAGGGGGTGTCAGGAAAGGCTTTGTGAAGGAAGTAGCACTTGGACTGATTCTTAAAGGGTGTCTGAACAAATAGGAATGGGCCATAGCTAAAGGAGTTAAGCTTGAGAGAATTTCCAGCTACTGCATTGAGTGCATCACATGACTGTGAAGAACATCTCTTTTCTTATTACCTGAAGACAAATCAATCTATCAGATTCAACTAGGCATGAGTCAACTTGAAGGTCATTGAATAAACTCTGTGGCTCTCCCAAACCTCTAGTTTTGTGAAAAAAATTCTGTGTGTGATTGGAGAAATGTGCAGCACTCATTGAGGCCCCTGCCTTGCTTTTCATCTCTACTTTCTCTTGGTTTCAGAGAGAGAATTGTGAAAAAATTAAATAATGGCATCCTAGTCAACAAACATGGGTTCGAATTCTCAGCTGATTTAGCTGATGAATATCTCACACGAATGGCTATAAGTCATTTACCTTTCTGGGCTTCTATTTCCTCACCTACAAAATGAGAAAATTAGGCAAGAATCTAAGTTCTCTTCTATTTCAGATATTTTGTGGTACAAAATAGGTGCCCTTAACCTGATTAAATGCACAGTGTTGGAAATTATGGGATCAGGTTCCAGACCCAACTCAACTTCTCACTAGCCATATGACCATAGCAAACGTTTTTGGGTCTTTGGGTCAGGGTTTTCTTGCCAGAATTGAAGCCTTGTTATCAAAGACTCTACCTAACACAAAGTCCCATCATGCTTCAGAGAAATCTCAGCTTTTTGGATTTTTGTCTCTATTTTGATGATATGGAAATGCTTGTGTCTGACATTCTCTGTAGGAAGCCATTGGCTCTCCTTAAAAGCACTGGTTTCACAGTGATTTTTTTAAACTGGAAATTTGCCCTGGAGCCCATAGAAAGCCAGTGTAACCTGTAGGAATCTGGGTGATCTTTGCAGGGCTTTAGGTAGGGGTGGTCAGAGAACTCTCCTCCCCAAATCTTTCATTTGCGCCATTTTTCGCGCTTCTAGCCTGTTCCCAGAAGGGGAGGCTCCCTTGGAGGTTATCAGGAGCCCTCCATGTCTAGCTCACAGCTCTGCTTTGCTGCTCTTTACAAGTCACATGGAGTCCATCTACCTCCTCTGATCTTCATAGGATTGTCCGCTGTTCAGCTCTTTTCCAGAAGATGGAGCTCATTCCCTTTCAGAGGGGACCAGCTCACTCAGGGGACCTGCAACCAGTTTTTGAGGGAACATTTTAGAACTAAACTAAAATACAATCCTTCCTCCCAACCCAACCAGAACAAAAATCTGCCTCCTATTGGTCTTTGTCTCAGACCTTCTCAGAACTTGGTCTCAGAACTGTTTAGTTCCTGCAGTCTCCCTACTGAGGGAGAGATGGGAATGGAGAATCAGAAGGACTTCTATCTCTAAGCAAGTCTTTGTCTCCAGACCTTTTCTAGGTTTATGGGAAGTTCTTATTAGACACGTCCTTTCTCCCCTGGTGTCCATTGTGTCTGCCATTTGGGCCAGAGTCTTCAGTTGAATATGATAATTCATCATAATTATACTAATTCTAGCTCGCATTTATAAAGCTCTTTAAAATTCTCTTTTTTGATCCTCACAACTTTCCTGTGAGGCAGCTGCTCTAATTATCCCAATTATATAGATGAGAAAATTGAGTGGAAGAGAGGTTACCTGCCGGGGGTTGCACAGCTAGTGTCTGGGGGCAGGAACCAAGGAGCTCTATTCCCTCTGATGTCCAGCTGCCTCACACCGCAGGTAGAGAAGTGGTCCTCAGTCTCTGTGCTTGGCCAATGACCTCGGGAAAGGTCTGCAGAAGCAAAGGAGGGAAAAACTCCCAGAGGAATGGGGGACCTAAAACAAAGGTGTGGACTGTGGGATCTCCAGAGATTTTCAGGTTTTAACCACAAAGGGACAGAAAGACTATAGAGAAACCTGTTGGGATTGCAGCTGGTGCTGCTACTTGAAACTAATATAGTTTGGTGACTCATGCAACCTGGACTCTATCTAGGCCCTTATAAATCCTATTTCCATTACCTTTTGTGAACTCCATCCATAGCAGATAGTTAATAAAAACTGTTATTATTATGTTGTTGATAGAATCCAGTCTACCACACTTATACCTAGCCAGCATCTCTTTATATTATTCTCTTATAAGTTGCTGTATATGTGTAATTACCTATCCTTGTAATCCATCTCTCTATCATGTATGTATGTATCATCTGTCTGTGTACCTGCCATCCCTGAGCTCCATCCATCTATTCTTCCACCCATCCATCCATTTATGTATCTATATAGCTATCTAGCTTTGAAAGTTTTTGGAGGGAATTTTAAGTGCCAGAATTTCAAAATGATATTTAAAATATGGAAACCTAGAAATTGACAGGGGAGAAGCAGAGAAACTACATGTGTAGTTTTTTTTTTTAGATTAGAAATGGCGATGTGGATTTTTGGGTTGATATCTCCAGGAAGGGTACAGAATGTCTTGTGTCTTCCCCCTCCCTACCAATCTATGTAATCCCTGAGAGCTCAGGATAACCTGGGGCTGGGTAACTGACCCATTACATTGGTCTGATGTGGGGTAGAGGGGCTTGGTACTAAGGGGCTTGCCTGGGTCTTCTGAGGGATGTGAGGAGAGCTGAGGACATTCACAGAGAACTTCACAACATCATTTTCTTGAGAAGAGAGGGTCAGGGAGGATGACTGTGACTCAGCAGTGACTTGTTCAAGAAAGATGAAGATTTGCCTCGCTCTGAAATCAGTTTTCTTGATCCAGCCTTTTGTTTGTCCTCTGGATGCTGTGACCATTTGTGAATGGGGACGACAATCAGGAAATGGCCCGTCCCTTTTATCCAAGATAAGGAAGTTGCCAGTTTCTTAGCCCAAAGGTGGTGAAAGGGTTCACAAAGAAATGCTGGCAGAAAAAAATGACTGAGTTTTTTATTTTGGGAGGAAATTCCCAAGACGAGATGGGGGTGGAATGGACATTATTTTTCTTCTCGCTTATTCAAAGGAAACTATAAGACATAATTCAAAAAATAAGTGAATATTTTACTTGGAACCACATGACTAAGGCATTTTATTTATCCAAAACATCTTTTAAAATATGCAGATGGTCCTGATCCAGTTGCCAACATTCCAGACACATAATAATACTTTACATATGTTCACTGTTTGCACATCCATTATCCCATTCAACCTTTACAACATCTTGTAGGGAAGGGGACTATTATTTCCATTTCAGAAAAAAAGGAAACTGGGACTCAGAAAAATGCAAAATGATTTGCACAAGATGACATAGCCAGTAAGGAGAATGGCTAGGAAGCACGTTCAAGGTTATTTGATTCTTAAAACTCAGAGCAGTGGATTTTGAGTTAGAGGACTTGGGTTTGAATTGTGGATCTGAGAGGGAGACGAGAGGCCGTAGATGAGAGGGGTAAGTGATTTGCCCATGGTCACACGGCCAGCAAGCACCTGAGGCTGGCTTTCAACTGTGGTGCTCTTGATTCAAAGCCCAGCGCTTCATCCATTGTCATGGGGCTGCTCAGCCAGATGAAAACTTGTAGCTTCACTCTTCTGTTCCATTGGAGGAATTGAAGAAGGCAGAAGGCTGTACCAGGGATTTGGAGCAAGATGTCTGCTTCAGAGGTAACTATCATGTTCCTCAACCCTTGGGCAAAAAGTGTAATCTTTTTGGGCCCACTGGAGTCAATTCTTAATCAAAGGGAGGTATAAGATATTTCATACAACAACCCTCCCCAGTACTGCCCAAACCAGATTAAAATGTAACTGGGAAATAGTTAACAAAATAAATAAAAATATAACACACAGATAATGTTAATTCATGGTTTTCTAAGTCAGTTTGTGTCTCCCATTTCTATTTGAGCTTGATTCCATTGTCATAAAGTGCACCGATGGTACTGATCTGATACTATCTGCAGGACTGACTTTAGGGTACGTTTTCTGTTTTTCTCCCTGGGCCCATCCTCTAGGCTGCTGCCGCCCCATCATGGATTTTCACTCCTCATTCTCCCTTTGTTTTCCTTTCTACCTTTTCATATACTCTGGGTTGAACTGAACGGCTAAATATAGGAGACAAGATATCATTGATTTTGGGATTATTTGCCATTTTCAATTAACTGCATTTCTGCTTCCCTTGACTACTATAGCTAATTAAGAATAACCTGTGCTGTATATATTTCATTTAACCACTCCTCCCCCCCAACTCCCCTATCATTAGAGCGCCTACTGTTTTGAGCATATATTATTGGTATTGATAGCTACAAGCCTGCTGACAATCAGCATACTGCTGCAGTCCCATAATGCTAGAATTTCTTCTTCCAGCACAACTTAACTGCTTCTAAAAACTACTCGCCCTTGCTGAATGGAGAATTAGAAGGCAGCCTGCTCATTCTAGCTCTAATGTGCAGCAATTAACAAACAGATAAATTATGGTAGGAGTAGACATTGACCTTTTGTTTTTACTCATTATAAAGAAAAGATACCATATGTGGAGGTCAGCAATCCCGAGTTCTGATTCAGATAACGCCAAGTGTGAGCAGTAAATGAGAGAAGTCCCTATTGGATGATTGATAACTTAGAGCGTGTGATTTCAAAGCTGGGATAAAAGAATATGTGTTCAAAATGAGAAAAGCTTTCTGTTTCTTTTAGCAGACACCTGCTCTCCAATTGCAGTCGCTGTTAGGACTGTCTGCAATTCTGTCTGTAAAGAATATGGGGGCCCATCTTGTGCTCCTGGATTGTTGATCTTCCTCAAAATGTATTATATTGGAACCAAGCTACTTCTGAACAACTTTGCAATTCAGAAGCATGCTTAGAATCCAGCTTTTCCATCATTCATCACTACTCAAACTTTCTGGTCTGTCCCAGACATCTCTATTTTAAGGCTTCGGACTCAGAATCTAGATTGGGAGCCTCCTAGAACTAGGTTCAGGCTGGAAGGGGCTTTCAAGATCAGCTAATGCAAATCCTTCATTTTTACATTTTATGGATGAGGAAACAGAGTCAGAAAGGGAAGTGATGTGCCCAACACTGTGAGAGAGGGAGTCATATTTATAGCCAGAACATCACCAAAGGGAAGATTTTTTTTTTGCCGTTGTTCATTTTTCAATTGTAACTACCTCTTTGTGATCCCCTTTGGGGTTTTCTTTTCTTTCTTTCTTTCTTTTTTTTTAGCTGAGGCAATTGGGGTTAAGTGACTTGCCCAGGGTCACACAGCCAGGAAATGTTAAGTGTCTGAGGTCAGATTTGAACTCAGGCCCTCCTGACTTCAGGGCTGGTGCTCTATCCATCCCTTTGGGGTTTCCTTAGCAAAGATATTGAAGTGGTTCATCATTTTCTCCTCCAGATAAGGAAACTGAGGCTTACAAGGTTAAGTGCATTGCCCAGCTAGGAAGTATCTGAGGCTGGATTTGAACTCGGGATGATGAGTCCTCCTGACTCCGGGCTCCCTGTAATTCAAAACTTAAAAAGGCCTTTGAGAGCTGCTGGTGCAAAGCCCATGTTTGCAAGAAGGGAAGGAGCGTGGCAGTGGCAGACAAGAAGGGGGTAACAAAGCTGGGATTGGGGCCTTGGCCCAGTGGCCGTGTGATCCTGGCAAGTCATTTCCCTCCTCTTCTGTAAAAGCCATTGGAGGTTTCTTCAGTCTCCTCCAGCTCTCAGTGGGCCCCCTCTTCCTAAGTCAGAGCTTCCCCTGGACATTTTCCCATCAGCCAACTGATCTTTCTGAAAGACTGAGAATCTGGAGGCCGGCCATGCTGTGCAGGTTGCCAGGAGGCATCTGAAATGTGTCCCTGTCAAAGAACTGTCAGGGGTCAGGGTCGGTGAGAACCTTTGTCAGTACCTAATCAATGCGGCATTTATTGAGCGCCTACTGCATGCTAAGCCCTGTGCTAGGCGTGGGGGAGCCTTTATCGGGCTGATGCTGTTGTTCCCTCATGTCCAGATCTTCATGACCCCATTTGGGATTTTTGGGCAGAGACCCTGCAGTGGATCGCCCTTTCCTTCTCTCTGCTTAGTAGAGTTGGTGCTAAGGGCCCACCACTGGTAGATCGTCAGGTGGAAGGCGCCTTAGAGACCCAATCGATCTTCTCTTTTTACAGATAAGGAACAGAAGCAGGAAGATCCAAAGTCAGTGACAGTAAGTAGGGGAGGGATTCCCTGTGGGGGAAGCTCCGACCCTGCCACATCCTGACTCCGATCCCCAAGCTGCTCCATGAGAACTGTTCCTTTGGCTCAAGATGCTCTGGGTTCCAAATCTGACATGGCCATGGGGAAGGGGAGCCTTCCCCGTCTCTGATGTTTGACTGGGAGTGCCCTTCATCTCTGGATGGATGGGCTTCCCAATCAGGCTTGGATGGGGTGGGAGGAGAACACGAAGGGACCAAGCAGCTTGTGGGGATGCGATTCATGGAGGAAAGGTGCCAGGGAGAGAGCAGCGTGGCAGAGTCCTGGGGATCAGTCTGGTCTCCTAGTGTCTTCTCACCCTACAGATCGTGGGCCACATCACATCATCTGGGAACCCTTTTAGTGCTTCTGTTTCCAGGAAGATGAAGACAAACCTCGTTTCATAATGGAGCCATAGAGACATCAGGGACCCTAGGGCCACCTAGGCCAATCCCTTTACTTTGCAGATAAAGAAATCAAGTCCCACGGAGGCAAAATGAAGTCACCCAAGCAGCAGGGCTGAGATTTGAAAGATTTCTTCTGGCTACGTCTGCCATTTTTTCTCCCACTGTATTTTTTCTCTTTGAAAGAAAGCTCGAGCCACTTTTCAGATCTGTTTTCTTGTAATGGTTCAGCCTTCCTCAGAACCTTCAAGGGATTTAATATTTCTTTAAATATAAGTATGAAGATCATACAAGATTCCATTTGCCACAGCCCACCTTATTCAAAGATACTTTGATTATTAATATCAAATCAGGAATAAAACATGGAGATGGCTCCTTTCCATTGGTGTTTCCCAGTCATGAAGGATGTTCTGTGCAAAGTACAAGTCCAGTACCATTCTCAACAGATGGTGAATTTGGTTTCTAGTAACATCTTTTAAGTGCAGATTTTTTTTGTCTTGATACAGACTTTATCAATTGTAGTGATAAGGGATAAGGCCTTGGGAAGCGATAGTCTGAGAAACACCTTTGGAAAGAAACTTGAAGTGAGTAACCTCTTGGGGTTGAATTCTTTTCTAGCTAGATTGGACTTTTTATTTATTTGAAATAAAAATAAACTCTGAAATTCTGTGATTCTATAATAATAATAGTCTACATTTTAGTAGGATTTTAAGGTCTTTATATACATCATCTTATTTGATGTTTGTGACAACTCTGTGAAGAAGGTGTTTTTATTATTCCCATTTTACAGATGAGGAAATTGGAGCTTTGAGAAGGGAAGTGATTTGTGCAGGATCATACAAGCTGACACTGAGGGGACTGTGAGAGGACAAAGTGATTTAGGCTGTATAAAACAAGGTGGAGTGATCAGAATTAGGGAGCTGATTTTTCTCCTGGTCAGGCCATAGCTAGTGTTCCACGGGGACCACCTTTTAACAGGGACCACCTTTTAACAAGAGCAGCTTGGACATCAGGGAGAAGCTAGCTAGCTACAAGCTGCAGCCAGCCTTCGTGACCAGCTAGTCCAGTGGTTCTCACACTTTTACACTCTGAAGAATTATTGAGAACCCCTCAATGAGATGTTGCTGATGTGGGCTATCTCTGTTAATATTTGTCACATCAGCAGATAAAACCAGGACGTATAAAATGTTTATTAGTTAAACCAATTACATGTTAATATAACTAACAGACTTTTAAACCAAAAGCTATTGAGCAGAGTGACACAGTTTTACACATTTTTCAAAATCCCTTTAATGTCTGGCTTAATAGAAGCCAGCTGAATTCTCCTCTCAGCTTCTGCATCCAATCTGTTGTGATATGTTGTTTTGATTGAAGTATGTGAAGAAATGTGGCTCGTGAAGATGGAGGTTGGAAAGGGAGGAGGACTTTACAGACAAATAACATCTTAGTAGTGTCATAAAAATAGCTTCGACTTCTGGACTGCCCGAAAGGGTTTTGGGGATACTTTGGGGCCTGGGGATCACACTTTGACAAACTCTAGTCCAAATGACCCATTTAGGAGAGAAATCCAAGCCGTGACGTGGAAGTCTTTTTATCAAGAGTGGAGAGCAGAGTGAGTTATCCTAGACCTTCTGGCTTTAACTTCAGGGCATCCATAGACATGAGAATGGCCCGAGGAGAGCTGGTGAGGGATCCAAAGAACAGGGAGTGTGCAATCTGGACAAAAGAAGTTGGGGCTGGGGCAGGGATCTAATGGCTGCCTCCCTACGTTACAAGAGTTGTCTAGGGACTTATTCTCCTTTGCCTCAGAGGGCAGAATCAAGGGCCAGCTTGCAAACAAATTTAGGCTTGATATCAGGGGGAAAGTATTCCCCACAATTCAATGGGCACCTGTTGAACGCGCCATAGTGGTAATTCCTTCCATGTGTAGGTTGAAGTAGATGGACGCCGAAGCCCCTTCCGGTTCTCAGGTTTGGGGATCCTGTGACGGAGCTGCCCCAAGGCAGAAAAAGCCACTTTGGGAACGAGTGGGATCTTTCTCACAGTACTTCTGCAATCGAAGGCTGCATGTCCCTTGTCAAGAGGGGCTAGAAGGAACCTCTGTGCGATGTGCACTGGAGCAGATGGCCTGGAAGAACTTTCTGTGATTCTCTGAAAGGTCTCCCTCCAGGTCATTAAAGCAGAGCTATTCCTCGGTTCTCAAGCCAAGGACAAGCTTTTCCAGCTTCTGTCAAGTTAGGGACACTGGATAGAATCCCAGTGATATCCAAGGACTAGCTAGTTTTATCTGGAGAGCCTCACCACTGCCTCACCAAGGTACTGATGATTTCTAGCCATTTCAACTCATGAAAACCTTCGCCAAACGTACAGAAGAGCTGTGATCTCTGTGCTGAATGGAAGGTTCACTCATGACTTTGCTTCTTCTTCTTCCTTTTTTTTTTTTTGCTTTTTCTCTGAGGCAATTGGGGTTAAGTGACTTGCCCAGGGTCACACAGCTAGGGAATGTTAAGTGTCTGAGACCAGATTTGAACTCAGGCCCTCCTGACTTCAGGGCTGGTACTCTATCCACTGAGACACCTAGCTGCCCTACTTTGCTTCTTTAAGTACTGAGATAAGTCTCAGCAATTTGGTACTTGGAACCAATTGTGACAGTATATTTTCAAGCTGAAAAAGGTCAAGTTCTGGGCTGTGTCCTTAGCCCTGGGTTGGTCAGCATTATTCTAATGACTCTGATGAAGGGAGAGCTCACGGCTTGTCAGATTTGTGGTTCACACAGACCTGGGAGGGATGTTGGGTGGCAGACTAGGGAGCCAAAGCTATCTCAGAAAGCTGGAGGAGATAGAATCTGAAAGCTGTTGTTGTCCTTTGTTCTCAGAGAGGACCAGAATGACATCACTATGTTAGAGTGGAGTTACAGCGTGTCTGGCTGTGGCCGATCAGACCAGTAGGGGCTCGGAGTGCAGATCGGACACAAATAGTCCCTGTGAGCATCGGGGGCTTCTCTGATTTTGTGCATCTCACGTTTCTTTTGGGCCAATTCTGCTTTGCTCCTAGAGCACAGCCCCTTCTCTGCTGAGGGCCCGCCATGCTGGGTGCTCCTTGCCATTGCCTTCCATGTCACACGTCAGATCTAAAGTTCTTAAGAGAGACGTGAGAGTGTCCTTATATCCCTTTTTCTGTCTGTCTTGGGAGCACTTGCCCTGTGGGAGTTCTCCATTTTATATATATATATATATATATATATATATATATATATATACATATATATATATATATATATATATAATTTATTTTATTTAATTTTTTTTGGCAAGTGTACATTTGGCATCGAACAATGTGGCCAGCCCACTGGAGTTGTGCCCAGTGCAGTAGAGATGGAAGTTTCATCATTGGGGTAGAAGATAAAATCAAACACCATTTCATGACTATGGGATGAGGGAAAGCAGTATGGGCTGTCCCAAAAGTCTCAGTGCAGCTTTAAGTTTAGTTGAAAATAGTTTTAAGCTTAAAAACTGTGCTACAAAAGCAATTTGCATGAGAAGTCCTTTTAAAATGTTCAAATCTGAAAAGTTGCCTAGAAATCCTGCAAAAACAAGCGGAGGGGAACAACCAAAGGACTGTGAATGCATAAGTGATATCGAATCTCTAAAATCTAGAAAAATTAATTTGGCAGTAATGGGCAGGATGGATTGCCGAGGGGAAAGTCTGGATGTCACTTAGATGAGGCAGTGGGAATAAAGCAAGGAGCAGCCCTTTCTGATTGCATCATTAGATTCTTCTTACTAGGGACAAAACCAGATTTTTCAAAAACAGGAAAACCCTTACACACACACACACACACACACACACACACACACACACACACACACACACACACACACAGTGTTTGCTAATAGGTGTGGGCAGCATTAAAATAAAGTTCAGAGCTTGTTCCCCAGGAGGGATTCAGTTTACCTCTGGAGCCTCTTGCTCACTGGCTGTCACTCTCTTTGAGGGACCCAGAAGAGCTTGTTGTTGTTTCTGCTAACACAGCGAGAGTTTGCGTGCTGAATAATTAGCCCATCTGCTGATGTCTCAGGAAGGTGTCAGAATTGGGGTGCTACTTCAGTTGCTTCATAAACTGTTCCTGAAGGCAACTGATACCTTAACTCTTACGTGTGAACAACAGGGAGAGCTGGGTCACTTTTCTTGGGTACTGGGACTCAATTTATCCAAACCAGCGTGGGGCTGGGCACTATAGGTCCAGTGAGCAAAGTTTTGGGATAAAAACTGAGGATGCAGGATTGATTCTCCTGCTTTGGGAATAAATGCTACCAAAAGTTCAAATACATTTCTAACAACTGTCAAGTGTGTGTGGAGAGGAGCCTAGAATGTGCATTAGCGTCTGAAAGAAGTCATTATCCCGTCCAAGGTTCCGCTTTGGAACTTGGGTTCTATTGCTTGGGGTCCCAGCAGCATTTGTTGTTATTCCTCTAAGGCAGAATCCACGTCCTCTAGAGTCTGGGTCAGTGGATCCTGTGGTTATACTTAAGACCGATCTCACTGGTTCTTTGATTCAGTTTGAGGAACATTGCTCCCCATAAAGTTCTGGAAGCCGGTTTTAGGGAGGAAGGGCAGAGATGAGCTGCAGATGTTGGTCCTGAGTTCCGGGGTGTATAAGGACTTGTGAAGCTTGGGTCTGAAGAAGAGGAGCTTTTGGGGGAGATGAGAGAATTCTTGTAGAAGAGGGTTTGGACTTTTTCTGATGATCCCAGAAGAGAGAAGACAGGAGCAAAGTGTTGGACTTGTAAGGAGGTAGGTCCTAACCATCATTAATGGGTTCTCTCAGGAGCCTGTGGATTCCCTCTCAATGAAGGCCTTCAAGAAAGCTTGGGATAGCTCCCGAGTGGGGTAGGATGGAGAGGGATCAGAAGCCATCTGAGACATGCGGCTGTTGTCTGCATGGGGGGGCCTTTATCAGACAGTTTTTCATAATTTGCCCAAGGATGACCCTTATTAAATGTCCTGGGAAAGTGACTGTCACTTCAGATTGGATAGCTTGTCTAGGGCAGGTGCTGGTATTTATCCTGAAAACGATTCTTGGAAGAAGAGTTTGGGGATGGGAAGAGGGAAGTCCAGTAAGACCTGCTGGCAAAGCTGAAAGAAAGAAAAAGCTGTTGCAACTTGTCACTCACAAACTATGAGGTTACAAGGGATCATTCTGTGCTCCAAAGAAAACGATTAATTCTCAATATGCAACAAAAAAGATCATAACAAACTCGACTGAATACAAGTATTTCCTCTGCTTCCAAAATTGGGGTTGCCCTTGTGCTTTCAGGAAATGACAAGTGGGTCAAGTCCATCATTGGATTAGAGGTCCGGCAGCTCCCAAAATGATATGGCGACTCTCACAGGAGTCACTCGCCAGCACACAGACCACCCAGCCTTAGTTTCTTCATCTGCAGAATTGGGGGAGTATGCCCAATGTTCTCTAAGGTCTCTTCTGTGTTCAAATAACAGACTCCCACAGTTGGGGATTAAGACATTTGTGTCAGGACTTGAAACCAAGTTTCCTAGTTTCCTCTTCAGTAATGTGACTCTTTATCTAAAAATCCCTTGAAAAACAAAAACAAAAATAGAGAACAAACTTTGGCTATTTATTTGCCTGGATTTTATTTATGTTTACATGAAGACATCTAGCCACACCAGCCTCTGAAGTATGTTAAAACAGACAAAATTAAATAATTCACATAGCCTGCAGCAATTGTATTCAAATTCAGAGGAAGAGGCAAGAATCCCATGAAACACTTAGTCTAGTTTTAAACCATATGATTTTAATTGTTCTCAATTAACAGCAACAACAATTGCCTCAGGTGTATGTAGGACAGACCCAGAGGTCCACAGGGTGGAGGATCCTTTCTCCCTTGTCTCTCTCACTCCTCCCTCTATCCCTAGTTTTTCTCCTGACTGAGTTAGAATACATAGCAATGTAGAATTGCCTGACTCTAGAGAAAACTGTGAAGCTGGCAAAAATATTTGGTTTGGTCCCTGCAGCTTTCTTTTCCTCCCTTCTCCTCTCCTCTCAGCATGGTAGGGGATCTATGGTCTCTCCCCCAGCCTCATTTTTCCAGTGCCTTCCATCTGGCTACCAGTTAAATGCCCGACTGAAGAGTTAGCTTAATTTTTCAACCAAGATATTTGCAATTCGATTAGGAAATACAAGATGGAAAAGCAGGAGGCACTAGGAAAAAAAGGGGAAAGCATTCTAGAATAGGAAAGTGAATGTTGCTTTGCTTGCCTAAGACAGTGTGATTTAGTTGAGTTCGTGGTTCTTTCCATCTCCAAATCCTATGATGCCAATGATGCAATTTCAGCCATTTTGATGGGTTTTCGGGGGTAAAAAGGAGAGGGATATAATTGTGGGCGTCATCTTAAACCTCATAAATTGGATGAGGTAAGTAGGATTTTGGAGGTAGAGGGTCCTGATGCTTTTTTATTTTTAAAATTCAGCTGAAGATTGTTTTATTCTTCTTCTTGACATAGAGAGGCAGATAATAGCAATCAACAGATCAATCGAAATGGATAACTATAATGTCCCTTTTCTCTCCCATCAACCTTGTGGGATATCATAATTAGCAGAGGAAGAAGCCTGCATAAAGTTGGAGACAACAGGGCCAGCTTCAGATTCAAGAGGGCCAGGTGGGCAGACACCTGTGAAAAGTGATTTTCTTTAAGACCGGGTCTCACTGTGTCTCTCCTCTACTCCATAATATCCAATGGATGACTGTTTTCTCTACAGATATAAGATGTAAACTCTTCTGTTCAGCTTTTAAAACTCTTCAGAATTGTGCCCCAACTTTTGTTTCTAGGTTCACTGGACATAACTATCTGCCAAACTGACCCTCTCTTTTCAGCCTTTGCTCTGGGAGTCCCCCTGGGGAGACTGCACTTCCTTTTTATTGTCATCTGTTAGAATCTAGTTCCAGAGCCAGTTTCTAATTGATGCTATTCCTTAATCCTATAACTTTTTGGTGTTCTCCCTCTCAAACTATCGTATACCTTATTTAGTATTTATTAAATTTGTATTCTTTTTGTTATTCATTCATTCAATGGTGTCTGACCATAGAACTCTAGTCCCTCAATCCTCCATTATTTTCCAAACCAATATTCATTGTTTCTTTAACACTATCAATCCATCTTGCCCTTTGTCTTCCTCTTCTCCTCTTGCCTTCAGTCTTTCTCAGCATCAGGGTCTTTTCTAATGAGTACTGTCTTCTCATTATGTGGCCAAATTATTTAAGCTTCAGCTTTAGTATTTGTCCTCCCAAGAAGAAGTCTGAATTAATTTCTTTACGCATTGACTGATTTGCTCTCCTTGCTGAATAAGGGACTCTTCAAAGTCTTCTCCAGCCCCACAATTTGAAAGCAATGATTTTGTGGTGCTCATTTTCTTTATAGTCCAACTCTTACAATTATATGTGAAAAAAAACTGAAAAAATCAAACAAAACCAAAACTAGCATGCTATCCAGATTTGCCATAGTTTTTCTTTTAAAGAACAAGTATTTTTTGATTTCATGGCTGCAGTTGTTATATGTAATGGTCTGTGAGCTCAAGAATATAAAATCTGACACTGATTCCATTTCTCTTCCCTCTAATTACCAGAAAGTGATGAGACCAATTACCATCATCTTAGTTTTTTTTTAATGTTAAGTTTTAAGCAACCTTTTGTACTTTCCTTTCACCTCATCAAGAGGTTTCTTAATTCTTCACTTCCTGTCATCAGAGAGACAGGATCTGCATATCTGTGACTGTGGATATTTCTCCAGTAACTTTAATTCTGGCTTGTGATTCATCCAGCATGGCATACTGTGCATAGGGGTTAAATAAGGTGGCAATATATAGCCTTGTGATTTCCTTTTCCAATCTGAAACCAATCAGTTTTTCCTTGTTTGGTTCTAAGTGTCGCTTCTTGAACTGCAAACGGGTTCCTCAGGAGACAAGTAAGGGATCTGGCACTTCCATCTCTTTGAAGACTTGCTGCATTTTATTGTGATCCACACAGTCAAAAGCTTTAGTGCAGTCAATGAAGCAGAAGTAGATGTTTTTCTGGTTCCTCCCTTGCTTTATCCAGTAAATGCTGGCAATTTGGTCTCTAGTTCCTCTGCCTCTTTGAAAGCCAACCTGCTCTTCTGGTAATTCTTGGTTCCCATATTGCTGAACCTAGCTTGCAGAATCTCAAGCCTAACTGGCTAGCTGGCTCAAACCTAAGTTTCTGGCATATAAAATAGGTGCAATTGCTTGGTCACTTGAACGTAACTTAGCATCGTCCTTCTTTAGGATTGGGATAGAAACTGATTGACCACTGTTGAGTTTTCTGAATTTGCTGGCATATTGAGTGCGACCTTTAAACAGCATGGTCTTTTAGCATTTTAAACAGTTCAGCTAGAATTCCATCACCTCTACTGGCCTTATTGTTATGACCCACTTGACTTCATTCTTCAGAATGTCTGGCTCTAGATCAATAATGACACCATCATGGATACTGGTAACATTAAAACCCTTCTTATATAATTCCTCTGTATATCCTTGCCACCTTTTCTTAATCTTTTCTCCTTCTGTTAATTCCCTAGCATTTTTGCCTTTTTTTCATGAAATGTTCCCTTGAGATCTCTACTTTTCTTGAAGAGAGCTCCTTTCCTCCATTTTTTTCTTGTTTTATCCTATTTCTTTTCATTGTTCATTTAAGAATATTTTTAAAAAAAAACTCTTCTAGCTATTATTTGGAATTCTTTATTCAGTTGACTGTATCTTTTCTTTTTTTCTTTACATTTCACTTCTTTCCTTAGCTATTTTTAAACCTCAGCAGAAAGCCATTTTTCTTTCTTGTTCTTTTTCATTGCTTTTTCACCTTTGGCTGCAAAGTATATAATCAATTTGATTTTGATATTGACCATCTCATGATGTCTATGTGTAGATTTGCCTTTTGGATGTTTGCTAAGACCGGAGTTATCTTGGCAAAACTCTATTAGTCTTTGCCCTGCTTTAATTAGGGCTTCATTTTGCATTTATTCTATGTATAACCTTTTAGTCTACCCAATTGCGATGTAAACTCCTTGAGAGTAAGTGACTTTATTTGTGTCCTTAGCATCTAGAATACTTCCTGGCATATAGTAGGAATGGGAAATAAGTCATAAATGACCTCAGGAGTAAAACCAGAAGAGATCTTAGAGATTGTTCAGTCCTTTTTACAGATGGGAACACTGAGGCTCAGAGAGGTTCCACAGATAGTAGGACATAAGAGAGGATTTAAAGCCAAGTCCTTTGATTCCAGCTCAAATGCTTCCCACTATATTGCTGATTGAAGTACCCATCCAAATGGTCAGTGTTTGCTAAGAGCCTACCATGTGCTAAGCCTTGTGCTAAGCACTGGGGATACAAATCATGTCTGTAGACTGCTCCGATCGTGAGCAGCTCACGTCTAATTAATTTTTAAAGTTGGTCAAGATGTGGTTATTTCTCAGGAGGAAGCTTTCCTCCACTGACTTTGATATTATATTAGAATCTTGTATCAGGTCACTATATATACTCTTTTAGGCTTAAAAAAATTCCCTACTCTCTAGTCCCTTGAGGAAATAATCCTGAGGTTAAATGTCCAACTTCAATAAGGTAAATGGAAAAGAGCCTCTCGGAAAAAAAAGTAGGTCTTGGGGATTTGGTAGGGACAGAGAAGTGGGGTATACATGGAGAAGTAGGATAACTAAGTGGAAAGAGTAGAAGCTCTCAGATAAGAGGATTTGGCTTTACATTCTGGGTCTGAATTGTTTGTGCACAGCTGTTTGCTTTTTTGCCTCCCCCAATGAGTTGTGAGCTCCTCAAGAGCAGGGACTGTCATTTGCTTTTCTTTGCACCCCCAAATTGTAGCAAGTGCCTGGAACACAGCAGGAAGTTAATAAATGCTTACTGACTGACTTGTGTGACCTTGAAAAAGTCACTTTGAATCTTTCAATCTCTGTTTTCTCACCTATAAAATGAAAGGATTGAATTACCTGATCAACATGAATTACCTTTCAAGTGTCTATGACACTGATATATTTCTCTTTCCCTTATTGGATGTGATTTCCTTTAGGTTAGGGACTGCCATTTTTCTTCTTTGTTTTCTCAGGATGGAGCTCAGCACTCTGAACATAATAGGTAGTTACTAAATGTTGAATTGAACTAAATAAATCTATTTTTTGAATTCCTTTCTGCAGAGGAAATTTCCACTGTTATATTCTGGCCACTTGGGGTCACTAATGATCTAAGAGAAAATCTATTGAAAAAAAAAAAGAGGAGGGGGGAGAACCAAATACTTTGTCTAATAGATTCTGGTGCTTATTGACAAAAATAATATTCCCCCCCCAACTCTTGTTTAGCCTCCCTCTTTTCTACCCTAACCAAATTTACCAAAAAAGCTATTACATCCTTATTAGACAATGGCTGCATCCAGGCATCGGGGAAGGTGCTCTGGGCTGGGTCATAAGACAGTGAAAGTAAGCTCCTTGTCCATCTAGTTTGTGACCTGGTAGTTCTTCCCCATTGAAGATGGTATCCCATTAAAATGCAACTATTTGGAATGGAAGTTTGACTTTAGAAAGTATAAAACTAGAGGTAATGAAGAAAAGGAAGGATCCCAGCATTCCCTTAGTCTCTCTATAGTCTAGTAGGAGGTTTCTTTTCTCTCGAACCCTGGGATTTTGGTCCAATACTTTTCTGAAAATAGGTGGTGGAGGAAAGAAGCCAGAGGGCTTTCAAGGAAGGAAGGAGTCATTAAAAATAAAAGGAAATTAAAAGGAAAACTTTATCTGCCAAGGCAGGCAGAATGTCTTCAGCAGCAGCAGCAAACAGCATAATTGAGAAATTGTTCTGGAGTGAGCCTCCTGCCTATCTATGCCCATGAACTCTGATCTTTGGATATGGGAGGGGAGAAACTGAAACCCTTGTGACTGAAGTCCCAGTAAACATCCTTTCCTACTATTGTTTGTCTAAGCTGGGGAAATTCTGCAGAGCTTAAGAAAAATATCTTAATGGAGACAGATTTCTGATGCTTAATGTCCCCCTTTGGAATAAAAATTATTATTAATTCTGTTTATACCCCCTTCCTCCCTTAATAATTTAAAAAGTATAACTGACAGATTACAACTCTCCTTAGGGTAAATGACTACCGCCTTGCTTGATGGGGATTAGACACATGTTTCCTCATGCTGCACTTCACTATTACCAAAGTTAGATATTTGTGGACCACCGGTACTTGTTTCTTGAAATGCCTTTTGTAGAGTTTTGTCTATTTTTTTTTTTAGTTAAGGAGAAATACCATCATTTCCTCTTTGTTTTTTTGGGCAAGATTTTTTTTAAGGGACAGGCTACATGAATCATGGCAATCTGGAACCATGTTTCCTTTAAACACCTAGGAAAACCCCCATGGAGACTACCTGGGTGGATTCTTACCATTTACATTAAACTTACCATGTTCTCTATGACTCACCAACCAGCATTTAAATGCATCTTCTCCACCTCTCCAAACTCTTCTAATTCTTCAGGATCCAGGTCGGGTCTCTTGAGAATTTTTCCTAGAGCCATAACTAGGTTGTCATCAATGGAGCTGTGTTCCAGGGAATTGGAAATTAGAGATGATTTTCAGAAGTAAAGCAAATATGAGTATGGCATCTAAGTAACAAGTTAAGCCAGGAAGCCAGTAGATGGTAGCTCTCTCAGAGCTTGATTTAACCCACGTTAATTCGACTCTGTCTTGGGGATCTCCCTTTTCCCTCACTGACTTGTATAGAGGACACATTTGGTGTTAATTTTGGGTTCAAGGGTAGCCAGTTGCAACTCCATGTCTCTCCTTTCTTTGACTTCCATCCTAGGTCTTTAAGCAAATGAGGGCTTTATGGATTCTTTCTCCTTGCTTCGTTAAGGCAAAGAGAGACTTCTAGCTTTTTATAGATTT
The DNA here is from genome assembly GCA_023553655.1 of Myrmecobius fasciatus. Lineage (NCBI taxonomy): Eukaryota > Metazoa > Chordata > Mammalia > Dasyuromorphia > Myrmecobiidae > Myrmecobius > Myrmecobius fasciatus. The sequence continues at coordinate 94,081 of JAJPUD010000437.1, forward strand.
TATTCTTGAAACAATCTGAAAAATGTGTTTAAATCATAGGATCTTAGATTTAGAGCTGCAAGGGACTTTAGAGAGCATCTAGTCCTGCTCTGTTATATTACAGATGAGGAAACTGAGTCCCAGAGAGGTGAAGATGTCAAAAATAATGTTATAACCTCAAGGGTCTCTTTCTTTTGTGTTTCTTTCTCCTCCCTCCCACACCCTTCACCCACAGGACAGCCCAGTGCCAGTCATGAAGCATTTGGCTCTTTGATAGGGCCGTTCCATGTTTATTTTGTGACCTAAATCCTGGACTAATTTTTTACTTATTTTCCTCCATTCTCTTATTTTCCTCATTCCCCTCAAATCACCCTCAAGGTTTTCCATTCAAACTTTTCTTTTCCACACAGCCATGCCTTAATGTAGATTTTGATCCCCTCTCTCACCTGGACTCTGGCAGTCTCTTCGCTGGTCTCTGGTTCCAACCTCCCCATCCTAATCAAGTCTATAAACAGCTGCCCAAGATCTTCAAACACTGTGCTCACTGTTTCACTGACTTAAGAACTCGCCTCCCTTAGGGTAGCACTTTGGAGTGCTTTATACTTTTCAAAACAATTCACTTATTACAGGGCTGCAAAGCCTCTGGATTTTTCTGTTCCAGCAGCAAGTCCTCCACAGGTATTGGTCTTCCTCCATCTCTCCCCAAGGACCTCATGTTCTCATCCCTCTCCTTTCCTTCCTCTCTGGGGATCTCCATTCGTTGCAAGTCCCATCCTTCCTTTTCAGAGCCTCCTCCTCCTCCCTGGCCACCTTCCCTAACGAGGACTGACAGGATTCCTTTTGGCTCTCAGATTTCACAGATGCCATTTCTTCTACTTGGCCTGTTCTGTCTCCCCTTCTATTAATCAGTGCCCTCACCGAGAGCCCTCTGCGTCCAGAGCACTATGGGGACTGAATGTGGATCACAACACAATATTTTCACCTTTTTTTCTTCTTGTTGGCAAGCTTGGGTTTTTCTTTCTCATTCTTTTCTTTTTGATCTGATTTTTCTTGTGCATCAGGATAAATGTGGAACTATCTTTAGAAGAATTGCACATGTTTAACCCATATCGGATTACTTGCTGTCTGGGGAGGGGGAAAGGGGAGAGAGAAAAAATTTGGAACACAAGGTTTTGCAAGGGTGAATGTTGAAAACCATCTTTGCATGTATTTTGGAAAATAAAAAGCTGCTGGAAATTAAAAAATCATTAAAAAATCAATGCCCTCATCTTCAAAATCTTGCTCAAAGCTTATGCTTTTTGAGTGCTTTCTCTAGGGAGAGACAGCATGACCTGGTGGATGGAATGATAGATAGGCTTAGAAAGGGGACGAGACTCCAAGGAGGAAAGGGGATGGGGAAGGGAAAGGTGACCAGCAGTGTTTGTGGTGTGAGGGAAGGCCACTGGCTGCAGGGACTGGGATGACCCTCATGGCAATGACAGGGGCTGTCTCGACAGAGCAATGGGGGCAGGACCCAGAAGGCAGGAGGCTCAGGAACGAGTGGCCGTGGGCAGAGCAGGCTTTGGGTTGGACAAATCTGGCAGTGGGAAACTGGGAAGGGAGCCTCAGAGGAGCCAGTGTTGGATGAAGTCTTGGAAGAGCCAGGAATGAAAAGATCAGAGCTCCTAACCTTAAACTAGGAAGGAAGGAGGGGACATCTCAGAGCAGGGAGGAGGGAAGGGTAGGAAGAGCTTGTTAAACGGCTTTGTTGTTCTTCATAATAAAGTAGAGCTCCTGGTATAGCAGAGACATTGGAGAGAGAGAGACGTCATCTTAAATCCGTGCTCTGCTGCTGTTTATTCCTGTTTGAGCTTTGATGGGGGCTGGACAGAGCACCAGACCTGGAGGCAGGAAGACCCATGTCCCTGAGTGCAAATCCTGCCTCAGTCACTTAGCTGTGTGACCCTGGACAAGTCACTTCACTCTGAGTTTCCTGATGGTGACATGAGCTAGAGAAGGACATGGCCAACCACTCCAGTGTCTGTGCCAAGAAAACCCTGAAGGAGCTCACTAAGATTCAGACACCACTGAAAGCACAGAACAACAAATGGTCTTCGGACCTCTTCTGGTCTCAGTGTCCCCTTATGCAGGTACACCAACAGGGTATCAGTGTGCCCATTTTCCCCACAACCCCCTCAGTTTTTGTAATTTTCTTTATAAAATCACTTTTACTATTCTGATGAGTGAGAAGGGATCTAAGAATTGTTTTAATTTACATTTCTCTAATTAGTTGTGATTTGGAGAATTTTTAAAAATATGTCTATGTATAGCCTGGGTTTTTTCCCTTGAGACCTGTCTATTCATATCCTTAAACTGCTAATCTCTGCTAGGTATATATGCAAAAGAGATCAAAGAAAGAGAGAAAGGTTCTTTCTGTCCAAAAATATTTATTGCATTTCCTCTTGTGGTGGTGAAAAACTGGATGGGCTGTTCAAATGAAGAATGGTGGAAAGAATCGGAGTATGTGAATGTGATCGAATACTTGGTCCTGTAAGAATGGAAGCAACTAATGATTTTGAAAAGACATGGAAAGACTCCTCGAAACTGATGCAGAACCAGAAGAAGAATTTATATCCTAACATGGATGTCATAAAAATTAAGAATTTTGGGGAATTCTATCAATTGATGAAGCGTGAGAATGATTTATCTTCTAACAGCATTGTAAAAACAAATAATTTTGAACATTATAAGAACCACGATCGGCACAATGACCATTTATGATTCCAGAGGACAAATAAGAAACATATTATCCCTGACAGAGGGATGCTAGTGGATTTAAAATGCAAAATGAGACTGATACAGCCATTGATTTGTCTGATTATATGTTTGTTACAAGAAATTTGTTTTTCTTTTCTTCTTTCCCCCCAGTGAGTGGGAAGTAGAGGATGAGAAAATAGATTTCTGTTAATTAAAAAATGGAGGGGTGTGTGTGTGTGTGTGTGTGTGTGTGTGTGTGTTTACTCCAGATGTGAAATATTGATGCAATTTCAGATGAGGTCACTGTATTATTAGTTTTTCTCAATTGTTTTACTTTCTCACAAGAGACTTTTCACAAAGTAGAGGTAATCTGTAAATGTTTGTATTTATAAAAGCAAAGCATATCAATACACTTTTTTTTAAAAAGAGAGGTATTGGAATATAAAATGTTTGTTTCTCCCAACTCTGAATTGATGATCTTAAAAAGAGGGCCATAGGTGAGATAATCGAGAAAGGTGAAAAAATATTGCAGTCATTACTATGGAGAATGAAATAAGAATGTTCATAAGACATAAAGCCAAGCATTATCAAGAAGCAACATTGGAAAAGTTGCAGTTAAAATGGATGAATTTGCAGTGGATTTCATTGACATTAGTTTTGTCACTTTTTTCAGACACCCTTTTTGGCAACATGGGCGCAGTGCAAGATCAATGAGGACAGGGCAGGGACCTGTGAGTTCTTTCCTCCACCATTTTCAGCACCTCCCAGGGAGAAGGCATAAATGTCAGCCCAAATTTCTTGAGTAGGCTCATGGACAATAGCAGTGCCAGATACCATATTGGGGTAGGAAGTCTGACTACAGTTACTCTAGGTTCTTTTCAGTGAAGTGTGTTCATTTGAACACAGGATATGGTAGACTGAAGTGGAATGGTTCTGGGCCAGCTGGTTGGACTACAGAGAGGAAGCTGATAGTCAGCAAGCATTTATCAAGTACTATGGGCCAGATATATGCTGGAAACACCATTCTTGGCAGTGCCATATAATGAGTTGGCAAGAGGCTGCAGGGAAACCAGTGACTTTTTTCTCAGTCCACATCTTTCTTGATTTCTCTAGCATTTGATAATGTTAACTCTCCTTTCTGGGTTTCTGTTGCCTCTCTCTCTCTCCTCAGTCTCTTCCCATGTCTCCATCCATGCTTTGCCTACTAACTGTGGGTGTTTCCAAGGTCTCTGTCCTGGATCTTCTCTATCTATTCTCTCACTTGATGATCTCGCCAGTTCTAATAAATTAAATTATTATCTTTATGCTGGCACCTACCAGATCTATATGTCCACATTAGTCTCTTTCCCGAGCTTGAATCCTAGATTACAAACTGCCTTTTGGTTAGGCAGAATTTAGGGAATTCTAAACTCCCTAAATTTAGGTGCTCCACAGGAATCTTAAACTGAAAAATTAAAAGCAAAACTCAGGATATTTTCCCTCCAATCATCACCTTTTCTGAGTTTCTCTATTACTATTGGAGGTAGCACAGTCCTTCAAGCCTTCTCGATGAAAAACTTGAAATCTCTATCAGCTTTACTCTTAATGCTTGATCACCACATATCCTCCTAACTGCCAGATCTTATCCTTTCTTTCTCCATAGAGCTCTTTATGCTCCTCCTTTCTCCTATACAGCCACCATCATACTTAAGATCCAAATTCCAAAATGATTTTCCCCAAAGTTCAGATCTGATAACATTACAGCCCCCACCCTTGCCAAGGACCTACTTCTTCCCTAAATTCTAGAGGTTCTCTAGAGGATCTCAAGCAGTTTTCTCTGGGATCAAACATAAACTTCTCTCTTTCAGTTCTCGCTCTTCCCAAGCTGCCCCCTTCTCCTTTCATCTTTTGCACCTTATTTCCCTTTACATACTCTATCATCTGGCCGTTCCAGCCCAACCTTGTTCCTCCCTATTCTCTGGGCTGTCTCCCCCTCTAGAATCCTCTTCCTTCTCACTCCCTCATCTGAACATCCTTGGATTTCTTCAGTGCTCAGCTCAAGTATCACTTTCTGCAGGAGGCCTTTCCCCCCTAAGGCTGCTGAGTCTGTGTACCTGGTGTATACCTTTCCAGCTATTTCAAAGTCTTCAGCAGTTTCAAGTTGAATTACTTCAGTGATTTAAAACTACACTAAGACTTTTGGGACACCCAATATATGTGTATATTGCCTCACCCTTTAGACTAGCAGCTCCTCGAGGATGGGCACAATTTCCACTTTTTCTCTGATTCCCAACATGTAGCATATTGCACACAATAAGTGCTTAATAAATGCTTGTTGATCGATAGCAATCTCGAGAGGATATTTGGGGAATCTTCTCAGTTAGAAGCAAAATTGCAAATGCTACAAGGCCCTTCTGGAAATGACACAAATGCAAATCAAAAGATTGACTGTTTACCTGTGAGGAAACAAAAGGCTGTCTTATTGTCGACGTTTGAGAGACTGTGGTCTAGTAGATAGTGCTGAACTGAGAGTCAGGAAGACTGAGGTTCAGTGATGGGCAAGTCACTGGGCCTTGTGCAGCGGTGATAATGATGTGTGTCTCGCTGCCTCAGGAGCCTGAGATAATGTCAATAAAGGGCTCCATAAATGGTGGCTCTTTTATGGAGCAAAGGGACTGGCCAGTGCATCCAGCCAGGGTAGCTGGCCGATGCAAGCTCCGTGTGGTCCTGGAGATGGTCCATAGCTGACTCAGGAGCCTTTTGGATGGGTTCTGGAGCAGGAATTGGGGGATCTCCAGAAGGGGCAAGGCAGCCATCGTCTCTCCCTTTGTGGCCCGGGGGACGAGGATGAGCTGCTTTGGGCCTCCAGGGTGAGTCCTTTCATTTAGCTGGAGCCAACCTGAAGCCACAAGAGCATTGCTGCTGTTGCTTCTGCCTCCGGGAGTCAGCATGGTCCTGTTCTAGATGGAGACTGAAGGTGGTTATGACCTTGAGAACTTTGGAAGGTCAGAATGGTAACCCCTGGAAGCTCCCCAGCTGGGGGCCAGGCCAGGGAGGGAAGGCCCAAGGATCTCGCTTGACCCAGACCAGGAAAAGCAGGATTGTGACTCAGCTGCCCTTGGAAGTCCACTTGGTGTGACGAATGCAAGTTTGACTCATCATATTCAGGGACTGAAGCATCCCCAAAGTGTTATGAGAACATGCTTCTGTTCTTGTCTCTGCCATAAGAATACTTTAGACCCCGTCAGGGTGGTTAGGTAGGAGGCCCTTAAGAAATGCTTATTTTTGGTCTCTTTTTGTAAAAGCTAATTCGTGACAGTCGGTTAAATGGAAATAGGGTTCTGATCCATCAGCTTCTAGGTCATAGTGAGGGGAACAGACCAGAATGGGAGCTTGAGGAGATACCAGTTGAGATAGTCACCCATCTGCTTCCAGGATGCTGAGGGGTGCTAGAGATTCTCTTGCTCTGGGAGAGTAAGCCCAGAATCTTGCTCCATTTTGGACAATAGCCCCTAGGCTCATAGGCCCACAGAAATGAGAAATGTAGCCAGATTCACAGCCAGTAATGTTAAGTGGGAAATCAGTGGTGAACAAGATGGAGGATGTAAGCCCATTTGTAGACCAGGTTTGTCCTTTGCCTCTCTTCCAAAGATCTTGAAGCACACATTCAATTGGATAAAATTAATCAGTTGAATATCCTTTTATAATATACCCTCCACACACTTAGTGGGAGAGGACTACATTTATGTGGGGGAAAAAAAGAGAAGTGCATGATGGCAAGAGCTAATTGCCTGAGACACCCAAGGGCTTTGACCAGTGGGAGTTAAGCTGGGCAAACCTGAACCCAGATAACTTGCATCTGATGTGCCAAACAAGTTTCATTTTGATTCCTATTTCTGTGTGAAATCTCTTTTCAGCCTTTCTTTGCTTTAAACAAATGCATAATTAAGGATACTACCTTTGGCAGCCCGGGTTTTTCATTTTTCTTGTTGGTCACAAGAGAAGAAACTTTCTCTTTCAAACAGTAATATTAAAAACACCCCATCACATTGATTTTGCTATTGGATTTTGAAAATCAGCATAACAAACTATAAAAAAATAAGAAAATCGACTTTCTGGGTTTTAGATTTATGCAGCTTAATTGTTCGTCTATTTTCATGATAAGGTGAGACTAGTCCAGTGTCACTGGGGGGACCATATCCTGCTGTTTTTTTTCCATCCTCATTTACAATGATTATGTTATCAGGCTAGCCAGGCAAAAGGGTGGAGCAACTATAATTTCAAAGCAGGATTAGGTTGAAATAACGAGGTCACCAAGTTGTGGTTACCAAGGCAACGTCACATCTAAGAATATGGGATGCTTCTAGGAGATGAGGCAAAGCCTGGAGTCTTTTTTTTCCCCTTTGCACAAAAATCACATACTTCTTAGATAAAATTGCTTATTAATTGCTTTTAAACACATTTTATTATCATTTAAAGTAGCAGTTTCTGAAATATAGCCTTGGATCAAAGTTTTCCTTACAAAGTAGTAGCAGCACAGGAAATATTGATCAGTGAATTGGGTTTTTTTGTCCTTCAGTTGTTTACTTCTTTTAAAAATGCAGAGAAAAATGCAACAGAAAATAGAAAGTTAAGTTCCCTTTTCTGAGTATGAGATTGCAAAAATATGATATGCTATGAAAGATTCAGTGACCGCTTCTAAAACCTGAAAATATCCAGTCCAAGAGGATGTTGCCTTGATTGCTTTTTTTCCTTCTTCTGGGTTTAAATCCAAGTTTTTAAATTGTGTCTATATACACAAAGTCAGAAAGAGAGATAGCCAGAGCCATGAGGCAGCTACCCATACAGACGATCATTCTCGGCAATTCAGGTCAATTAATCCTTTTGTTGTTGTTATTTTTTTGAGTCTAAATTCTTTATTTTCAATTCATTTAAACTCAGCCTAATCGTTCAGTGACTCCTTAGATATAAGGCATCTTGCCTGACTCTGAAAATGCAATAGTCCTTACCTTCAATGAGCTTACAGTCTACTGGGAGGATGCAGATTGCACACAATAGACAAGGTAATTTCGAGGAAGGAAGAACAGTTTTGTAGTTGCAGACTTAAAAAAAATCAATTTTCCCTTGAGGTCCTAGGAAAGAAAAGAACACCTCTAATATTGTATGGCACCACTGGACATTGTACAGTGGGATTGGAGCCATGGCATTTCTTCATTTTGTTCTATAGAAGGTTATTACCCTTTTGCTCTAGCTTTGAATAAAGAATATAAAGTACACTAGCCAATGGAATCTAGCCTTCTTGGTGCAAGGGCTTTGCCACCTTCACAAAATAGAGAAGGAATTAGGATCCCACATTCACACTATAGCTCTTTAATCCAGTCATTGAAACAATGAAGATGTGTTTAGAATGGGTTTCTTCAAAGTTTTAGTAAAAAATGAAACAAGATGGAAATGTGGAAATAAACCAATTTTAAAACTCTTTTTTAAAGGGAAATTTATGATTGATTAAAGGGATCATAACAAATGGTGTTTGAGGTCATTGATTTTCAACTTCAAATACACTTTCCCTATGAGTATTCTACGTCTGACCTTTGGATTCTGGGTTTCCCACAAAGTACACCTTTTCATTTGTGTTCCCAAGTGTTGATTTCTTCCCCATGAATATCCAGTTTCAGGGAGAATGATCAAAACCTGATTGTTGGTTGATCTGAATGAAAATGATATATTTTGAGGATGGATTTTCCCTGATTTCTAAAGTGGGAAGGTCCACGACACTACTGAAAGTAGTTTAGCCTAGGTGGCCAAACTGTGCAAAGAGAATTGTTTTTTTTTTTAATGAAATATTGGTTAGATTATTATCCAATTCACAGATTCTCCTCCCCACCTCGTTCTTGACTTCTTCTGAACTTCAAATAATTTCTTCTCTACTGCTGGATCTTCTTGGAACAGCTCACTATTCCTGTGTCCCACTCAACACGTTAGATCCCTTAGCAAAGTTAACTCTTCAGCCATCCCTCCCTTTAGAGAGCTCTACCTGAAGCCTCCATTCTGTGGAAGGTCCAAGACTGGCCTGCCTTCATTCTTGGCTCCCTTTTGTTATTATTTTCACCCGTTAGAATGTAAACTCCTTGTGGGTAGGGATTCTTCGTCTTTTTGATTCTTTTTGTATTTTACTCAACACTTTACTAATGTTTAACGTGTAGTAAGCATTTAATAAATGCTTTCCTTGTTTCCTTCCCCCTTCCTTCTGAACTTCCTCTATCCTTCCTTCTTTCTCTTCTGGTTACATGGGGGAGGGAGTTCTCTTCTCCCAAATACTGTTAACTTTTTTGCTGTTCTTCAAACAAGATCTTTTATTTCTCAACTTTGGGCATTTTCCTTCTTTTGTCTTAACTTCAAGTTCTATATAAAGTCCCTCTTTCTCAGGGAAGTCTTTCCCAATTTTTCTTAATTCCTTTGCCTTTCCTGTGTTGATTATTTCCCATCTATTCAATTTATAGCTTGTTTGTAGATAATTGTTTGTATATTTTCTTTTATTAAATTGTGAGTTTCTGCCTTTTGTTTTTCCTTGATCCTCAGCACTTACTTAGCACAATTGCTGGCAATTAGGAGGGGCTTAATAAAGGTTAGTGCTGACCTGTTTGGGAAGTTCTTTCTGGTCTTGAAGTCTGGAGAATTTAAGTCTAGATTTACCTACAACTATGTGATCCTAGGTACTATGCGACTTTTTGAACCTTAATTTCATCATTTATGAAAATGGAGATGTTAATACTCATAACACTTATTTCAGGGGATTATTGTGCTATGGAAACATGAAAGTATTTTATAAATGTGCATTATTATTCTATTTTGTGAATTTATATAAGGAACTTGAGGTTTTTGGTCCTCAATTTCTTTATTTGAAAAATAAAGAAATGGGGTGTAAATGATCTCTAAAGTCCCTAGATCTAAGAGCATCAATTTTCATTTGATACTGGTCAAAGTTTGAAAATTGCCTGGGAAACATTGATCAATTGAAATCTTTCTGTTGGAATGACAACTAAATTACTTTTTTTTTGGCTAGAATTTTTATTGTAGTTGTTCATATGAATGGGATGATTTCCATAGTGCATAAAGCATTTTCCTTACTGTAAAGTAATAGTAGAAAGTTTATTGCAGATTTTATAGATTCTTATCGAGGTCCTTGATTTTAGAACTAATGTTTCTTTTTTCCACAGCATCCAACTTCTATTTTTTACCAAACCATATGGCTAACAACAATCAATGTTCGATTTTTGATACTGTTTATCAACAAAAGCCTGGGACCAAATTGGCTAAAAATGAGTGTGGCTCCAAATTTCTTATGCCTTTACTTGCAACTGAGCACAAGCAGAGCTGTGCTTGAATTTAAAAAAGATTTAGATCATTGTGGTGGTTGTTATTCTAGTCAGGACTATGAATGTTAAAATCCTTTAAGAAAACAAGACTTGGGCAGAATTTAAAAATCTATCCCACCAAATTTCTTGCAAAAATCTCCATCTTATTTTGAAGTCTTCCTTGATTTCTCTGGTTCTTGATGTTTTTCACTATTCAAATCTTACCTACTACCTTGTTGGAGACCTGTCAAATGTTCCATTTTAATGTGGTTTGCTGCAGCTGTTTACAAGAGGGTCTTTTCTCCCAATCGGACTCCAAATCACCATCAGGGCATGCTTTATTGGACCCACCTAACTCGATATTCTGCAAGTATAGTTAGTGATGGGGTCCTGGGGCACTAGGTGGGGTTGGCAGAGAGAGCTTGAGGTGCTGATAGAATGACTTCCTGAGGAAAGCACTGGTGGGAACCAGTTTAATCTTATAGTTCCTCCCCCTGAGGAGGTCGTGGTTAGCCCCACCTCGCTGTGGCCAGTCAGAAATCCAAGTCATGTCAACCCCCTGATTTAAATTTCCCTTATAAACCTGTCCATGGCCCTCGCCATCTTTGCCGAGCCCCTTTGGGTTAAGCCTGCCATGTGATGTCTTTCTCCTGCCCCTCTTCCATGCCTTGGGGTATCTTTTTCCTCCTTATAGCTCAGTCTTTTAGGGTGCCCATCTCCTCCATGGATGGATTTAGCCTGCCACTCAATGGCACACTCCCACCTCATGATGTATTCCCTTTCTCCGGTTCACTGGGAGTTGCCCTTGGAACTTGCCTTTTCCATTGGTGATTGTTATATGCTCTCCCAACTCTCTTTCATATTTATGATTTCTGATGTCTATTGAACCCCTTTATTTTGTCTGTAATCTCTTCTCCTAAATAAACTTACCTTTTGGCAAAGAGAATGCCATTGTGAATCCTTCCCACGACCGACTCCAACATTTGGTACCCATGTCAATCTCATCATTTGGAGCTAAACTCAGACACATCATGTGGAACTAGGGTTGCCACACTGAACACGCCATGAAGCACTTCATACATTTGTGGGCACTGAGTCCCTGCCAAAGGGATGCTCTGAAAGCCTTGGTCTGCCCCTGGCGCTTCTTAACCGCCACTTTTTCCTTCCTCCTTCCGCTGTCAAACACAAACTTTGAATTCTACACAAGTGGCTTTAACCTGCTCCCGTAGCCTGGCAGCCAGTGTCTCAGAGGCTAGAGCACTGGACGTGGAGTCAGGGTGATCAGGATTCACATCTGGCCTTTGATACTTATTACCATGTGTCTCTGGGCAAGGCACAATCTCTTTCTGCCTCGTGGTCCTCAAACGTAATATGGGATAAAAATAACCTCTGCCTCCGAGAGTGGTGAATGGGATAATATTTGTAAAGTCATAGCACAGTCCCTGGCACATAGTAGGTACTTAATAAAGGCTGATTGATGACTGAAAAAGGGTTTTCTTAGCCTCAAACCTACCCCATCTTTTGCCTTAACACTTTCCAGTTCTATGGGTGGTGGTGACCTGTAGATCGGTCTGTCTTTCCAAGTCCCCCAATCAGAATCTGTTTTAAATAGTTAATTTGAAGGCATGTTTATATTACTTGCCTCAAGGGCATGTTGTGAAGCTTTTCCCAGGTACTAAAATTGCTAATTATGGCTGTGCAAATTACATTAAAGCCTGCACAGTGAAATGAAGCTTTTGTTACTGAGTTATTGGTGGAAGGAAGAAAACGTGTATGTTTAATTAGGTAGATTTTAAGTGCTAACAAAGACTTAGGTGTTGAACAAGCTTTTATGTTACCAGCCTGTGGTGTGTTGGAACTACCTTGTATCTGCTTGTGAGTCCATTGTTAAATTTTCACTATGACGATCTATAACTTGGAAACTGTCAAATACTATGAATTGAGACTTGACTTACTGTTTTGTTGATTTTCTCAAATTAAGAAAGCAATGAAGAAAAATTTAATAAAATTCATATGAAACTTTAAATGTATTGTGCCCATATTTTTGAGAGCTGATTATTAAACATTTCTCAACACATTATTTCTCTGTCCAGCTATAGAAAGTAGAAGAGCAAACCCTTTGAATTAAAGGAACCTAAAACTAACAAAAGAGTTCATTCAATTATGGCACTCGCCTCCTCTTCCTTATCTCCATTTTATTATGGTAAAAGTTTAAATGAATATCCATGCTTCTGTCTGCCAGATGTCTCTATTTTCTCTCTGCTGTTTCTTATACAATCTTCTTGGTACATCTTGGGTTTTGTCATTTAAAAAAAAGCTTGCCTTTGACATTTTGGTTTGTAAATTTTAAGGCAAAATTATATTACATGTACCTAAAGTTTCTCTTTTTCTCTGAAAGTACAACTTGTTATGTTATTCTTCTTCATCATTTGAAATTTATGAGTCCATATGTCAGTTATATCTACTAGTGAATACTTCCCAAGATGAACATACCCAGTAAAGGGAAATAATCTCATTCCATATTTTTTTATAAAGCTTTTTATTTACAAAACATATGAGTGATTTTTCTACATTGACCTTTGCAAAAAACTTTTTTTTCCCAAGCTTTTCCCCTCCTTCCCCCCACCCCCACCTCTAGATGACAGGTAATCTAATACATGCTAAATAGGATAAATTACATGACAAATCCAATACATGTATACATATCTATACAGTTATCTTACTGCACAAGAAACATCAGATCTAGAAAGAGAAGAAGAAAAAAACAACCTAAGAAGGAAAACAAAATGCATGGAAATATACACAGAAAGCGTTAAAATGCTGTGTTGTGGTTCACACTCAGTTCCCACAGGCCTCTCCCCGGATGTATATGACTATCTTCATCGCTGAACAATAGGAACTGGTTTGAATCACATCATTGTTGAAGAGAACCATGTCCATCAGAATTGATCATCAGATAGTCTTGTTGCTGTGTATAATGTTCTCCTGGTTCTGCTGATTTCACTCAGCATCAGTCCATGCAAGTCTCTCCAGTTCTCTCTGAAATCCTCCTGTTGGTCATTTCTTACAGAACAATAATATTCCATAACATTCATATACCATAATTTATTCAGCCACTCTCCAATGGATGGGCATCCTTTCAATTTCCAGTTTCTTGCCACTACAAAAAGGGCTGCCACAAACATTTTTGCACATGTGGAGCCCTTTCCCTCCTTTAATATCTCTTTGGGATATAGGCCCAGTAGAAACACTGCTGGGTCAAATGATCATACCATATTTTTGACTAAACAGACAAATTTTGGCAAGAGTCAAATTATAGACAAAATATCCAAATTACGGGATTGTAGTCTTTGTCATTTAAAGATTCTGTAACTGGTGGTATTACACACACACACACACACACACACACACACACACACACACACTCATATTAATGAAGTATTTATTCAATGCTTCTTTATGCCCAGCACCATAAAAGGTTGAGTCTTACATTCTAGAGGCTAAACAAGACTAATGACATTAAACAAAAGAAAAACAACGTGGTTCTTTGAAGCATTTAAAGCAACATAAAAATGAGATTATTATAAATGAAAAATGTACTGAATTTAAGAGTCCAGAGATTGGGATTGGACTCCATTTCTAGCACTAGCAACATGACCTAAGAGAAATCGTTTAACTTTTCAAAATCTCTATTTCCTTATCCATAAAAATGGAGATATCAACCCAGTCTAACTAAAAAGTTATTATGAGGAATATTTAGAGGGCTAGAAAATTAATTAATTGTGTTAATAAATACAAGGGAAAGTAGCAAATTATTAGAAGTGTTGGATAGTTACAAATGGTCCTGTTTATAGGAGTTTAGAGAAAAAAGAAAATCAACGATGGTTAAATTAGTCAGGATTCATGGAACAGGTATCATTTGAAGACTAACTTGGCAGGATGGAGAAGAAAGGATATTTTTAGCCAAGACAATAGAAGAATAATGTGAGCAAAGTTGTGGAGATGGTAAAGACAATCATATATTAATTAAACAGTGAGACAATTATTCTGACTAGAAATGTAAAAATTACAGCAATTTGAACCCAGGTAGACAAAAATAGTTTGGAAGGAAAGACAGAAATTTGGGGGAATACAGGAGAAATAGAAGAAATACTTTTTGAAAAAGCATTCTTTAAGGCATGTTGCTAATTTCGGCACATACAAATATACTGTGTATAACTTGGCTTACTCAGAAAAAAATGATCACATTTGGTATATTTAGACTTATGACAGCCTGAAGGAAAAAAGAAATGAAAAATAAAGGGGGAGAATTTTCTCTATTTTCTTCCTCCCTTTTATTTTAGAGAAGAAATCTCTTAAAACTCTTATTTTACCTAGATTTTTTCCCCATGTTTCCTTCTCAGACTTTAATATCTCTTAATTTTGACTAGGGCAGGACTCATTGGAAAAGACTCTGATGTGGGAAAGATAAAGGGAACAATAGAGGATGAGATGGACAGGTAGTGTCACAGCCCCAATGAACATGAGCTTGGACAGACTTTGAGAAATAGTGAAGGACAGGCAGGGCTGGTGTCCTATGGTCCATGGGATCACCAAAAGTTGGCTATGACAATACCAAAATTTTGATTAGCGTGGAAGGAATCTGTTGGGAACTCATTGAAAGTAAGGCTCAAGGGACATTGCCAGTAAGAAAAGTTAAAACTCAATTAAGGTCAGTGGGTGATTATTGAAGGATCTTAAAGCCAGAAGCAGGCTTAGAGCTCAGTATGGAACCCAGAGTGGAAAGAAATGGCCGGCTCTGAAGTCAGAGAACTTGGATCCAAATCAGAACTCATCTCCTTACTATTCAAATGTTTTTGCCCCAGGTACCTAATTCCTTTGATGACTCAGTTTCCTCATTTATAAAATGAAATAGTTGGATTTGATTTTCTTTAAAGACATTCCAGATATGAATCCTGTGATTTTGTGGTTTAGTTTAACTCTCACTTGAACAACAGGTTTTCCCTCTACAGCATCCTGACTAGAGGTCATATTATCTCCTCTTGTTCTCCAGAGGCAAGTAAATGTGATTTTTCAAAGATAGCCAGTATACTTTTAGACATTTTTAGTTATTAGATTTTCTTTGATTCAAGCCAAATTTAACTCTTTATAATATAAACTTTCTGGCTATGACACATAGGCCTGGGCTCATTACATAGACTCTCTGATGCTCAATTTCTTTTGTCATGCTATGGGGGAATAATGATATTAGTAGTACTTATTGTCCTAGGTTGTCCCATTTCAGGATACCCTGTGACACGTAAAGTGCTACAGAAACATGGGAACTTGTGGCTCTTCCAATCATTGCTCCCAATCCTGTCTTTTGGGTAAAGCAGAACAAGCTGGATCACTCTTCCATACAATAGACCTTCAAATCCATGATGACAATTATCTGCAGAACGATAAATCCAGATGTAAAACTCTTCTGCTGGTTCAAACCTGTAACATCTGGCTATGGAACTTTCGCAAGGTGACTCATTTGCTTTACAAATTGTCCATTTGATATTTGCTGCTGTTTTCAAATGTTAGTGAAATTGGAAGCATTAGTGGGTAAAGTTATGTTAATTATAGGGCCCAATGTAAAAATGGCAGGATGATGATTAATTAATGACAGCAACAGAAGCAGTTTACAGCATTTTGTTTTGTAAGCTCAAAAGCATTGTGTTGCTCAGATCAGTCGTGTCTTAACTTCTTGTGGCTTTGTTTGGAGTTTTCTTGACAAAGATACTGGGGGTTGGCCATTTCCTTCTCCAGCTCATTTTACAGATGAGGAAATGGAGGCAAACTGGGTGAAATGGATTGTCCAGCTACACACAGTGCCCAAGGTCAGATTTCAGTTCAGGAAGATGAGTCTCCCTGACTCCAGACGTGGCACTCTATCCCATACCTCACCTAACCGCCCCAATCATAATAATACTTAGCATTTTTATATTGCTTTAGGGTTTGTAAAGCACTTTACAAAATTGTTTCTGGTTTTTAAAGTTTTATTGATGCCTTCTTTTAATACCACAATCATTTCCCAATGTAATACTTCCCCTCTTTGTAATAAAGAAAAACAGGAAATTGAAACCAACCTAGGGAGGAATCATATCTATTAGTTGATGGAATATTTAGCAGCTCTAGTTCTCCCTTCTCTTATATGTTTCATCATTTGCTTTCTAGAGCCAGTATTGGTATTTTCATTTAATCAGAGTTTAGCTTCCTTTTGTATTCTTTTCATTTACATTATGGTAGACATTCATTTCCCACAAGTCTACTAATTTTTTTTTTGAGTTCCTCCTATTTGTTGTTTCTGAAAACATAACATTCCATTATTTTTATGAACCCCAATTAGCTCTAACATTTCTCAACTGATATTTAGTACTTCTTTCCCCTAATTTTTGTTAAGAATATTTTGGTGTACAGTACATGGCAACTTACTTTGTCGTTGACTTCTTTGGAGTTCATAGTGAAGGATACTTGCTCAAAGGATATAAACAGTTTAGTAACTTTTTTGGGGGGATAATGACAAATTGTTTCTCAAAACTATTGGACTAATTCACAGTACATCAACAGTGTACTGTTCTTTCTGATTTCCCATAGTACCTCCAAGCTGATTTTTTTGTATCTTTTATCATATTTGCCAATTGGAAGGATAGTTATACCATATTGGTGGCTCATATTGAGTTTGTAGTCATCTAATGATTTATGAGTAACCTTCTGAACTCACTTATAGGATTATCCATATACTTGGAACATAGGTCTGATGACTCTCACATATAGCCCAGGTGCAGTGATATCATCTCCATTTAACCCACTAATCATCCAATTTCCTTATTTATTCTTATCTTGAGTTTTAAGGCCATCAGAGATATGTTCTGATGTTTCCACATTAGATTTTAAAATTGTAGCATCTCTCATTAATTAATCAATTAACTATGAACCCTCACCCCAATTGATAAAATATCATTTGTTTCCTAAAATGAAGAAAAATATTTTTCTGTCTATAGGCATTAGTTTATCTCTTTTTCTCTATAAAATTCCCTAGTTGCTTGGCTTTAAAATAACCATTTCCTGTTTAATATTAATATTAATTATTATGTTATCGTTATTAATTATATGTATTATTATTATTAATATATAATAATATTAAGTATGCTATTTAATAGAAGACAAACAATAAAATAAAGAGAAATAACTAGATATAATGTCCTGGCAGTGAGAAAGATTACACCCAAATCCATTTTTGACCATTACCACAACTGCTAATTTCTTAACACAGTTTTGCTTTTTAGTTCTGAGGATACTGATTAAAGCATCTTCTCAAGAATCTCCCTTCTCTCTCCTCCCAAGGTAAGGATTAAATTCACTTCTCTCATGTTCTAAGTTCCCTTAGTCCTTCTCCTGCTCTTTCTTCCCCGCCATCTTCTCTTCAGATATTACAATTAAAACATGCTTCCTGGAAGGGCAGTTTAAAAAACTTGGTCTCTTTACACTCTTCATAAAGTGACAATTAAATTGTCACTTCAAGATTCTATTGATTCTTAAAAGTACAGTAATGATACCAACAATCTCTGTGGGAAAGGCTATAGAAGCTGGTGTTATAAAATTGTTTGTTTTTTATTTTAGCTCCATGTTTCAGACTTGTTATATAGTTTTTATCATCCTTGAAGATCTATCTGAAAGAGATGTAAAAAGCTAAAGGAATTATTTGAAACTGCCCACACTAGTTCAGAAATACGGAGCTACTTTAACTGAAAACCCATCTAAAAGGATGTTTCGAATGGATTTGCATCACTTAAAAATGACCAAGACTTTATGGGAGTATAACTCATTGTTTAATAGTAGTATTTCGACATTGTAGATGGTTATATTTTGCCTCATAAATAGTTCTAATGGAAATTCAGGTTAGATGCTACTACTTGCAGAATTTGTATACAAATTGTTTCATCTAAGTTAGCAACATAGACATAGCCCAGAGGTCTTTCCCTTCTCATCGATTTTCCTGGATAAGATGGCATTTGCATTTGCATCTTTATGTGCATTTCCCCTCTTCCTTCCCTTCTGAAATTGTTTCTTCCACATTTGGAATCTTTTCTACCTCTTGCATATACTTTTCTAACAAGTGTGTTGAGCTACTTATTTGTTTATAGAAAAACTGAGTTAGCAAAAAAAAAATTATGGTAAAATATGGAGTGAAATTATTGAGAATAAATTATTGTTAAGTTTTTGAAGAGTCTTTAGGTTTATTGTAGATCTGACTAGATTTAAAGCAGTGAAAAGCTTCATAAATTTCATTTTTTTTGTCAGTGAACTGAATTTATGGAGCATCTCACCCATGTCTCCTTGAAGGCTCACGATGAAAACTTTCCATCTTTGTTATTTGTTTAAAAGTGCACAAGCCTGAATTTTGTTAGATGATTTTGAAACCCATATTGTGCATAAATTGCCTCATGTCCTTGTAGCAGCCCCTGTTTATAAACCAGGATGGGATCTGAATTTGTAAAACTTGATTTTGAATCCCAGATCTGTCACATTCGATATCCGATCAATATTGGGCAAGACACTCAGGCAAGCTGAAGGTGTTTCTTCATCTGAAAAATGGGGATAATGGCATTTCCACAGCCATTTCACAGGATTTTGTGAGGAAAAATGCCAAATTGTAATACGAGTGTGGTTATCCTTAATGCATATAGGTATGCCCTAGGGTCCTAGCAAAGTACAAAGAAATGTGAGCTGTCATTCAAAATAAACTGATGAATTAATTCTTTTTGAAAGAGGACTATTGACTCAAATATGGCAGTTTACAGTAGTATTTTTATTTTTATTTTTTATTTTTTTATTTTTTTAATTTATTTTTTTGGGCTGGACCTATGCTTTATTAGTGTGAAGAACTCCTGGAACAAAAGTCTGATAATTCATATTGATATGGGCAGCTAGATAGCACAGAATATAGAGCATGGATCTTAAGAGGCAGGAAGACCTGAGTTCAAATGCTCCCTCAGATACTTCTCAGCTGTGTGTCCCTCCTTTTAACTTTCTGGGTCTCAGATTCTTCAAACTTAAAAGGAAAATACTGATTTTCCAGGGCTGGTGTGAGGGTCAAATGAGTTAACTTATATAAAATGTTTTGCTAATACCTTAAAACTCTATGTAAATTCTAACTACTATTATTCTGTGGGTCCTTTTTTTTGTAGCTTAAAGCCTTAGAGTTGCCTGAGACCCTGAGAGACTCAGGTTCAATAAATCAACAAGCACTTATTAAGAGGCACTGAATGTGAATCTAGATTTACCTTGACATGCAGGTCAGCTTCTCTATTATATTCTCTATTCAACCTCTCACTGTAGAACAACACAGAAAAATTATTTTTATTGCATATATTCTGCAGTCGTTCTGTTTTCTTTTTGATAAAAAACAAACCATATATTAGATTTTTGATGGTTGCCATTGGCTACTTTGATAGATCTGGAACCTCCTCAGCATTGTCATTCCCTCTGACATTATACATAGCAACCCATCTCTACCTCCTCATTCTGGGAGATTCTTCTTTGTGCTCTTCCATAGATCTACCTTAAAGGACCTGCCCAAAGTACTTTCTTCCAGGCCTTAAAAATCCAAACTCAACCAAAAAGCCTCCAAAATTTTACATGAACACCAATGTAGCCTTCAGGCTATCCCTCTGTTATTTTTTTGCTCTCACTCTGTAACCAGTTCCTCTCCTTTTTTGAGCATACATGTCCTGAGTGAGCTCTTTCTTAGCATTTCTAGTCAGAGTTGGAAATATTATAGCCAAAGGTCTACTGGCAAATGTTTAACAAACCAGCTTATCAAAAGAAAATGTGGCCATGGGGCAGCTAGGTGGTACAGTGGATAGATCACTAGCCCTGAAGTCAGGAGGATTTGAGTTCAAATCTGGTCTCAGACACTTAACACTTCCTAGCTGTGTGACCCTGGGCAAGTCACTTAACCCCAATTGCCTAGAAAAATAAAAAAAAAAGAAAATGTGGCCATGATGCTTTTACTTTTAATCTGTATTATTATTTTTTTCACATTACTTTTTTAAATGTAGACAATCAAGAAACCACTAGATCAGACCCTGGTTTGTGCACTGGCTTCTGAGGTGTAAATATTCGCAGTCATTGAATTACCTTCAACCCTGCCTCCATTCCCTCTTCTTGAGATTGTCTGTAATCTTGGTTCTTTGGAGATTGTGGTGGCCTTTGGTTCATAGCTAGATCAAACCATAGAAAAATAATGGTGTTGGAGGTAAAACTTTTTTGGGGGGGGTGAGATGGAAAGGAAAGGGCAACGAGCAATTTGAAATTGATAAAAATAGTGCACATGTTCTTGGAATATAATGTAACCTGTTCTCTTTCCTCTATTCAGTTCTAGATCTCCTCATTTTTAATTTTCATTGTGATATAAGATATATGTACTGGTGGACCAACTCAGTGGTTTGTCCAGTGATTCACTCAACTATTTATCAAGTGCCAATTATGTGCCAGAACTGTGCTAAGTGCTTCTGATGGGGTGAATGAACTCCAAGGTCATGTCCTTGGCAGCAACTCTATTTAAGTAGACCCCCATTAGGAAGCAAGCTGACCCTGCAGAATTATGTTCTAAAGACAGAGCCATTTGGTACTCATACCCACAGTTACTATATACAAACTGGAGGTTAAGCTGTAGTCTTAAAATGTGTTATTGTATAAACAGGATGGTGATGATCAGCTAGCATAGCCTACCTTCTGTAGGGCCCTTTTCCATAAAAGGTCTCACTTATTCCGTGGCCAATTGCAAGTTCATTAGGAACTTTGCTCACCTTAGGGTGTCATAAGGAAGCTTTCCCCTTGATCTGAGATGGTTTGAGTCCGTGAATTCATTCTGGACAAGTCCCCCCTTTCATGACTTGTTGGATGTCATCACAATGTGTTGGACCTCATTATGACTTGTTGGATGTCATCATGACTTGTTGGACGTCATCATGAGTTGTTGACATCATCATGACTTGTTGGACCTCATCATGACTTGTTGGACCTCATCATGACTTGCTGGACCTCATCATGACTTGTTGGATTTCATCCCACATAAAGAAACACAAATAACAGTCAGGTGAGGAGACAACATGCAAAGAGCTATGTTAACAAGCAGGAGTGGCACATGATAAATTGGAGATGGTTGCTTTTGATTGTTTGTCCTTCATTTCTGAAGAGGACCAATGACATCAGGAAAGTGATGTCTTGACTTGCAGGTGAATTGGATTGGAATGAGCCAGAGATGTCTAAAGTCACCAGCCTTGCTCTCTCCTCCAGAATCCAGTGGTAAGACATAAGTCAAGGTGGCTGGATATGGCCCCATATAATGGGAGGCCTTGGTCTTTTTAAGGTAAGGTCTTTCCCAGGTCTCAGTTTTCCAGAGGCAATGCCCTTTCAGTGATTATAGGGTAGCTAAGAACCAAGACCAAAGATGGTCCAACTGGACTTCACAAAAATATCAGTCTGGGAGGGGAAGACCCTGAGAGTTTCAGGCCAGAACAGAAACAATTTGTATTCACACTCTGAGCCACCACAACCAGGGAGTTTGGGCTGGGACTTGTTATTGGCTAATCAATGAAAGGCCCAAGTGAATTGAATTTGAAAGCATAGTTAAATAGTTCCAGTGGAAACACAATAGGGTTTTTCAAAGCTTGTTTTTTTCAAAGCTATATTTCAAGAGATCACAAATAAAAACTGCACAAGACAGAAGATTAATCAGCACAGTTTTTTTGAAAAAATTGGAGGTAATTTCAAAGGGAGGCCACAAAGATTAAAAAGAATTGTGGAAGACTATTTTTTTTTCTCTTTTGAGAGGGAAGATGTGCTCTGAGTTCAGAGTAGCATAGTAAACAGTGTGGAGCTTGAAATAATGAAGACCTGGCTTCAAATTCTCTCTTTGGCACATACTAGTTATATGAGTAGAGAGAAATCAATTTACCTTCCAAACAGCTTTCAAGGACTATGAATAAAGAGGAGTTGCTTATCTGTATTGGCAGAGGCATCAAACTCACTTTGCGAAAGAGGATAGCCAAACTAGACTAAAATCTAATTAATTGGGAATGACCAAACAAGAAATAGACAACATTATGAAATACAAAATGGTTAATTTTGGTTACATTAAATTAAAAAAGTCTTTGCCCCAACAAAACCAATGCGACCAAGATTAGAAAGGAAGAAAGCTGGGAAACACTTTTTATAGCCAGTGTTTCTAATAAAGTCTTCTTTTCTAAAATATCTAGAAAACGGAGTCAAATTTATAAAAATACAAGTCATCCCCCAATTGACAAATGGTCAAACAATATGAATAATTTTCACATGAAGAAATTAAAACCATTTCTAGTCATATGAGAAAATGCTCTAGCTCATTATTGATTAGAGAAATGCAAATTAAAACAACTCTAAGGTACCACCTCACACCTATCAGTTTGGCTAAGATGACAGGAAAAGTAATGACAAATATTTGAGGGGATAAGGGACCCTAATGCATCTTTGGTGGAGTTGTGAACTGATCCAACCATTCTAGAGAGCAATTTGGAACTATATACAAAAGTTTATAAAATCGTGCATATCTTTGACCCAGCAGTGCCACTGAGTCTGTATCCCAAATAAATTATCAAAGAAGGAAAAGGACCCACAAGTGCAAAAATGTTTATAGCAACTCTTTTTGTGGTGGCAAAGAACTGGAAAATGAGTGGATGCCCATCAGTTAGGGAATGGCTGAATAAGTGACGGCTTATGAAAGTAATAGAATATTATTGTTCTATAAAAAATGAACAGGCTGATTTTAGAAAAGCCTGGAAAAATGAACTGTTGCTAAGTGAAGCAAGCAGAATGAGGAAAATGTACATGGCAACAATAAGATTGCATGAAGATCAACTGTGGTTCTTCTCAGCAATTCAGGCAAAGTAATTCCAATAAACTTTGGCTGGAAAATGCCATCTGCATCCAAAGAGAGAACTATGGTGACTAAATGTGGGTACTATTTTCACCTTTTCTTTTCTTTTCTTTTTTTATGGTATTATTTCCCTTTTGTTCTGATTTTTTCCCCAACATGACTATATGGGAATATGTTAAAAAAAGAATGTACATGGATCATGTGAAAAAAATAATAAAAATCTAATCGGTAAATATTTAAGAAATAAATAATAATACAATTTGAATAATATTAATCTTCAGCTTTCT
The DNA here is from genome assembly GCA_023553655.1 of Myrmecobius fasciatus. Taxonomy (NCBI): domain Eukaryota; kingdom Metazoa; phylum Chordata; class Mammalia; order Dasyuromorphia; family Myrmecobiidae; genus Myrmecobius; species Myrmecobius fasciatus. The sequence continues at coordinate 117,363 of JAJPUD010000437.1, forward strand.
GAGTCAACATGCATGGGGATCCCTTTCAATTAGAGTTCAACACTATTGCCCTCTACCAATAAAGTCATTGTCTGAATTGCATATCATAAGTTGTAAAGAAGTATCAGGTTGTGGGAGAGCAGTCAAAATGTGAAGAATTCACGTTAGGTATTACAATAGTCTCAAGGGCCCTTTATTGAAGCAAAAAGACTCAGGCAAAATAAAGAATGATTTTAGCAAGGGGTTGTGAGTGAAGGGGCTTTTTAAAGGTCAGAGGGTAAGAATGAGATCTAGGGAGTTAGGGGCAGTTAGAGTGGGTCCTATGTCTGCTTGAGCAACTGAGTATGCTTTTAGATGTGCTGACAAGACAGTCTCAGGAATTAGGCTTACCTTTGTGTGTGACAATGGGGAAAGGATGGGCTAGTTAGAGTTCCAGCCCCACATCAATCCATGTATTCGGCATTCCTGATTAATTTTTTCTTTTGTGGGGTGATGATTCTCAATGGGGGGCATGGTAGCAGAGTGGGGGGCATTGCCATTTGCAAACAGCATCCCACAAAGACCCCCTCTTCCATTGGAGCTTCCATATATTGGACATATTCAGTGAGGGTGATGAAGGCTTTGGTGAGGATACAGCTCCGTCCTTTATGCTTTGTTCAATCGAATTTATCTGTAACTGTGGCTGTCAAGGAATCTTACGTGATGCTAACATCAGACTTTGTTGAAGAGCCTTTAAGACTGCATTTTGCCCTACCTGGTCAAAGACTTTTTTATGAGCAACAAGCAGTAAAGGCTCTGGGATCATGCATTTTCTGCATTTTTAGTTGATTATGGGACTGTGAAGATGGGATCTGCTTGCTATTGCATTGCCTTTGGAAAAACAGCATCAGGATGATCTGCTTTCCAGAGTACAGAATATTCTCTCTGCATTTTAAATAAGAGCATAAGTAAGCGTATCTCCTTCATGCAATTCTGGGTCTTGGCCATGTTTTATTCTTGCTGGATAGATTAGCAATTGTACCTAATCTTCCCTCTGACACAATAAGATTAATGAATTGGTCTTCAGCATCAAGTCTGAGGAATTGTTTTCAGGATAAGAAATAAACTTGGTTTTGCTAAACTGTGAAGAGATTGATGCCCTTAATTCAATCGTATTTTGTTTATTTCAGTGTGCAAAATGTCTGGGCTTGTGAGCACTGTACCTGATTTGTCACCTTAGGAAAAGATAATTTGGGATCTTTCACATTTCCAAATTATGTAGTGTCTAAGGAGTTGACCTCACTGACAAATGGGACGCTACTGCATTACACTCCAACAGGATGCCATGAGGTAGCCGATGGTGTGAGCTGAATATTACTTTATTAACAGAGACACTGGATTCCAAAGGTTAATGTTTTTGTGTGTAAGACAAATTACCCAGCAAAAGATTTGCATCTTGAAAGAAACACCAATCTCTCCTCAGATAGACTTGTTTTGGGTTCTGTCGGGGAGGTTGTGATTTGCCAGGACTTCAGATGGGCAAGCTTATTATAGTTCTTTGAAAGCAATGATTTTTTTTCTGGAAATGGAAACTTTTCTAGCAATTTTGAGTTTGAAATTTTCCTTGTTCCTAAAACCTATGTAGTTCTAACTTTTTCTAAATAGAATTGGAGTATAGAAGGATGAGGCAAACCCAGGACAGATTGTTGAGGTAATAAGGTACAGAGGAAAACCAGTTTGCCAATTTACCAATTGTCCAGCATAAATAGGGAGTCTTGAGACCTGAGAGAAAATCATGTGATCACAGAGAATGGCAGAATTAGATGGGGCTGTAGAAATCACCAGGTATGACTCTTGCCCCATAGAGGAATGCTGTCTGTGATATCCATGAGAAATGGTTACTTAACCTTTGCTTCGGCCCCTTCAGTGATGGGGAGTTCCCTAACTTTTTTGGACAGTCTTAATTATTAGGATGTTTTTCTTCATCTTGTGTTATAATCAGACCCATTATAATTCTCTCTCATTGGTTATAATCCTACCCCCTTAGTGTTAGGCAGAGCAACTCTAATTCCAATTCTATCTGACTTTTCTTCACATATTTGAAGGTAGCTATTGTATTTCTTTCCATGGAAATTTTTTAAAGTATATTTTTTTAATTAAAAATAATTTTCCCAGTTATATGCAAAACAATTTTTAGCATTCAGTTTTAAAATTTTTGAGTTGCAGATTCTCTTCTTTCCTTTCCCCCAATAAGGAAAAAGCAATTTGCTCTAGATTATATATGTGCAGTCATGCAAAACGTATTTTCACATTAGCCATGTTACAATAGAAAACAAAACAAAAAACTCCAAGAAAAATAAAGTAAAAAAGCATGCTTTGATCTGCATTCAGATTCCATCATTTCTTTCTCTGGAGTAGGACAGCATTTTTCATCATAAATCCTTCAGAATTGGGAGCCAAGATGGCGAACTGCAGACAGCTTTCTCTGTGAACTCCTTTGGGACCTTCCCTCAAACCCAGACAACGTGAGTCTTCGAACTGGTTTGTGAGTGAAGGCTCCACCAAACATTTGGACTACAACGCACTTCTATCAAAAATCTACCTGGAAAGAACTCCGGAGAAGGTTAGCCTCAGGGGAAATCGGCTGCTGGTGCCGATCAGAATCCAGCCGGGGCGGAAGTCAGGGCTGCGATAGAGGGCCGGATTTAAGGCACCCAGGAAGCCCCTGGGAGACGCCTGGGCCACTTTGCTCTGCTTGCAGGCAGGTGCTTTGACAGATCTGCCTTTGGTAAAGGGTAGATCGAGAGAAACTGAAAACGTGGTCTAGCCCCACAAGCCTCAGACCGGAAGTCAACTCGGCAAACTGCCCCAGGGCAAATACAAATCTTTGCAGTTTTCTCTGTTTTTGACCAATATCCCAACTTTAAATCATGAGCAAGAAGCAGAAGAGAGCTCTCACCATAGAAAGCTTTTACGCAGAAAAAATAGAACAGTCCCCAGATCCTGACATTATGAAAAAAATCCCAGATGAAGCCACAAAGGCAGATTTAAGTTGGTCTCCCTTTCAGAAGGCTTACCTGGATGATTGCATAAATCCTTCAGAATTATCTCAGATCGTTGTGTTGCTGAGAATAGCCAAGTCATTCAAAATTGGTCATAATACAATATTGTTGTTACTATGTACAATACTCTCCTGGTTCTTCTCACTTTACTTACTTTTTTTTTATCAGTTTGCTTAAGTATCTCTAGGTGTTTCTGAAATTTTCTTCCTCTTTATTTTTTAGAACAAAATAGTATTCTGTTTCAACCATATACCATAGCTTGTTTAGCCATTCCCCAATTGATGGACATCCCTTCAATTCCCAATTTTTTACTATAACAAAAAGAGCTGCTATAAGTATTTTTGTACATATAGGTCTTTTTCCTTTTCCTCTGATCTCCTTGGGGGTACTGGTGCAAAGAAGTGTTTGATCTCTCTATTCACGGGTTTCTACCTTTTGGGCATTGTTCCAAATTGCTCTCTAAAGTGTATGAATGAATGAGTTTATAACTCTTATCAACAAATGCATCAGTATCCCAATTTTTCCACATTCACTCCAACAATTGTCATTTTCCTTTTCTGTCATATTAGCCAATCTGGTGGGTATGAAGTGATACCTCAGAATAGTTTTAATTTGCATTTTCCAATAAATGATGAATTAGAGGATTTTTAATGATTGTAGACAGCTTTGATTTCTTTTTATGAAAAATGCCCATTCATATCCTTTAACCATTTAATGTAATCAGGATTATCCATTTTACATATCACAATGCTCCCTATCTCTTGTTTAATCATAGATTATTCCCAAATTCAGATATATCTGATAGGTAAAATATTTAATGCCCCCCATGTTTATTTGTGATATACCTATTAGGTCTGAATTATATACTCATTTGGACCTTATTTTTCTAAATGGTAAGAGATGTTCATCTATATCTAGTTTCTGCCAAATTGCTTTCCAATTTTCCTAGCAATTTTTGTCAAATGATGATTTCTTGTGCCCAAAGCTTGTATCTTTCCATTTATCAAACACAAGGTTAATATAATCATTTCCTACTGCATATTGTGTGCTTAATCTATTCCACTGATCCATTACTCTATTTCTTAGCTAGAACTAGATTGTTTTGATGATTACCATTTTGTAATATAGCTTGAAATCTGGCATGGCCATGCTAATTTTTTTCTATATTTTCCATCAGTTCCTTTGACATTCTTGACCTTTTATTCTTCCAGGTGAATTTTGTTATTTTTTTCTAGCCCTATAAAATATTTTTTTGGTTGAGTGGTATGGCACTGAATAAGTAAATTAATTTAGGCAGAATTGTCATTTTTATTACATTGGCTTGGCCTATTCCTGTGAGCAATTAATATTTCTTCTTTTTATTTTTCTTATTAAAGCTTTTTGTTTGCAAAACATATGCATGGGTAATTTTTCAACATTACCCTTGCAAAGCCTTCTGTTCCAAATTTTTCTCTCCTTCCCTTCACCCTCTCCCCTAGAGGCAGGAAGTCTAATACATGTTAATTATGTTAAAATATATGACAAATCGAATATATGTGTATAATTTATACAGTTATCTTGCTGTACAAGAAAAATAAGATCTACAAGTTAAAAAACCTGAGAAGGAAAACAAAATGCAAGCAAACATCAATTGAGAGCATGAAAATGTTATGTTGTGGTCCACATTTCACATCCCTCTCTCTGGGTGTATATGGCTTTCTTCAGTGAACAATTGGAACTGGTTTGAGACAATTCTTTGTTGCAGAGAGCCATGTCCATTAGAACTAATCATCATATAGTATTGTTGTTGCCGTGAATAATGATCTCCTGGTTCTGCTCATTTCTCAGCATCAGTCCATGCAAGTCTCTCCAGGCCTCTCTGAAATCATCCTGCTGGTCGTTTCTCACAGAACAATAATATTCCATAACATTCATATACCATAATTTATTCAGCCACTCTCCAATTGATGGGCATTCCTTCAGTGTCCAGTTTCTAGCCACTACAAAAAGGGCTGCCCCAAACATTTTTGCACATGTGGGTCCCTTTCCCTCCTTTAAGATCTCTTTGGGATACAAGCCCAATAGAAATGCTGCTGGGTCAAAGGGTATGCACAGTTTTACAGCTCTTTGGGCTCTCCAGAATGGCTGGATCCGTTCACAGCTCCACCAACAATGTATCAGTGTCCCAATTTTCCCACATCCCCTCCAACATTCGTCATTATCTTTTCCTGTCATTTTAGCCAATCTGACAGGTGTGTAGTGGTACCTCAGAGTTGTCTTAATTTACATTTCTCTGATCAATAGTGATTTGGAGCAACTTTTCATATGACTAGAGATGGTTTAATTTCTTCATCTGAAAATTATCTGTTCATATCCTTTGACCATTTATCGATTGGAGAATGGCTTGAATTCTTGTAAATTTGAGTCACATCACCTGTTCAAGAATAGAAAGGGCTGGCTAAGGGAGTGGTGGATCCCTTCTCCCTACAAATCTTCACATAAAGACTCAATTTATTACACAAAGTCAATGGTCAAATACTGATTGTACTCTTGATGTCTCTTTCTCCTCTGAGAGGGAATCTGGCTGACAGAGTCTTAGAGCATAAGAGACATCATTCAGCTGCCATCTGGTCCAACAATAGACTTCCTCAACAAGTCACTGATCTGGAGCACAGGACTTGTCAGAGTTCTAAAAGAAGTGCTTCCTAAAGCTAAGACAGCCTTAGACAGCAGTCGTACATTTCAGTGCGCACATTGTAGATCCTGGAATGAATAGAGAATATAGGATGTTTCAGCATATGAAAAGTGAAAACTTTTAGTTATTTCAAATCAATGAACATTTATTATGAGTTTTCTGTCAGTCATTGGGCTAAGTATTGGAGATACAAAGAAATACAAAAACAGTCCCTGTCCTTAAGAAACTCACCATGACTAGATTTCTTGCAAAAGGTGGGATTTTAGCTTAAACCTGAGGTAAGATGAGGAAGCCCAGTGACAAAGACGAGAAGGGGGAGAGTATTCCAGATAAGGGAGACATTCATGAAAACACACAGAATTGGAAGGTAGAATGCTTGTGTGAGGAACCACAAGAACATCAGGTTCACTGATTAGTGGAAAGATAGGAACACCAGAAGTTTTCTATCATTATGAGAAAATGTAATTTACCTGATCATTGATAGAAGATGAAAATTTGGTTTCTACAATTAGACTGGAAGTTGGGAGAAGCCCCCAGGCAGAATGAGGAGCTTGGCTGAGACATCATGCCTAGTCAATTATTCTATGGAGAATTGACTCAGTTACTCTACAGAGGAAATGACTCAGTTAGCCTTGGAAGCATCTATTCAATGAAGAAGTCTTGTTTATCAAGGAGCTTTAAAGGAGACTGAAGTTGATCATTCCGTAATTGTGAGTTACATTCAATTTTTTCTCACTCATGTTCCTCTTTGGGAAGTTTTTCTAAGTGTTCCCACTCTCCCTCACAGATATCTGGGGTTTCACTGGGAAGATGTGAGCCAGATTTTTGTGTAGATTGGGACATATTTGTTATTTGTGAGTTTGCTTTAATATATAAATACTTGTGATGCCATTATTATGCTAAGTGATGTCATTATATATGCTATTATGCTAAATAAATGGTTATGTTTCCGGGCTAAATGCATTAGCATTGTCAGTATGTGCTTTTGTGTAAATAGAAACGCCTTGGTGAAGGCTTTCCAGATAAAGTGGTAAATAGAGGGAATGTATTTTCTTATAATGGAGTCATCCTTAGGAGTCTGAGAGACCTTGAGTAATACCATGTAATAGTGGTCCTTTCCTGGGAAGCTAGACCAATCAGAATAAGGGAAAGTTGGAGAAAGTGAATCATCCCAGAGAAAGAGTTGATGTTCCTATGCCCTGTGTAAAAGGTGCTATGGTGTAGGTGGCCACCTCATGCATATATTATACTAGAGTTTTTTTTTATCATCTAGTTGGTCAACAAATTAGTTTTAATCCAAGTGTTTGCATTGGTGCTCAAAATGTTTTACTTGCATCTCAGAAATGGGGATGTCTAAGCTCTTTAATTTCCATGGATCGAATTGTGGTCTAATTTTCAGCCAACTGAGGGCACTCCTATTAACGTTCCTATTTGTTAAGACATATATATATATATATATGCCATGGAGGAAGTCTTTGAAGGATGTAAATAAATGAGATGAGCATAGAGTATATCTCAACCCATTTTACTTTTTACATGCAATAAAGTATAACAGTTGTCAAGATGACATTATTTCTTGAAATAATCCACAGCAAAAGGAATCCAAATTAGAGAAATGTATTTTTGAACCATTTATAATAGGTAGTTTTGCTGTACTGAAAATGACAGTAATACTGCTAGGGGCCACAGGCCAGGGTAGTCCTTGCTTTTAGTTATCACCATATTCTTTTAGGGGGAATTTAAATTCATAGGGTTATTAGATATGGACTCAGAGTTTGAATCTTGGCTCAAAGCTGTCTAACAAGTAATGTCTTATAATAGTTTGGGTTTCATCTTTTCATCAGAATTTCCTATGATCTCTTTGGTAGAGGCAATAATAAGAAACAAAAAGGTCTCATGTCACAAACTAGAAAAAAAACTTTGATGATTGATATGTTGGTTAGTCAGTTATTGAATATATTAGAAAGAGTCAATGGACTTAGAGGTAAAAAGGATTCCAGGAGTCATTTAATTCAAGAGCTTTACTCTCCATTTTATAAGGATATGAAATTATTATTAGATCCCAGTGTGGGAATTCTCTCCACCAAAATAGATCACAGTCCAATTGATCTATGACAGTAGATAATTCTTGGACATTTCCTGAGGTTAAGTGACTTGTTCAGAATCACATTAGCTAATAGTTGTAAGAAACAAAAATTGAAACCACACCTGACTTCAAACCTAATATTCTATCTACTGTATCATACTTTCTCTATTTTATATAAATTCTTTTTAATAGACTTTTAAGGAAAATCTGGTCCAGAGGGATTGTATCATTTTGATATTCAGCATTTGAATACAAATTCTCTTGTCTAATTTATTTATTTGTGTTTTTTCTATTACATTGATTATTTTTTTTATCTCTACCACAACTCCCAACCAAATTAAAATATAATTAGGAAATGTTTAACAGAATATGCACTAAATATAGATAATGTTCATTTGTAGTCTCTTAAGTCACCATGCAGCTCTACCCTTTGATATTTGAGAAGACACCCCTGTTATAGACACCACTGAACATAAATCAAACACAGGCGTAGAACCATGAGAGCATGGAGAAACAACTCAGTAATAAGGAAATTTCTTTAGAATAATCCAACTTAAAAGTCACTTAACTTAAAACAAGAATACAACTTTAAAAATACAAAGGAAAATACAGGCTACCAAATGACAATCCTTATTCCCTTAACTTAGAGCCTTTCCTGCTAATAGGACAACACCAGAGCTGGCCAGGTAGATCTGGTGGCTCAGATCCAAGCAATGACTAATTTATTAAGCACCTACTGTGTTCCAGGCAGTAGCTGGGAACACAATTAAGAAAAAGAACAACAGTTCCTGCTCTCAGGGAGAGCAGGGTGAAAGAAGCAGAAAAGGAGGGAGGAAGGCAAGGAGGGGAGGGGATACCAGAGCGTCTGGAGTGTATTGTTCTGGGAGTGGAAACCAGGCAGGGCAGCAGATGCAGAGCGGAGTCACCGGAGAGTCCGGTTTCCGCCCTCCATAAATAAAGGATTTGAGAGGAATTTGGTAACTTACCCTCCAAACCTCTAGTGAGAGGGGAGAGGAGGCTGGGAGAGCTGGGATCAATTAAAGCTGAGCTAAAGCATGCTGGGTAGTTCAGAAATACTTCCAAGGAGTGGACCTGTGGAAGGGAAAGCCTCCCAGATCTAGGTGATGATTTTTCTTAAGGCGTACAGGTGAAGAACATTAATCAAGCACAGGTGTAGAACCATGAGATCATGGGGAAGCTACAGGTCAAGGAGGGAGCTCTGAGTAGTCCAATTTGGCTGGAATGGTGAGCCTGTGAAGAGAGAATATCAAATCAGCATGGGAAGATAGATTAGAGGGTACCTTATATGGACATAGGAGCTGGAGTGCTATTTCCCCCTTTGGAGTATGAGCTCCTTAGGAAAAGAAACCAGTTTTGCCTTTCTTTGTCTCCCCAACCCAGGACAGTGCCTGTTAAGTAGGTGCTTAATAAATGCTTGTTGACCTGATTTGAGGTGGACTTTAAGTACCAAGTGGAGAAGTTTTGTGTTTTATTCAAGAGCCAGTGGAAATCTCCCAAAGTTTCCTGGGAAACTGGGCTAGACTTGTACTTGGAATGACATACTGATAAAAAGCTTATCCACGGATACGTCCATTATTTTGCCATTCTTTGTGTTATTTGGGATTGTATTTTTTAGTTAGGCTTTGATGGACAGATGTCAGGACAGTTAATTTCATTTTTTTCTTGAGTTTTGCTTCTGATCTGGCAAATTATGACCTGTGTGAATATGCTTTGTTAATTGGTGCCCTCATGGCATAATTCAGCAGAACCTCCTTTCCTATCTTCCCCAAACCCAAAGATTTTGAGTCCCTAAGCATGCACCCATACACACACACATACACACACACATACGCCATATTTGTTAACCATGTGGTTTTAATTAAGTTTTTAACTAATTCTCTTTTTCTTGTCAGGGTAATTATGACTATCCAAGTCAAGTCACATTAATATGTGGAAATAGTTGTCTGGCATGTCTGGCCAAGGAACAAAGCCATTATGACCTGTATTGCTAAATTAAAATACACAGAGACCGATCAATTCATGTTTTGTTTTCTTTTTCTTTTTCTTTTTTTTTGATAAATTATGTTAAGGGTGAAGGGGACAAACAGCATTGTGCTGAGGAATCTTTCCCTTGTGTCATGAATAAGCAATTAAAAGCTTTTTATATATATATGACAGTGAAGTCTAAAGTGATGAGCTTCTTTCAGTAAAGTTTGTGTAATGGAGGTTAAATAGACCTTTAGGGGCCATTCAATGAAGCTCGGGGCTCCTCTGGAAACGTATGGGAACTCATGGGATATAGTGACTTAGGGCTTGTGCCTTCTGGGATGATGGAGTCTCATCGTGCGGTAGTCCGGCGCTGAAAGGATTTCTTACTTTCAATCTTAAGTGGTCTCATAAACAACATGCCCTTTCCCTACCTGACTTCTCCTGTATATTAGTATTTTTTATTTCCCCTTTGGGGAGATGCGGACATGAGCCTTTAAAAATTGTATCTCTGGAGTATCTCTAAGATCATGAGGAAAGGAAAGCAGCCAGATCACCTGTCATTAAAAGCCAGGTTCTCCCAGGACTGATCCCAGTCTGGGTCCAGTTGAAAGGATCCTGGCCACTGTAGATCCAGAAGCAATCTGATCCTTGTCAATTTTGCAATAATAGTTGACAATTACATAGTAATTTATAATATGCTTTTTAAGCATTCCATCCTTTCATCAGGCAAATATACCTTTTTATGATCTAAAGTTACTGCTGACCTCCAGGAGCTCTCTCATGTATTTATCACAGCGATTCTTCTCAATCAACAAGCATTTAGCAGCCACCCACCATGTACAAGGTACTAGGAGAACAAGTGCAAAGAACAAAAGGATTCCTACTCATAAGAAAGCTATATTTTAATTCAAGGGACAAGGAGACAGATATAAATCCATATAATATAAACTGAATAAATACATAGTAGTGAAAAGCAAGGTTGTGTGCAAGGAAGGACAGTAGCAGCTGTGGGATTGGAAAAGGGTTCATGTCGAAGATATCCCTTGATCTGAAATTTAAAATGCGCCTTCCCTTCTTGACATATTCTCTTGGCTTCCAGACTGGTGTGAGCTCTCTTTTCTCCACCTTTTCAGGCGCCAGTTCTCTATCTCAGTTTAGAAGGCACTTCAATTTAATATTCCTATGTGCGAGGAACTTTGGTAGGTATTGAACATGTGAAAAAGAAATAAAGCAACATTCTTCCTATCAGAAAATCTTTATTGATTAATTTTCTCATTTTTTTTAAAAAAACTGGAACCAAATAATTTTAATGATTTAAGCTTTAAAAAACAGTTTGAGATATTGCACTACTAGGTATCTTTTATTCCATTTTCCCCCATTATTACCTTTGAGATTCTTGACCTTTTCTTCTTCCAGATCAATTAATATCATTTTATCTAGTTATATAAAGAAATCTCTTAGACGTTTGAATTATATGGTAATAGATCTATTAATTAATTTAGGTAGCATACTTATTTTATCATATTAATATAACTTAACCATAATTAATATATCTTTATTTGTCTTCCTTAATTTTATAGTGTTTTGTAATTGTTCAAAGAGCGGTCATTGACTTTCCTTTCTCCTCTTTGCCCACAAGCTTATACTTTAGTTTGCTTCTTACTTCTACACTCCTCTTAGGAAACATAGTCTCTCTTAAGTGTTCAATTATCCTTCAAACAATCATCAGATCTCAGAGCTAACAACTCTTCTAGGCTTTGGTTGGAGATCCCCATGGGAAAACCCACTAAATATGGATAGTTCTTATCCTCAAGAAGCTTATATTCCAGATGGCCTTTAATTGATAGGGAATAGTTCCTTATGCTAGACCTGAATCTACCTTTTTGAATCTTCCAGTTATTATTCTTCCTCTTTTATTTTGTGATCCAGTAGAAAATAGCTATATCCTTTTTGGTATGACAACCCCTTTTAAGACTTAATTGAAGATATTCCATCTGCTCTCAATCTAATATTTAGGCTCACCCTGTCCCTCATGCTCAGTTTCCATATTTATAACTACTTTCCTTCTTATATGTATTTTTCTCTGAACATTATTTTAATCTTATCTTTTATTTTGAAATGTCTTCCCCTCCAAAAAAAACTTACCTTAAGTTGTCTTATATCTCTAGTTTTCCTTTCTTTCTTCTTTTGAATTGGAACTTAGAGCCCATAATTTTTTCTTTTGGAATATGTGATGTACGACTGTATAAAGAGGATGGTTTTAGGAAAACCTGGGAAGAATTATTTGAACTTGTACAAAGTGATGTGAGTAGAACTTTATTTTTTTCCAAAAAGTTTATATGGCATTGGAATTAAATGTTCTTTAAATGTTTAATAGATCACAGGTATAATGGATATTTTATTTCTTGCCTTTTCAATGGGAATGTATGAAGAAGTAAAGGTGGGAGAAAATTTGGAGCTGAAAAAAATAAAATTAAAAAAAAACTTGGTAGAATTCACTTATAAATCCATCTGGTCCTTTTTTTTCATTTCTTTTGGAAAATAAATTAATTGTTTAATTTCTTTTTATACAATAGGATTATTTAAACATTCTATTTCCCATTTGGTCAACCTGGACAATTTATATTTTGGTAAATATTTTGGCATTTAACTAGGAGATTTTAATTTGTTAATTTTGTAATTTTTTTTTAGTTCCATGCCTAATTCATTGATATGCTCTTCTTCTTTCTTTTATTGATTTAAGTGTGAGGCAGAAATTTTCCCCTTTGGTAGAATCCCACAAATTTTGATTTATTGTCTTATTGTTGTCATAATCTTTAATGGAAATGCTGATTATTTTTATGATTTGTTTTTTGACCTACCCGTTATTTACAATTATATCTGGTTTCAAATTATTTTTAATCTATGCTTCAAAGGACCTTTACTGAACATAATTTTATTACATTATGGTCAGAAAAAGATTCATTTAATATTTCTGTTTTTCTGCATTTGTTTATGAGATTTTTGTACTCTAATACACAGTTGATTGTTGTGAAGGTGCCATGCACAGTTAAGAAATAGCCATGCTTTTTTCTATGCCCATTCAGTATTCTCCAGAGGTCTATTATATCTAACATTTAAAATTTTAGTCATCTTTTTAACCTATTTCTTATTTATCTTAAAGTTAGATTTATCTAGTCTGAGAATGATCATTTGAAATCCTCCACTGTTATAATTTTCTATATGTTTCCTTCTTTAACTTATTTAATTTTTTCTCTAAGAATAGATGTGTCATTTGGCACATATATGTTCAGTATTGATATTAATTCTTTGTTTATGATATCTTTTAGTAAAATGTAGTTTTCCTGTTTCTGTCTCTTTATTAGATATATTTTTGTGTTTGCTTTGTCTGGGATCATGATTGCTAACTTTTCTGTCTTTTTTACTTCAGCTGAAGCATAATAGATTTTGCTTCATCCATTATATTTCATATATGTCCTTCTGTTTTAAGTGTGTTTCTTATAAATAGCATATTAGAGTTATGATTCCTAATTGTATATTTACATTCTATTCTTTTACATTTTTCTTCCCTTTTCCCTCTATGAGTTTGTTTTGCATCTGACAACTACTTCCCTTAATCTACCCTCAATCCTGTTATTTCTCCTTTATTCCCTTTCCTTTTCCTTACTATCTTTCCTTTCTCCTCTTCCATTGAGTAAGAACAATTTCTATACCCAACTACATATGTCTTCATATTCCTCCCTTTGTTAACTGGTTCAAATGACAGTAAGTTTTATGTGTCTCCCACTCTCTCCACACTGCCCCTTCCATTGAATATAGTCTTTTTTCCTACCCCATAATTTCCCCCATACTTCTTTCCCCCTTCCATTACATTTTCTCTCCATTCTTCCTTACTTTTTAAAAAAAAATATACTTCAAATACAGTAGAATCACATAAAGGTCTTCTGGTCTAATTAAACTTTCTTTAAGATGTCCGGTGATGATAAAGTTCTTAGAGTTTACATATATCATTTCCATATGTAAGAATATAAACAGTTTAACCTTGTCTAGTCACTTATGATTTCTCAATCAAGTATAAGTATATATATATATATATATATATATCTTTAGAGCTCTGTGTTTGCATGTGAAGTTTTCTAAACTCTGCTGGACTCTGTTCTATTCAAAAGAATTGCTTATAATGATTTTATTTCATTAAATATTAATTTTTTTCCTCATGTCGAAATATACTCAGTTTTTCTGGGTAAGTTATTATTGGTTTAATCCTCGGTCTTTTGTCTTCTGGAATATCGTAATTTAACTTTTCCATTTCTCTATGAAATCTTGAGTAATTCTGACTGTGACTCTGGGGTGCATCAAATTTTTCTTTCTGACTGCTTGCAGCATTTTTTCCTTGACCTGAGAATTTTGGAATTTGATTATAATATTCCAGGGAGTTTTCATTTTGGGGGTTTCTTTCAGGATGTTGCCAGTGGGTTCTTTTAATTTCTACACTACCCTCTAGTTGTAAGACATTTGTACAATTTTCTCACATGATTTCTCAAGATATTATTTTTCAGAATTATTGTTATTGTTGTTATCATTCATGGCTTTCACCTAGTTCAGTGATCCTCAAATTCTTTCTCCTTGATTTGTTTTCCAGGGAAATTTTGCCTGTAAACTATTTCATATTTTCTTCTATTTTTTCAGTCTTTTGACTTAAAAAAATACTATTTTTTTGATGTCTCATGGAGTCATTCATTTCCATTTGTTCAATTTTAATTTTCAAGATGTTATTTTCTTCTGCAAGGTTCTGTACTTCTTTTAACCAAACTATTAAGTTTTCTTTCTTCCAAAGTGCTCATTTCTTTTCCATTTTTTCTATCACTCTCATTTGCCTTTTAAAATAATTGTATGACATTAAAAAAAATTCTTTTGGGAATTCTTGTTTGGCTTGTGTCCAGTCAGCATTTCCCCCCCGAGCTTTGCTTATAGATAGTTTCAAGTCATTGTCATCTTTTTAATTTGTGTTTTGAACTTCCTCACTATCATAGTAGCTCTTTTCTTTTGTTTGCTTCTTTTTCCAGCCTATTTCTTGATTTTGGACTTTATTTTAGTGCTGGGCTCTGAGCATTTCTTGGGAGGAGGGGTGGGGATGTCTGGCTTGAGCTTCTATCCTTTTACATCCGTCTGCTACTTTCACAGCTCAGTTTGGGGGCCTACAACTTTTTAGTGCTCTCAATATGGTGTGATACAGGAAGAAGTCTGTTCACTGTCTTCTTGGTCTGATCATAGCAAATTCCTAATCCGGGTTTGGGGCTATTGGCTTGTGTGTGGTTGAGTTTCAATAGATTGCTGTAGAATTCAGTCATTGTTTGGCCACTTGGAGGCTTTGCAGGTTCAGAATAACTAAACAAATAACCCTCCTTTGGTCTGGAACCCCTATTTTGGTCATTTTACTCTAGGCTTACATCTTGGATCAAAAGACAGAACTGAGTCACCTCTCTGCTCCTGGGCTCAGACTCACACAGCTAAATTTCCTTACAAAGTCTGCAGTGAGGGCTCATGTTCACTAGTGACCATACTTCTCTAAATTGGATCTTTGACCAAGAACTGGGTAATGAATGAAAAGTGGCCCCACAGTTTTGTTCCAGCTCTAGTTCAGGACTCCCTCAGGATCTCTCTCTGGCCTGTGCTTTCTACCCTTCAGCCCCAGGGTACCTAATATGTTCTCACACATGTTCTCCAGGCAACCTCCAGCTCAGGTCTGTAGCCCTTCCTGTCTCTCAAGCTTTCCAGAGCTAGAAAAATGATTCAGTGAGACTTTTTAGTTTTCCCAATTAGAAATCAGGCTTTTTCTAGGTCACGGTAGAGGAGATGTTCTGGGTGAACCATCTTGACTCTGCCCATCTATGCTGGTATTCTCACATTTATTTATGCAGCTGTAATCTCTCTCAATTCTAGTAACTCTTACCTTCCATCATGACCTTTTGTTTTCCTGTCTTAGCTAAAATATTCCCTCTCTTTAGGAAGCCTTTACCAATCCTGCTTAATTTTAGTGCTTTTTTCCTATTGATTATTTACAATTTTTATTGTTTTTCAATCCTGTATATGGCTTGCCTATACATATTTATTTCCTTGTTGTCTCACCTATTAGATTGTGACATCCTTGGGAATAGGGACTGTCTTTTACCTTCTTTCTATCACTAGCAGTTAGCATCATGCCTGTCATGTAACAGGTGCTTAATAAATGTTTTCCTGACTGCAACTTATGATTCCCCATACTTTTTAAGAGTCGAAAGTATTCTACCTTAAATTGTTTTTTTCTAGTTCTCTTAAGTATAAAAACCCTTATTTACCCAATTGGTCTCTAAGCTTTTAGGGAATCATGGACATTTGCTTTCTATTTTGTTGTATTCCCCAGAAAGCAAGAAACATATGTAGTATTCGGTAAGTATTCATTTAGTGAAAAAAAAAAAGATTTGGAGTTAAGAGCCCTGGGTTTTAACTATAGCCCTCTAAAAACCCATGAACAAATGATTTCCCCTCAATAAATACCAGTTTTTTCATCTATCAGTGAGGAATATAGTTATTATACTGTATACTTCATAGGATGATTGCAAGGAAAGTCCTTTGGAAACTTGACTAATTGTGTGAGTTATCACAAAGGGATGTTTTCCAAGAGATGTGTGTCTGGAAGAGAGAGAAGAGTGGTTATTTGTAGAGAGGGATAATTGATGGCCAGCCCAATTGCTTCAATGGTACCGAACCCTATCAAGAGATCCTGAAGCAAGTCACCAGCCCGTTGGGCAGACACTGCCCGCAGGATTCAGAGATACACCTGAAGAAAAGTCATACACCTGAGAAGCCATGAGTAGGTTACTGCCTCCATCTCAGGGAAAAGTCCCTTCATATCTCCTGCAAAGACTGAGGTAAAGACTTGCTGTGTTGTTGTTCCCCAAAGCCCTTCGGTCTTGTTGGGAGGCTTTCTTATCCCTAACAAAGGAAGTTAGTCATTCTCCTGGAAGAGGATTTGGAAAAGGATTCTGTGTTAACTCACCCAGTTTGGTCCTTCACCAGTCGCTCTGGACTCCTGGATCCTGGTAGGCTGTGGCGAAGGCAGGAGTCCCCAAAGCTTAGTGGAGGATTCCTGCTGTTCTTCTTTCTTCCAGGGTTTGACTTTCCATCCCTTGTCTATTTTCCATCCCCAGACCTGCATCTCTGACTGCAGCATGTGGGGTGAAGGTGCATCCTTGAATGTCCTGCTGACTCAGCTCAGAGTGGCAGCTGTTCTAAGAAGCAATTTGGCATTTAGCACCTGAGATTTGCTTTCTCCTTTCCGTGAGACTGCAAGCTCAACAAAATGTAGGAAAGCATGAAATCATTTCCAAACTCTCTCCTCCATAATTCAGGAACAGAAGCAACTCCAGGGGAGGCTGATGATCTATGTCCACTTTCCCTTCTACTCCTTCCACCCCATTTCAGAAAATAAGTACAAGTACAAGGGCTCTTGTCCATCTTTGGATGTAGTTACAGAAACCAGGTCATTGTTCTAATTGGTTAAATGCTCTGGGTGAGAAACAATAAAAGTATTTTCAGACACAGCTGATGTATTGGTTTGTTTTGCTTGGCAATGGGGATATAATTACATACGTATTGTGTCTAGAGAACCAACCTCAAAACCAGGTGGATTTCAGCCTTTCCTCTAATAAGTAACTTAACCTCTTGGGGTTCTGGGAAACTCTCTAAGACTTTAAGATTCAGAGAAGGAGACATCCTGTAGTGGTAGAGCATCTTAATCCACAAGTATCAGTGGAAAAAGCATCAGGAAAGCACTAAGAAAACACATGGGAGAAAAGAAAAATGGAATTCGGGAGGAGGCACAAACTGAGCAATTTTGTTATTGCCTCATCAGAATCGGGAATCAAATTCTGCTCCTTTTAATACCATACCCAGAGCTCTTTGCACTTTACTCATTGTCTCAGTTGTAGAGATTTTGTACCACAACGTCTCTTCAGTTAGATGTGGAAGAACTCTGGTGTACTATGTATTGTAACTGGTGATTGTGGGTAAAATGGTTAAAATGGGAGCTTTTTTGCCTTCCAAAATATTAAATATAAAATGATATCTATCAAAAGTAATCATTACATGCAACAAAATTTAGATAGGAAAAAATAACCTTAATTTCCTTTCTTCTTCTCCAAAATGTTCCTGATACATTCTGCCTCCTCCCTCTCCCCTCTGGCAGTATTCCACCACCTCTCCCATATCTCCAGAATAGCACTTAGGAGTTCTGTCAATGTATTTCAAGGCTTGAAAGTATTCTGGGGCCAAATTAGTTTGGAAAACATTGGTCTACAAGGATCCAATTTGTGACTAGTTACCATATGGTGTAAAGTGTTCCAAAAAGAGGGCCCCAAAAGCTTTAAATAATAATTGGCAGCATTCTACATTTCTCTTCCAAATAATTTCAAAAATCTCATTCATCCCCTGAGTTCGGCTATGATAATTGGTGTTATCATTATTTTGTAATAGGGCAACAAGACCCAAAGTACTTATCTGTTACTAATAGTTTTCCAAAGTCAGCAGACCGGGGAAAATCAATCGAATATTTTGGAAATCGACTGTGCGCCCAGGCGGTTTGCTAGGGCTTAGGCGGTATTCAGTAAAGCACACCTATCCTTTTGGAGCTTCCAAACGAGGTGGAGCAACAAAGCATAAATAGAGGAAAATGTTAATAACCCGAGACGTCAGTATGAGAGATGGAGCAAGGTGTCACATGATTGACAGGTTGGCGTTACGTGAAGACAAAGGAAAGGAAGGTTTCTGTGGGTTAGAGTGGTGTAGGAAGGTTTCCAGGGGAGGCTTGCCTTGGACCTTGATGGATAGGTAGAATTGAGATAGGGCAAAAGGAGGTGGTAGGATGTTCTGAGCAGAGAGAATAGCAGAAGCAAATGCACGTAGGTGGGAAAATGCCATCTGGCCCATTCGCTTCATCTAAGTCTCGCCCACACTTACCAATACCATCTGTACCAACACCTACCCCTTTCCTCATAAGTAAACTGAGAGTCTACAGCATCTGTTGGCAGCAAAGACTCTGAGCTCTTCCTCCTTCTAACCAAGCAGGGCACAAGGAAGAAAGAACATTATTTCTATGAGCCCCAACGTCTCGTGTATATTCTGTCTTGCCCCGATTCAATGTCATTCATTCATTCACCATGAGGAAAACACTCATTATTAAGTGTTATTAGTGTGCAAAGAATGTGCTAGGTCAGAGCTAAGTAAGAGCCAGTCTTTGTTCCAAGCTGTGGAGAGAGATAAACCACGTATAGATAAGACAATACAAATGGGAACATGCTAAACTACCAGGAGGTAGTGTCCAGTCAAAGGAAGGGAAAGTCATTGCTCTTGGGGGTACCCTAGAATGCTTTGTGGAAGGAGTAGTTCTGGAGTGGGAGAGGGGCAAGGCACCAAGTGATGGAGGAGGCGCGGGGGAGTCTGAGCAAAGATCTGGAGGCAGGGTTTCTTTTGAGGTAGGAAGATGTGTATCCATGATCCACATGATATTATGGTATTAGGATGATAATACACAAATACACAACCTCGTGTGGTAATTAACTCTTGGAGGAGGGAGATTGTGTCCCCTTGGAGTTAGTCTCCAGTGCTTGGGTTTGGCTCTGTCATGCCGCAGCCTTTGGACTGTGTCCCAGCCATTCCTCCTCTCTGAGCCTCCTTGAGTCTGATGAGGGCAAGGAGTCAATGCTTTCAGTTAAAATGCTTGGGCATTAAGGGGAAACGACCAGTTGCTCTGACATTTTCTCAAGAAGCTGCACTGGGCCATAGTCGATGTCTTTGTCGGACATTGCACTTCTGTCAGTCTGATAGGGGCAGAAAGGATTCACCCACCAGATAATGACCCCAAGGTTTGGTGTGGCTGACGGGACCGATCAGACAATGTGGGCTCGGACCGCCGCTGGGCCCAGAGCCCATAAGAACACTTGAGATGTCTGAGGATGCTTGCCTGCCTTCCTTCTGGGCTACGCAGGGCCCCCTTTGCTGTGGGCCCATGGCCCTGTGGGTGCCCATCGGGTCCAGAGTTCTTCCCTGGTCTCACGCCTGAGTCCGCATCAGCACCGTCTCTGGACGGACTCCCTACCAAGCACCCATCTGGCCTTGGGAGGGGTAGCCAGCCCTTCTCTGTATGGAGCCGAGACGCTTGTCGGCTCAGCTTGAGGAGGGGGCTCAGTGGCTGGCATCTGAGCCCCTGGAGATCTCTGGCAGCTTTCTGAGACAAACTGAACACAAGTGATGCTTTCCTTGACGTGACACCGGCCAGCTTCAGAGCCGTGCAGCCATGAGGTCCGCACAGTGCCTCCGGAGACTCAGGCTGGGTGGGCAGCCTCACGCCTCTTTTCTTCTTCACTTCCTCCCAGACACGTCACTGGCTCTGCCAATGATTGCGCCAGCCTCCCTCTGTGTGACCCTCCTGGGAAGTGCTCTGCCAGGTGGGGAACTTACCCTTCGAAATTTCTCCCTTTGCTGTGATTTGGGCTAGTGTTGGCCAGTGGGAGCTCTGCTTTTTTAAATCATTAGGCCAAGATGGGCCTGTGCTTTGGAGAGCAGGGTCCCCCATGACCATGAGCTGCGCAGCGACTTCCCCCATAGTCGTGGCTTGCAGCCTTGTCAGGTTAAATGATTTCCGGTGGGGGGTGGTGCTGGTGCCCTTGAGGCTATTTTTGTTCTCCTTGAAGGTGTCTCACAGCGTTGCTGACCAGCATGGGGCAAGCACACAGCTCCGCCATCTCATCGATGACTGGGGAGCAGGAGAGCCTCACCTGTGATGTAGAACACCCATAAACATGCCTGTGGAGCTGGTCTGCAGACAGATGCCCTGCCCGGGCAGCCAGAGTGTGCCAGGGTCTTCCCCGGGCCCTCCCGGCTGGCAGTATCAAGGCCTTGGTCACTTTGACAGGCATTCTGCCAGACCTCTGTTCTGTCCTGGGCAGTTTTCCTGGAGTTGTTGAGCAGCAAACAGCCATTCATCCGCCCTTTCTGGAGCCATACTGGCTCTCAGAGAGATGGCCGTCTCCCAGGTGAAGGATCAGCCTATGGAGAAGGACTCTGGTAAGAAGCTGGCTGGCCAGCAATGACGACAAGAGGGGACACCCCTTCCCTCCGTCACTGTCACCGAGCGGCCTATTTCCTTTCCCTCAGCAGAGATGGAAATGGAGGCCGCTTTGAACTCTGGGGGATAGCTTCCTCTTGCCGAATGATGCAGAGAACTTCAGTTTTGTAAGCGCAGTGGACCACTGGCCTGTAAATCTCAGCAGGAATAAAATCAGCACCAGGCCCATGGCCCGTGAGAGCGGCCCAATAGCATTCAGAATGTCTTCTTCTGTTGGAAATTCAGCTAGAGGGATTGCCACCCACCTGAGGGGCTGCCGCCCACCTGAGGGGTTGCCATCCACCTGAGGTGTACAGCCAAAGGCTTCAGCATTGGCTGGTGAGGGGCTGTTGAGAATGCCCATGTCTCTGAGATCAGATCCTTGTTACCAATCGAGGCGACTCCACCATTGCCGAGTCTTGAGATGCCCCTTGCATCTTTGGCCCATAAACAGACCTCCACACAGCAACTACCAGCATGGCACTGAATTTCTTCTGTCTCCTCACTGAGCCAAGGATCCTGCCTCTCTCCCAGTTCTGCTCATGCTCAGCTTCTGATGGAGTTAAATGCTGCTTCTCAGACATGGAGGAACAGTCCTCCTCAGGAGCCCCACGGAGTTCTCATTTTTTGCGCAGCAGCTTCTGAATTTCCCCATCATTTTCATCAAACCAGTCCCGATGTTTACAAGCATTCTGGCCCCGAGGAGTAAATGTGCTGAGGTACACCAGTCTCTGGAAGCTGCCCACTCATTTTCTGGGCCACCGTTGCCAACTGCGGATTGGCTCAGCTTCCCCCCCTATCAGCCACTCCCAGAAGTGCTCTGGTCTGCTAACTCTTCTGGGAGTTACCTTGCCTTGGGCCACTTGGGTAGTTTGGAGAGCATGCATCTACGATTGGTACAGCACACACTGCACCACCCTCACGCCTGCCAAAAAGACTTTCTTAAGGAGAACAAACATGGGGCAAGTGTGCCCAGCATGGCGTGCCCTCGCCAGAGAAGGTGCCATGCTCTACGGGCAAAGCATAATTAAAGAAGCTCAAAAGAAACATGAGATGTGAACACCAAATGTTCCTATGGAGTGAATCATCCAAGCGTTTTGTACTTTTTTTTTTGTTTTGATCACAAGGGAGGGATCCTGTCTGCTGCTGGGCAAAGCAGACATTTTTAGGCACCTTTTCTAGGCCCTTCCTCATGCCAGGAGGCATGTGTGGTCTATGAGGCTGTTGAATCTCAGTGCTGCCAGTGAGAAAATGACCCTGGATTCAGGGTTTCACTAGAGCTCCCAAAGTATCTACACTTGCTGTTTCTTACCTTGCCCATCACCACGGGACTTTGAGGTGGGCAAAAAAGGCAAAATGGGATGGGTGATGTCTTAGGACTTGAGCATGGATTGTATTTAAGGAGGCAAATTTGACCAAAGCGGTCACCCTCATTCTTCTTTCCAGAGTCATCCCAGTCTGGTGGCAAGACAAAAGTCAGTGGGACTGGCCATGACAGGGGTATAGTGGTAACCTTCGTGTCTTCAATGTCTGACCGCTCCACAGAGCCTGCTTTAGCTGCCTTCATGGCCACTGGAACAAATTATTCTCCATCCATTCTGCCGAGGAAAGTCTTCCCATTCTTGGTACAGACCCTCCCTAACTTATTGATTGGTTTGAGCTTGCCAGTTACCCCCAACCTGGGTTAGCCATCCCCTAAAATTCTTTACCTGGGGATGGCCATTGCTCAACATCTTGGACTACAGAGGAGAGTCGGTTGAAAGGTGGGCGCCGAAGATAGAAAGCAGCCCTCATATTAGAGGTACCAGTCTTTGCTGGACCCCAGTTTTTTAGGTAGCAAGATGGTGATTATACCATTTGTAACTCATGTGTTCTGTAATACATGAGAAAAGATGCCCTTCTTGCTAAGACAAACCCTTTCTACTGGAACCAGTGATCTCACTCCATCCCTCCTTCTCCAGCAGACTCACTTCTCTCTCCCTGCCCTCCCACATTTCTTTAGTCTCTAATGTGGGAAGTATCAAAAAACAGCTTTTCTGTGTCTAGTTGCACAAGTTCTCTCCTCCATTAATTGGGATGTGAACTCTGAGGGAAAGAATTGGTTTTGCCTTCCTTTGTATCCTTGGGGCTTAGCACAGTTCTTGGCACAGGGAGAGTGCTTAATAACAAATGCTTATTGACTGTTGTCTGACTAATCTATCTTTTGTTTTCTACAAGCGTTCCGTGCTTCCCCTAGACCACATATAAAATCATTGTCAAGATTTAACAAGTCATATGTGATTTTTCTTGAGAATTTAATGAACATACCCTTCTATAGTAGTGAGATAATGGGACCTGCTTGGGAGAGCATCAGCTTTCTGGATTTGGAATGGAAGTGCAGAGACCCAAGGAGCTTGTGAGAGGCTACTTTGGAAGCATGTCGCTGGTGAGTTATTTTTATTTTCTTTTATTTTTTATGGAAGATTTCAGAGAATCATTACCTTCATTCATTTCCAAGGCTTCCCTGAGGCTGGGTCACTAGAGTCACTTTCTCCAGCTAGCTCTTCATTTCTGTTCTTGTACCCATCATTGTTATCAAATTTTCTTGCACACCCTTGGGCAAGCCAGAATTACACAATCAGATCATTCTCTCTCTTCCCAGTTCTTTTCTTCTATCCTATCCTTGTTTTGATCCTTTTTTCAAACCTCAACCCATCCCTGTCACCCTTAGGATCTTTAGGGATTTCTGGATCCATCCCACAGCCTCTTTCCCTTTATTTCCTTCTAAAACATCAACCTGGAGTTATTTCTTGAGTCCATCTATTCGACTGTACAATGTGGCAATCATAAAGTTTAATCAGTTCTAGGTCTGCCTGTGTATTGATTTAGTTTCTTGTTTCATTTGAGATCTGATATAATTTTTTTTTACTTCCCAAGATACTCCTGAGGAACTTGGTGTTCAGAGCTTGGATCCTTCTTTCTTTTCTCCTGCCAATATTCCCTATTTCCCAAACCCAGATTAGAAGGGATAAGACATTTGAAAAAGATGAGTTTGTGCTGTCTTGGCACTTCCTTTTTCAATAGCAGATTTCTTATGCTTTGATAAACCTTTCTGGCAAGAACTTTAATTGTTCAGAGTGGAAGCGGATCCTTTTACCCTCCATGCCAGCTGGAGGTTCGTCTCCCAATCATTTTCTCCTTCCCACTAGAAGGAAAAAAGGACTGAATTTGGAGTCCTATCACAACGATGCTGTGTTTCTATTGCCATGCCGCCCTTCCAGTCTCAGTGTACAGAGCATTTTTTCTCATATATTTGTCTTTTCCTTTTGGGGGCAACTCTTCATTTCCTGAAAGTCATGTGGCCACAGTAGACACCACTATAAGATACCCCTTGAGTTGTGATATTTTAAAAATACTAGTCACCTTCCAAGAGATTTTAAAAGTCACTTTCCATGAATGACTGCAATAGAATAAGAGACTGACTGGGCAAGGATGTCAGTGGCTCAAAAATGTACTTGTGGCAGCCACCAACCAAGTAGGGTTTCAAGTTCTGCTGGTAGCTTATGGATAACCCAGAGGGGATCCCATGAAATTACAATTTTCATGTCACAGACTCCTAAGTTTTAGAGCTGGAAGAAACCACAGAGACCATCTATGAAGAGTAAGTCATATTCCTAGGCTCACAAAGCTACACAAACTTGTCACACAGGAATGACACTGATTTGTGACCCAGGTTGTCTGTTCTCAAAATCAGGACTTTTGCTATTATACTAGCACCAGATATTAAAAGTCTTTGGTTCTTCTGGAATAAAATTCTATACCAACTTCATTCACAGCTAACGATCTAAAGCAACCTTTTATTTAAAAAGAACAAAAAGCATGGGATTCAGAGAGGAATAAAAACATACAGTTGTATGTTGATATTTGAAATGTAAAGAATGGTGATATTGCTGATTGTTGATTTCAGTTTGAGGACACGGGTCGGGCTATACTGAATTCTTGCAACTTTATGGATGGTAGTAAGTGAAAATAATGGGAGAATATATTGTTTTAACCAGTCTTCATTAAATACATTAATATTTGTCTTTTAAAATCACAAGGGTAAAATGGCAAGAAGTAGGGGTTGGAGAAATAAAACATACTACACCTCCTTTCTCTCTTCCTCCTTATATTGTAAAAGCTCTTTTTGCTTTAGGTTTACTTTTTTTTTTGTATTCTCAGTATCTAAAACAGTAGCTGGCACAGTGCACATTTAATAACAACCTACTGATTGATGTGAATAATATTGATTTTTCTCAAGTTCAGTACAGAACTCAATTTGGTCCCAGATGCCTTCAAAAGATCCTAGAACTTGGAGGTGAAAGGACTTTTGAGAACATTTAATCCAAACGCTTAATCACTTATATGAGGAAATTCATCAGGTTGAATTATGTGCCAGTAATAAATGGAGTGCTGCCATTTGAGGTCAGGTCATTTCTTTATTCAGTAATATTTATTGAATGCCTACTCTATGGAAATCATATTTTTTGTTAGGATCTTTGACCCTTACCTTTTTGAAATGATAGATTTGAAGACTCTAAGTAGAAGGAGAGGTGGTAGATCTGGTGGATCCTTGGTAAAGCACATGGAATATCATTTGAGCTTCTTTCAGTGATCAGGGCAATAATGGATAAATCAGTAAGAATTTGGGCAAATAACAAATGAGAGGGAGAGGTTTAGATTGAGGGATCAGGTTAAAAAAAAGAACTTTAATGTTTTTTCTTCTTTATCCTTGAATATGTTCTCTGTCCATTTACTTTTCCTCACAACATTGAGTTTTGTGGGAGCAGGGAAATTGGTCAATAAACATTTAAATACCTGTGATGGGACAGAGTCTATTCACAGCACTAAGGAATAAACCTGATCTCCAACAGTTTAAATTCTAGTGGGGAGACTAAAAATCTCGATCTGTAAAAGTATATACAATAGTGCATACCCTTTGACCCAGCAGTGTTTCTACTGGGCCTATATCCCAAAGAGATTTTGAAGGAGGGAAAGGGACCCACATGTGCAAAAATGTTTGTGGCAGCCCTTTTTGTAGTGGCAAGAAACTGGAAATTGAAAAGATGCCCATCAATTGGAGAATGGCTGAATAAATTATGGTATATGAATGTTATGGAATATTATTGTTCTGTAAGAAATGACCAACAGGAGGATTTCAGAGAGGATTGGAGAGACTTGCATGAACTGATGCTGAGTGAAATCAGCAGAACCAGGAGAACATTATACACAGCAACAAGACTATACAATGATCAATTCTGATGGACATGGTTCTCTTCAACAATGATGTGATTCAAACCAGTTGTGCTGCGATGAAGATAGTCATATACATCCAGAGAGAGGCCTGTGGGAACTGAGAGTGAACCACAACACAGCATTTTAACGCTTTCTGTGAATATTTCCATGCATTCTGTTTTCCTTCTTAGGTTGTTTTTTTTTCTTCTTCTCTTTCTAGATCTGATGTTTCTTGTGCAGTAAGAAAACTGTATAGATATGTATACATGTATTGTATTTGTCATATAATTTATCCTATCTAGCATGTATTAGATTACCTGTCATCTAGGGGTGGGGGGATGGGGGAAGGAAAGGAAAAGCTTGGGGAAAAAAAGTTTTTTTTGCAAAGGTCAATGTTGAAAGGTCACTCATATGTTTTGCAAATAAAAAGCTTTATTAAAAAAAGTATATACAATAAATATTGATTATAAGATGGAGGCTGGGCAGGCATTAGCAGCTGGGGGGATAAGGAAAGATTAGGAGGTGGTACTTGAGCCTTGAAGGAAATAGAAGAGGCTGAAGTTAGGAGAGAGTCCACTCCAGCAATGAGGGACAATCAATGCAAATATAATGAGGGAGGAAATAAGCAAAGTAAGAAGGTTTTATCTATTCTCTGAAAAGGAGAACTCCCTATTGTTGAATGAACATTTTGAATATTAAAGGGCTTTTAGGCCTTTTTTCCATATCAATTTTCCATATCAATAAATGATAATCTTGAGTCTTAGAAGGAGTAAGTGCCCAATTTTTAGAGGAAAGGGCTCAGGTTATTAGCACAAGTAAATCCTGATAGGATCTAACTGAATGAGAGTCATAATTACAATGGATACTAAGAAGAAAGCCAAATGTTTAGAGTATTTTTATTATTGTTATTCGTTCCAGTCATCCAGTGGAGTTTCATTTTGATGTACTTGAGCTGCCCATTTCAAGGACTGCCTTATTGTTAAGGCTCCCTTTCAACAAGGCGTATTTGGCAATTCCATCCATCACGGGTATTTATTACATTCCTTCTGTATGCCAGGCCCTGTGGTAGGTGCTGGGGATACAAAGATGAATGAAACGATCTATTCAGTAATGAAATCCCCTTGGATAGAGGCTAAGATAGATCAGGGCAATGCTGCATTCTCCCGTGAGTTAATTACACTCTCATTCAGTTCATGATGTGATATTTCAGTTGAAGTGCATTATTTATATTTTAATAATACTCTATACTTTTTAAAGGGAGATCACCATCTATTCCCTGGTAAAATGTGATTTGTTTCATTCTGAAGTATGATTATGACATCTTGGACCAAACTTTTTTTTTTAATTCTCTCATAGGAATGCATTTCTAATTTAAGAAAGAAAATCAATGGAAAAATCTGATTTGAATTACAGAAACTGAATCTCCAGCCAACTTTTCAGAAATATGTTTGTATCACAAAATAAGCTATTTCTTAAACTTCATGCGATTTCATTGATATGGATACGACCAATGGTAGAGTTCATCACCTATCCACACCTTCTCGTCTTTTGTGATTCTTGCATGTTTTCCTATAAATCTTCCATAGGGATGTCATCCAAAAGTTTGAGGTATTCCTTATTTGTAATGAGAGCAAAGGATGACAGATGGATAGCTTTTTGCTCTCACTATAAGATAAGCCTGCCCCCTTTTCTCCATCATGCATTTTTTGGGATGTATCTTACATAATTTCTTGAATGCAAATCATAATTGAGAATGTTACATTCACCAAGCATCTGCCTATTGTTCTCTGCAGTCCTTGTAATCTTGATCCTTGAGAAATTATGGTCATCTATGAGTCATATAACTAACATTTATGGATTACTTTAAGGTTTGCAAAACACTTTACATACACTATCTTTTTGATCCTTACAACAATCCTCTGAGGTAGCTGTAATTTTTATTTCCATTTTACAAAATGAGGAAACCAAGACTGAGATGTTGAGACTTGCTAGAGTCACCTAGCCAATAAGTGTCTAAGGGAGAATTTGAATGTAGGTCTTGCTGACTGCTAGTTCATTCTATTAAAATCCCTGAATCCTCAAGCCATATAGCATCATATGATGTTGATGGTAAAAAGATGTTTTTTTGTGACAAGAAGCTGCTTGGGTTTGCTGAAAGTGTTGTATGATGTTCCAAATGAGATCCAGACCACTCTTTTCCTCCTAGCCAATTCTGCGTCCAGTTCATTCTCCATATGTAACATTTGCCCAAGATACATGTACTAACGGAATAGCTCAACTGGTTGGCCATCCAACTGCATGTCATAATCTAGACAACAAACTTTCTTCATCCGCTCGGCTTTTCCTGTTTGTTGTTAGGCCAGTATCTTTTGAATGGTTATAGATCTCATTGAGGAGGGTCTGTTTCATATTCAGGGCCTTAATGCAATCAACACAATGTCATTCACAAACAGGAACATCTGGAGGAAAAACCTGTATAGGCAGCCCCTCTCAAATTTGCATTTAACATGGGACATCCAACCCATGAAACAAAGAGCAGGGAAGAACCTTTGTTGTTTGCTTACTAAATAGAATGGAAGTGACTTAAGGGCAGGAATTCTTCCATTTTTGTCTGTGTTCCAGGGCACCTAACACAAAGCTTGGCCCAGAGTAAGTCCTTGGAAATAATTGCTAATTGAATTTCTAAGAATAATATTTATATGCTATATCACATACATGATCTGATTCGATCCCCAATACTATTCTGTGAACTCTGTAGTAGGCAAATAAAAAAGAAGAATCATGGGCTTTCTCTCCACTCTGCCAAAAGGAGAATCCTTTTCTAATTTTTCAAGTGAAGAAACTGAGGTTAAAAGAAGGTAAATGCTGGTCTTACTCCTCAGAGTCACACAGGTGGCAGAGCAGGCTCTCACCTACAGTTATTGCAACGCTAAGTCCTCTGCTCTTTTCAGTACAGCACCTGCTTGCTCCCAGTTTAATGAATACAGATATGGGTTTGACTAGGGAAGAACGCATTCTTAGTTTGTTGGTTAGTTTGTTACCTGCTAGATCTGCACTCAATGAAGGCAGGGACGTCTTACCTTTGTATTTTCTCTGGTACCTAGAACAGGGTTGGGCATACAGTAGCTATTTAAGAAAGGTTTGGTGAATGAATTTATGACTGGGTCTTTCACTAACTTCTCAAAATAAGAAAACAATTCCATATGCAACTTCCCCCATGGATTTGCTGGGAAAAGCAAATGATAAAAGAACGATATTAGAGAAGTCATTTTAATGTATTTCAAAGGGAAGGTTAAATATGAACTAGCAGTCCATCGGTAGCAGATATTTTTGGTTGGTTGAGAATATTGTGGCTGCCTTTGAAATGTCGTGTCTATAATTATCCCCCTCATATGCAGAGGGCCCTGTTCGATCACTGCTTCTCCCTCCTCCTGTTCTTGGCCCTCCAACCTTTAGATTTGACTTCCTCACACGTGCACATGGGCCCATCTGAGACAGATTAAATGTCAGCCTTGTGACAGGAGGCTTTCTTCAGGGGACTCTTGCTAATGATGCCTATTGATCCAAGGGGCTGCTTTGGCTTAAAGGCCAGATTGGGATAAATCCTTTTACCCCCTCCTTCTCTCCATCTGTCCCCCCCTGCCCCATTCTTACTAGTTTCATTTATAGAAAAAAATTACCTCTTTGTGGACATGGAAAAACTGTTAATTGTTGAAGTTACAATTTCCAGTGTTACCACATGTTTCCCTGGAGCAAAATCATGATATTGTCTAGGATGTGAAAAGAATTCACTAAAAAGGGGAAGTTACTCATGGGTGAGGAAACTTATATTGAGACATCCTGACAGATGCAGGCCTTTGGCTCCAGTCTCCTAGCCAACAAAGTTCCACACTTTAGAAGTGATAGGGAATGCTCACCAAACTTTGATTTTATGAATATGGGCTTACTTTATAGTTTATGATTTTTCTGACTGGAGCCATCATGAAAATGTTCATCCAGACTATACTTCCAATTTAACAGAACAGCAGCCTCTTAGTTCACTGGCTTAGTTCATTCTCTTTAATTGTTAATGATAAGGTGATCACAAAATGATAGATTTATTGCTGGAAGGAGAGTTGGATATTACTTAGTTCTCCCTTCTCCCCCATATTACAGATAAGGGGAACTTATCTGTAGGTCCAGAGGTCCAGAGCATCTAGGACTCTTTCTTTATACTGTCCTAAGTCACTGTAAACTGAGTTTGAGGGTTACTTGATAAAGGCAGCTAGCAGGTGGTAGAAAATGATGGTGGAGTCAGAAGACTTAGCTTAGCTGGATAATCTTGCCTCAGTTTCCTTATTGTAGCAGGGGAGTGATTATGCTTTTACTCACCACTTCATAGTGTTGCTGTGAGCATCCCATAAGATAATGGATGCAAAGTACTTTGTGGCTATAAAGTTCTATGTAAGTTTAAACTCTACACTCTCATCCAGATCCCTGGTGCTCCCAATCTCCATCTCCTCCAAGATATCACATCCTGTTCTATTCATCCTATTTAGTTTTTCAATCTGATTTCCCTTTTCTGGCTCTATTCCCTAAAAATGCCTCCGGATAGAGAGCAATGACATCTAGGAAAGTGGCCCATCTTCCAAATTCCATTTCACCCTTCCCAATTGAAATGAAGGCATGGGAGAGATGGAAGGCTCTCCTTAAGACATGAGGACTGAGTTCTGTTTTTAGGTCTACCCTTTCTCTTATGTTTTGCTAATAAAGAACAGCTCCTTGTTGTTCTTGTTTGTCCTTCATTCTTGAAGAGGACCAATGATGCTGGGAGGGCAATGTCTTGACTTGAAAGTGAGTTGGATTGAAGTCAGGGAGGGCTTTATAAAGTCACCCACCTCAGTTTCTCCTCCAGAGTCATCTGAGTTCAGTGGCAAGACAGAGATCAGGATGAGTGGAGATGGTCCCGGATGCGATGGGAGAACTGGGCCTTTTTAAGCTAAGGTCTCCCTTCCCTGGTCCTCCTTTGTTTGAGGCAACATCCAGAAATGAAGAAAAAATAGTTTAGTTCGCCTCCTTGGAAAAAAAGAGAGAAAGAACAATAACATCTCAATTAAAGGAAAGACTTGTGACAGATGTTGCAAAGTGTTAGCTGGATGTGATTGAATAATGGGCATCTATAACTCTTAGATGTATAGCAGGCCAGGATTTCCAAATTCCAAAATCTCTACTTGGTTGTCTTTGTTTTCTCTCTTGTCTCCTCAAATTTGACATGGAAAAAAAGAAAGAAACATTATTTTCTTTCTCAAGCAAGTTCATCTCTCTAATACATCATCCATTTATCTGCCAAGGTAATTTTCCCAAAACTTAGGTCTTGTACTGCTATTCCCCTATTCAATAATTCCCAATATCTCCCCATGGCCTCTAAGAATAGATGTTGAACATCTATTTATTTGTTAAAATCCTTCCTGATTTGGCCCAGCCTCATTGGGCATCGCTCTTAACTTTTGCCATCCTGCCAAAGTAGCTTCCCTGTTTCTCATAGCTTACACTCCATCTTTGTCTTTGCACTGGCAATCCCATATGTTTGAAGTGCGCTCCCTCCTTTCATTGATCTTAAAGAATTCCTGTCTTCCTTTAAGTAACAGCTCAAGTACCATTTTCTGATCTACCTTCAGTTGCCAGTTGTCTCCTTCCGGGAGCCAAGAGATGTATTCATTGACCTACTGTTAAGTTTAATCTGAGTTATTATTAACATTTTCGTCATCGATTTCTTAAATCTAGACAATAAACAAAAGAAAAAAGTTCTGATTTGTAGCAGTTGCCAACTTCTCAAGTATGAATGTTACATTGAAAATTTAACAACTGGTTTTCCTAATTCCTGCATACTCTGGAAGGAGACCATTGGCAATTAAAGGTGAATTACTTGGGGGAGGGGGGCAAGAGGCTTCAGGTGTTTCTTAAAGGAAGATTTTAAGTTCTAATTTTCTCCCTCCTTCCCTCACTTCCCTCTCCTGTTTCAAAAATGGTAGGCAATTTGTTATAGGTTATATATGTGTTATCAGGTAAAACACATTTCCATGTTAGTCACAGTTGTGAAAAAAGAAACAGATCAAAGGGGGAAAAAAGCAAAAAAAGAGAAAGAATAAAGTAAGTGAAAAAATATGTTTCCATCTGCATTCGGAGTATATCAGTTCTTTATCTGGTTATGAATTCTTTTCTTGTATTATTGTGTGACTCAGAAGGGCTGAGTCATTGATAATTGATCATCATACAATATTACTGATACTGTGTAGTGTTTTCTTGGTTCTGTTCCTTTCACTTTGTATCACTTTGTACAGTTTTCTGAAATTGCCTGTTCATCATTTCTTATTATACACTAGTATTCCATTACATTCATATGCCTTAGCTTTCTCAGCCATTCCCCAACTGATGGGCATCTCCCCAGTTTCCAATATTTTGCCATTATGAAAATGGCTGCTATAGCAATTTTTACACATAAAAGTCATTTCTCTTTTTTAATGATATCTTTGGGATACAGATCTTGTAGTGATATCACTAGCTCAAAGGGTATTCCCTTTCTCTTTTTTTTGTCATATTGGTCAATCTGATAGGTATGAGATGGTATTGAAGAGTTGCCTTAATTTGCATTCTTTAATTAAAAATAATTCTTTACATAACTATAGATAGCTTTGATTTCTTTATCTGAAAATTTCCTGTTCTTATCATTTGACCACTTATCAATGGGAGAAAAGCTTGTATTCTTCTGAACTCACTCAGTTCTCTATATATTTGAGAAACGAGCTTTTATCAAAGACACCATTTCCCAGTTTTCTGCTTTTCTTCTAATTTTGGTTGCATTAGTATTGTTTGTACAAATGCTTTTAATTTAATATAATCAAAATGATCTATTTTGCACTGTGTAGTGCTCTCCATCTCTTGTTTGATCCTGCAGTTTTCCCCATCCCATAGGTCTAATTGGTAGACTATTCCTTTCTCTTCTAATTTTATTATGCACACATTTTGACCCTATCTTGGTAAACAGCATGAGATGTTGGGTCTATATCTAGTTTATATCCTATTGTTTTCCAGTTTTCCCAACAGTTTTTTTCAAGTAGGTGTGCTCTTATTTTCAAAGCTAAGGTCCTGTGTTCTCGTTTTAAAAGTGAAGAAACTGTTAGCCTGAAGAAATGAAATGACTTCCCTAATCTCTATGGGTTCACTAATATTTAGGATAGTTTTTTATTTTCATATGTAATGGCTTGCTCTTCTTTTGAGCTAATAAATTTAGGTAGGATAATGGATGATAGATTCAGAACTGGAAGTTGTCTTATGTCAAAATCTTAGAAGTCTTTTGTTTCCTCCCCTGTAAAATTAGATAGACTAAATAACCTTGAAGAACCCTTGAAAACCTACTATTTTACAATTTGGATCGATGGTCAGGGAGGATAAAATGGGAGCAGGTTGGTGGCTACCTTATTTTGCAAACACATCTTCAATGGAGAAACTTTCTTTTTCCCTCTTCCATCCTCCGCATCCCCATCTTGCAGAGCTAGGTGCATGGTTTGTGGATGGAACAGGAAAATTCTTCCCATGCTACAGCAAAGTAGATTGCTGTGACATTTAAATTACTTTTGGGTTTTTTTCCTCTCCGTTAGCTGTGCCCAAAACGCTGGGTGTTCAGTTAGCATTTACCATGTGTTCTTAGAAGCTGGCACATGTGACAGACACACAGACACAGGCAAAGCATATGGGAGCTGCTAATTTGTTGTTTGCTAAACTGATGCTGAGAAGTTGTAAGAGTGAAGGTCATGGGGGTGTAGTTTAGCTTGTGTTTGTTTATTCCAACATGCTCAGCTCAGGGGGCCTCTGCATGTGGTGGCGATTCTGAGGCTTCAGGGAAAGGGAGGACAAAGTGGGCTAGCCCGCTGAAGGGACCACCGAGTGGAAGCCGTGGGCTTTGACAAACACTTGCATGATGGAGACCTGAGTGGAAACTGATAAGGTTAGGAAGGAAGGGTCTGTCGGGTGACCCTCCTACCTGATCTACGGGCACAGAATGGCTTTGTTCTCCTTAGAGAAAGAGAGCTTTTGCTCTCAAAAACCATCTTTTCAGAGTCAGAAGTTCAAGGGTGCTGCTTCTAGTGAGTCAAAGGCTGAACTTGACAAATAGAGAATGGGGAAAATCTGGCTCAAGGGTATCTCGTGTGAAAAAGATCTAGGGAAAGCAGTGGACTGCAAGCTCAGTTATGGGTCAGTAGCTTTACATGACTGCCACTAACTCTGATTTAGCAGCCACTTATTCTGTATACTGTGCAGGGTTTATATAAGACCATCATGATGTTATTTATCTAGTAGAGGGACAGGGAAAAAGCATAGCAATTATAATACATCATATGTCTAATCAGTGAATCAGAAGGGCGCAACAAAGAGTGTTATTTAAAATCTCAGAGAAGACTGTTATGATCCAAATGATCAAGGAAAGCTTCATAGAAGAGGAGACATTTGAGTTAAGAGAGAAACTTAAATAGTGGAAGAATAATTAAGGCAAAAAGGATGATGTAAGCAAAGATATGGAAGCCTGAGAGTGCAGTGTATATCTCAGGGTGCAAAAAAGATCAAAAGAGTCTTGGAAAATAGCAATATGAACTTATTTTGGTAGGCAACCTGTCATCTTTCAAGGTTTTTGAGCAGAAGAGGGATATTAGTATATTTATATTTTAGAAATATTGTTCTGGACATAATATGAAGGATGAATTATAGGGAAGATAGACTAGAGGGAGAAGAGATTATTGCAATAATCTAGTCAGGAGATGGATATAGTGGGAAGTAAATAGAGAAGAAAACATGTTAAAAGAAGTGGACTTCACAGGATTTGGTAATTGAATGGATGTGAGTGAGGGGAAAGAATCAAAGGTACCTGAATATTATAACTACTAAAGACAGGGTAAATAGTGGCCCCACACAGGGAAATAATGAAATCAGAAGGAGGAGCCAATTTAGAGCGAAAGATATGAAGTTCACTTTTGGTGACTTGGAGTCCGAGGTGCTGATAGAGTCATGGCTGATTTTACATGCCCCCATGGGGTTTTTGTCCATGGAGTTTTCTTGGTAAATATATTGGAGTGGTTTTTCTTTCTCCAGCGTGTCCCCATTTTACAGATGAGGAAGTGAGGCAAACAAGGTTAAGCAGCTTGTCCAGGATCATACCACAAATCCTGAAATGGACTTTTTGAGGAAGAGCCATCTTAAATAAGTCATTTATTTGGAAGAGAATGGAAAGTTACGGGAGACTGAGGAAGGATGATTGGAAAGATGGAGTTAAAAACAGGAGAATATGGTGCTTTTGAAGCTAAGGAGGGAGAGATGATTAAAAATTAGACAATAATCAAGAGCGTCTGATGATGTGGAGAGGTTAAGAAGGATGAGAACTGAAAAAGAAGCCTGATCTTGGAGGAGTGGAGTCAATAGGAAGATGGTGGGGGAGTTTGATTTCCAGGGCTTATAGAGGGAGATTGGTGAGGAAGTAGAGGCATTAAATAAACATCATTTTTATAAGGATTCTTACAGTGAGTGAGAAGAAGCACCGTGCAACAGAGAGAGAGCAGACAGAGATCCCATATCAGGGATACCCAGATTCTGACACATCCTGGCTCTGCGACACTAGCAAGTCATTCAATCTCTTAGTGCTCCAGGCCAGAGATATCAAACAAATGGCCTTGCAGCCCAAGCTCTCCTGAGGTAGAGCCCAAACTAGGATGAAATATAATTAGGAAATATTTAACAAATGGAAATGAAACCAAGGAAATGATAGACTCAGCCCGGGAGAGAGATCATTCTATACAAAGTATGTGGGTATATATCTCTCTATATATGTAATACATCAACACATATTCTTGAAATAAATAAAATATAGTATTATATTTAAAAACTAGATCAATATACAACAAACATGTATAGATCCTTATATATAGATTGGTGGTCCCCTATTTTTTTAAATTTGACACCTCTGATCTAGGTGATGCACAAAACTCTATAGAAGATCCTAACATGGATTAATAGAGGAAATTTCCTCATATAGGAGTATGCAGAAATCATAGGTGACAGTGCTGTTACCCATCGTTAGCAAGCAATATTCAACCTGGCCCAGTCTGTCAATAGATTATGGCCAATATTCAAAATTTTGCTTAATATTCAATCTTAGGACTTAGTGATGGCTTCTTTCAAAACCAAGAACTCAGTCTTACGCATAGACTAGCAAGATTCACAGGCAGTCAAACCGCTGTTGGTGAGCACAATTGTCCTTGGGTCAGCATCGGTCTCTTGGGACAGGACAGCTCCCACACCTGCTCTGATGGTGCCTAAGTGAAGAAGAAATGGTTTTCTTGAGTCTGCACAAGCATATACCAGTTAATGCATGGCTAAGAGAGTTAAATCCTTGAAAGGTTTATTTTTGTGTCATGAAGGCACCCTAGTATTCTAGGTAATTCAGATCTACAGTTACTTTTTCCATTCAGCTGTTGGAAAGTAGTCAGTCCTTCCTAAAGTCCCTGAGTCAAAATCCAAGAATTCAGAGAAAGGAAAATAGTCTTTTCTTTGTCTTCCTCAGACATGGGATTCTGATAGTATCCACCATACAAGTTCAAGACCTAAACCCACTGGTGGCCTAGCAGACAATCCAGGGCATCCTGAACCCACACCATGGTATACTAGTCCATTTTAATTCTTTTTTCAAAGCCTAATAGTCTACATACATCCATAACTTCCCATTCTTCTCTGGGACCAGCACTACGGGTGATGTAGAAGGGCTTCTGAATCCTGATTCAGTATTTCTTTGAGATGGTTCCTGGGGCCTCCAAGGATACAAAGAGGAATCCTTCTAGATCTTTCATTAAGAAATGGTGATCTGTGGGCTGCACACCTGCCATCTTGCTGAACTTCAGGCTCTTTTACTTATTACTTGGTGGAGGGGTCCGCTTTTCTCATGCAGTCTCTCTCATGTCCTCCATTTCTTTGGTCCCCGATGTGTCCAAGGAGAATCAGTTTGTACCCTGCACTTCTCTTAGCTGATTCTCTCCTTTGACTTCCTATTCTATCTTTTTTGGTGGCTCACACTTAATAAGAAAGTCCCAAGCCAACAGAGGCCAAACCTTTTCACCATCAGGAAATTGTTCCAAGCTCCTAAGTAACCCTCACCTCAGGTAACTTCAGCAGGG
Source organism: Myrmecobius fasciatus (assembly GCA_023553655.1). Classification (NCBI taxonomy): domain Eukaryota; kingdom Metazoa; phylum Chordata; class Mammalia; order Dasyuromorphia; family Myrmecobiidae; genus Myrmecobius; species Myrmecobius fasciatus. The sequence goes on from JAJPUD010000437.1 coordinate 154,723, forward strand.
CCCTCCCTGTGCATTTGCAAAATAAAGATCACCATGGTGTATGGAGTTGGCAAGTTTTTCTTCTGGGTGCCCATGGTAGTATTAATAAATTTAGTGTATGCTTCTTATAACCTCTTGTCTTTATCATATTGAGTTGCTAACTGGTCCAGGCAAATCTTCCAGAGGGCTGCAGCTGTCTCTATAACATTTTCTGACTCAGGTGTCTCCCAACCTTTTAGTGCCTCTGGGGCCTGCCTTGTCCAAGCCCCTGCCCTGTTCTTCTCTTAGTGGTATTGAGGGAGAGGGAGAGGCAAGGTTCTTGATTAGAGAAAATGCTGACTTTTGGCCTCTAGTGTCTCACTTTAGACTTAATTGAGGTGTTCGGCTTCTGTGTAAAAATGACTTTCTTTGATTAGGAAAGTTCTGCCTTTCCAAGTTATTCCTCTACAGAGGTTGGAATAGTGTAGAATTCCCAGGAGTAATTCCTAGTGGTGATTCTTCAGCTTTATCTCCATCATTCACATTCTCAGATAGGACTATCAGAGCTCCAAAATTGTCTTTTCTGCTTCAAGGTTATTAGTCTCCATTGGACATTCTTGCTTCTCATTTCTACCCAGAATCCATAAAATGCCCTTCTTCTTCAAATATGGGTCTACTGCTAATGTCAAGAGATCTATATGCTTTTCAATTGCGATGAGAGAGAATGAAAGTCACATGTATCACTTCCTATCTAGGTTAGAGATTATTCCTGACATGAGCACGTCAATAAATGCATATTAATACAAACAACAGGCGGATAGTGTGACGGCAGGCCATTCATTGGAGAAGTGTGCTGTGTTTAAATAATACAATATCAGGGAAATAAGAATGAATTTTAATTATGAAAACTGTTATCAATGACTTTTCTGTGTATTGACCAATACAAATAATCATGGATATAAAAACCATTCAAATTTGCATGTAAACATATAGAATATCAATGAAAATCAGTGAAAGACAAGTCATATGCTGATATTTTCTTCCTAAAATCACGTAGAGCATAAAGCCAAATCAGTTTGGGTAAGCTCTTTATAGTTACAGAAAATAAATGAAATATGAAAAGAAAAAGAGCAATGAAAGGAAGTAGGGTTCTCCTGGAATAATCACTGGGAGAAAAAATTCCAGGGTACAACTGGGAAATGAAATTGAATTAAAGTTGTGTCTCAAAATAAAATCTGTCAGTTTAGGTATAGGACCATGCCAAACAAATATGAATGTAAGGATGGGAAAGTAAAATCCCCTTCTAAGGAGCAGTAACCAAAGCAAATTATGTAAAATTAAAGAAGATGAAGAAAACAGCAAAATTTCACAACTGTCCTGCTGGAGAGGCGAATCTCAGAAATACCTGGATCCAACCTATCAAAGCAGAAAAAAATGGAAACCAAATGGCTTCGACAAAGGGAATCCAAACCTACTACCACTTTAAAGATGAAACTGAAAAACTTTCTTTTAAGATTTCCCTTAAAAAAAAAGAAAAGAAAAAAGAATTCTTTGCCAGTCACTCAGAAAAAACAAAGAACATTCACTTTAGAATTTTGTGCCAGCCAAGTTTTTTTAAACTGTCTAAACTAATAAGCTTTTAAAAATTAAAAACTTGAGGAGCTAGGTCATTTACAACTAAAAGTCTGAGGCTATCAGGCCAAAAGGGGAAAGGCCTGTACCCAGGGCTATTCCTAAGGTAGCACCATCTTTCAGAAAATAAAAATAACGCTCAATACCTGAGTCAAAAGATGGGTAACCTCAGAACCACTCTGAAGTTCCAAGACCTTTTAAAAATCAAAGAAAGGGACAATTCTACCAAAAGAAGGGACCAAAAGTTGCTAGTGAATCATATTTCTGTGGACTTGCTCTTGCACATACACCCATGCTCCTATGGGTAAGACACATACACAAATGTGCGTTTGTGTGTACTTAATTATGCAGAAGGCTGGCTTTGGACAGGGATCATAGCTAGATGCCTGTGATCTGACAGCAGAGAGAAGAGAGGGAGGTCTGTATCAGTGCCATCTTCTGCCTTGGAGAAGGACCTTGACCAGTTGGGTTTAGGCTAGCTTTTTTCTTGGCTTCAAGGTGGGCATTGGGCTTGAACCTCTATTTACTGTGTTTCAGATGTTTATCATCAAGGGTGGCTGCTGAAGTAAGATCCTGAAGAGAATTGGATCAATGCTGGAGGAAGAGGAATTAGGCTGAGAAGCAGTAGAGATAGCTCTGTTGACACTAGAAGAATGGTGAAAAAAGTGAGCAATGGAATGGAGTAAAAAGTGGATATCAGACAGACTCTTTTCTGAGGGAAGAAAGAGTCGAGGTCCTAAGACAATTTGATGCAAATTTAGGAGTTCAGAATGAATTTGGTGGAGGGCTAAGAAGGAGGAGTGAAGAAAATATTGGAATATTCACTATGGGAAATGATAAAGGTATAGAAGAGCAATTGTGGAGCAGCAAGGAATCAGCTAAGATTATGTAGCAGGTTTGTAGTTCATGGAATTAACTCTGCTCTGGGACCGGCTTAGCAATGCTTACCTGCTTTGGAGCTGGAGTGGAGAAATGGGATAGTTGAAGTGGGTTGGGAGAGTGAGGGAGCAGAGTTATTTTGTGGGATAACACAGTTTTAGACTGTTAGAGAATCAGGTCAGAAGCATCCTTCACCGACCATTTTGCCATTTGCCAGATCTACCACTTATTATGTGAAGTAGTTCATGGGCTTAACCAAATGTGATTAAGCAAGGTAGGATCATAGAAGGTTAAGCAATGTATGGGTTAGAGTTACTTACTGACAAGGGAGGCTGGATGAGCTGACATCATTTGGGATTATCTAGGGACAAGGATGCATAGGTCACAAATTATGAAAGGTCAGCAGAGCAAGGGTCACGGCCAGTGAAATCATTAAAATGACTCACATGAGGTCCGAGCTGAATGGGGGAATGGGGGGAAATGAGAATGGGGGAAAGTGTAGCTCAGAATGGGGGAGATGGAGAAGAGGAACTTGTTTTGTTTGGCTGTGCATGTTTGTTTCAAGGAATTTGTTTTTCTTTTCTTTGCATCTTTCCAATGGAGTGGGTGTCAGGAGGAATGAAAATAGATTTCTGTTAATTAAAAAAGAGAGGGGGGAGATGCTGCAGATGCAGAATGTCACATGCACTTTCAGATGAGGTCATTAACTTATTAGTTTTGTTTAAATGTTTTTTTTTCCTAATGAGATCTTTTGTAGAATGAGAGAAATATGTAAATAATGGTAGCGTTAAATTTTGAATAAAACAGAATAAAACAAACAGCCCTCTCCTCCCCAAAACAAAGCAAACAAACACCCCAAAGCAGAATGGGCTGCTTGGGGAGGTGATGGATTTTGCTTCTCATCAGAGATTGTCAAATGGACTCTGGATGACCATTTGTTGCACATGTTATGGGGAAGGGATTCCTTTTTGAGTGTAGGTTAGAGGAGAGGGTCTCTTTGCAGCCTAAAAATCTGAGCTTGATTAAGCCTTAGATTCTCTTGAAATGTTTGGGGATGATAAAATAACTTGATTTGCTAGATATTAGGGCATGTACCGTGACCATAGGCCCGGGGATCGTTTGCCTTTATTATGGAGGGAACAAGACCATGCCTGTTCCATCACAACCCTGCTGTTTAGAGCCATTCTATGATCTTGAAGGAGGGGGGGAATGTCAGCCAAGACAAGTCAAATAAATTCTGACCATTCTTCTCATAGGTTCCTCTTGATTTGATATAACATGAATAAAATGATTAGACTTGTCAGTGGAAATAAAGGTCTGAATGATTGGTTATAAAAGAAAACAGATCGGGGCTGTAAGTCGGTCTGGCCCGAAATGGAAAGTGAAGAACAAGAATGTTCTGGTTTTTATCATAAAATGTGTTCCCACGTAGCCTAAATAAAATATTCAAGATACACACCATCTGCTTACAGAATCCGAAGTCAGGAGAATGTGGGGTTAATCATAAGCTCATGGTTTTATTTGGGGAAAGTACTTGAAATATATGCATTTCTTTCCTCATTGGAAAGAACCAGAATTTCCCAATCAAGTATGGTGCTTGATGGAGGGAACTTTTAATGGGGCCGTGATGGCTTCTCTTAAGCGGACTCCTTCTACTTTACCGCACTCCAGCAGTTGGTAAATTGCATCTCAAGCAGTGTCTTGTTTCTGCTCAAATCTTCCCTGATTCCCTCAGAAAAAGCTGTTTGTGCCCGGACGACAACAGCTCCGATTTATGGGTGTCCTCGAGTCTTGGACGACATGACTCTGGTCTGTGAAAGATACCGACGCGGGTTTCTCCTAGAGCCCAAGGACCACTCGGAGCCTTTCCTGAATGCGTCCTCCGCTAATTCGTGAGGTGATCCCATTAGTGACTTCTTTTTGATTCATTTGCTGCCACAATGCTGGTTCTACCAGCTCTCCCCTGTGTAATCTGGGGAAGGTCACTTAACTTCTGAGAGCTCAAGTTTTTCATGTATGAGATAAAGGATCATAACATCATGGATCTGGAGTTAGAAGGAACATCACTGAGCCCAGTTCCATGACTTTGCAGACTAAGACCCAGAGAGCCTGCGACCTGCTTAGGGTTCGGCCGCTACTGGGTCCCTTGGTAGCCACTTGTCTACCTGACCCAATCTAGGTTCTGGAAAGTGATCTTGGCAAGAAAATTTCCAGTGATTGAATGACCAATTGGAGTCGCAGCGGGGTCGCACCTTTCTCAAGTCCACACCCTCACACGCCCCGATATTTTGGTTCCTTTTGTACTTGTACAAAATTTGCCAAATGACATCTTTCAGGGTCTTAGCTAAGAAGTGCCTGAAGTAGGATTCAATCACCCTTCTCCCTGATTCCCCATCCAAGCACTTTATTCCATTCAAATGAATCAAAATGGTGTTCAGTTTCCCCTTTCCCAGTGCCTCTTACTTTCAGTTGCTTATCTCCTCTGTAGATAGCTTATTTGTCTATATTTCTTTGCATGAGTCCTCCTCTGTTAGACTCCATTCCTTGATTTTTGCCTTTGTCTCTCTAGCATTTAGCACACAGTAGGAATTTAATAAATATTTATTGATCGACTGATTGACCTTCAGCTCTAACACTATGATCCTATTAAAACACATTTCTCAGCAATTATAATGTATATTACTGCCATTAAAATCTTTGGCCCATAAAGGAGGCTGGACATTTTTAGCTTTATTTGTGTTGATTGATTTTACTCAATTGGATTCTATGCCCAGTTGGCAAAGAACCAAGCTAAAAAACCCAAGTTAAAGCGTATAAAATGCCAATGCATAGCAGTACAGAAAATGTGAAAGCTATTCCCTTAAATGCCTCTTTTATTTTCCTTTCTTTTTTTTGAGAAGTAGAATGGGGGTAATTGAAAGATCATTTGATTGGAGTCAGAAGACCTGGCTTTGAATACAAAGTTCATCACACATCCCAACTGGATGGTTATTGGCACACTCTTAAGCTTTTATCGCCTCAGTTTCCTCCTACGTTGCCTAGAGAGCATGCTTTTTGTTTGGTTGCTTGCTTTTTATTTGTACCCTGAGCTTTTATTTCATTGGGAGGGAATTCTGTCATTTATAATTCGAGCAAGTTTCCTGGAATACTGTTAGGTTAAGTGACTTGCCCCGTATCATACTGTGAGTATGTGTCAGAGGCAGAGCTTGAGGGTCCCTTACGCTACCTTACTCTGCAGAACGCCTCTGTAAAAGGGAGATTTTACCACCCTCAGAGAATTAGGTGGGTCTGGTGGTTTCAGGGGCAAGGTATTACTTCCAAAAAAAAGCACTATATAATCAGGAGAGAGTGTGTGGGCTAAGCATATATATATACACTTGATGGTGCAGCAGAAATTCTAAATTTTCAAACTTGCTTATTTCCTTGCTTTTTGTGATCTATAGAGAACCAGGCTGCCAATCAATTAATCAACCAATCAATCAATAGTCTGCCTGCTCAGCAAGGCTATATTATACATTCTGGGCAGCATGTAGTGCAGCCCTCAGGACACCAGCTCAGTGGCTGCTTCTGAATGTGCTCTCAAAGACCTCATCATTTCCTTTGCTCACAAGAGGGTGGTCATACTACCATCTCTTTCCCCATCTCCTCTCTCTCAGCCCTGGGCTTTTCAGGGCTCGTAGGACCCACGCCATTGGCCTTGGGTTCAATATGGATCTGAGAATGATTGAAAATGAGACTTCACAGAAATAAGAAATCTCTCTGTGCTCCAGTCCCCACCCCTTGTATCTGGAACCTAAAATCTTCTTGGTCAAGCTCATTCTAGACTCAGCCTATTGACTTTTTGGTGGGCACGTGATTTACCAAAGCACAGCAAAATAAGTAAATGTTAAAACATAAAGAAGGCAAAAATATAAGAAAGAGCTTTGTCCTATTGTCTTTCCTTCCAAACCTTTTGACCATTTCTCAAAATGAACGCCCCCAAACAAACCTACTTTCTACTTTCTCCAATGGTGAAAGAATTAGGGGCAGGGCTTGTTTTGTGTTTGAGACTTCTTTTCAGAGGCTAGGCGCCTTAATCAATTAGGGCAAAAAATGACAGGAGAGGAGTTTGTCTTTCTTTCTTTCATCTCACTGGATGATATGGCTCCTTCAGGCTGCTCCTTCAGAGCCCTGAAATCTCAGTCTGCTAGCAGGGCTGCCTCCCACTGTTCTTTAGGCAGCTGCTGTCTCTGTCCTGGTCCAGTCTCAGCTCTGGGCAGTCCTGGTCAGAGCAGATCATGGCACTGGCAACTGCTTCTGTGATGGTCTTGCTGAAAGGTCAGTCCAGGGGGTAGTCTATGGTAAGCCTGCCTTGCTAGCCCAAGGAAAGACCCGAAGGGAGAGAGTGGGAAGAGAGGTAGCAGATCATGGAGATCATCTCCAAAGCAGCCCCACTCCCTTCCTGACCAACATCCCCTCCCTTTGCCCTCTCGCCACTAGCCTTTCTTGCCCATGAAGGCTGCCAGCTTTTCTTCTGTTCTAGGCACTAACCTTGATGGTGTGACAACTTAGACAGCCTCAGTGCACCAGCAGTTACGTGGCTGAATTCTGCTCTCTCACCCCCACAGAACTCAAACTCTGCCCTCTTCCACCCCACTGATCCCCACATGGTAGCAGTAACTACTTGCACGCTGCTTCCCTGGGTGGTGAATAAGAACCCCCTTCCTTCCTTTTCATTTTCAGTGGGTCAGAACGAGATGTATGGAATGAGCAGCTGAGAATGGGCTGTGATGTACATCCTAGATCTCATTAATAATCTATCCCCCAGAGGGAAAATGCCCTCTGCATCCAGAGAGAGAACCATGGAGACCGAACATGGATCGAAATATAGTATTTTCACCTTTTTTCCCCATTTCTCATGGTTTTTCCCTTTTGGTCTGATTTTTCTTGCACATGACAAATATGAAAACATGTTTAAAAGAACTGCAGTCTAGCTTCTATCAGATCGCTTGTTGTCTTGGGGAGGGAAGGGGTGAGAGAAAAATCTGGAACACAAAGTCTTACAAAAATGAAAGTTGAAAACTATCTTTACATGTATTTGAAAAATAAAATACTATTGAAAATTTAAAAATCTATGCCCCAAACCCATCCTTCTTCTAAATTTTTCTGTTTTGGGGGGAGGGAATTGCTATCCTTTCAGTTCCCTTTGTTGACAACCTCAATGTCATCTTTACTGACTTCCTTCATTTCACAAATTGAATCATATCCCTTTGTTTCTATCTTCACATCATCCATCCTTATATCTCCCCTCAAGAGGCCACTCTTGTTTAGGCACTCAAGGGCTCTTGTCTGGACTATTACAATAGCATCCTAATTGTTCTCCCTGCCTCAAGTCTCTGCTCTGCCTAAAGGCCAGTATTTCTCTAAAGAACAGCTTGATCATGACACCCTCCTCTTGCTCAATGAACTCTAGTGACTCCCTTTCAACTTTAAGATCAAATAATATTTCATATACATCTCATCCTTTTTGTTTTTGTTGTCTAATTCTTCTAGTATACATAATTATTAACATAGTAGTAATTCATATAAACTATAAAATATGTATATATATACATATATATGCTTATATATATGTGTGTATGTGCATGTATGTAATTGAGATTGCATGCTCAAAGGGGTCCTTCATTTTTGTAAGGTCCTTGATGGTAAGAATTGTTTCATTTTTTTTGTTTTTGAGATCTGTATCAAATGAGATTTGTGAGGCTCCCACAGTGCTTGGTACATAGTAGGTACTTAGTAAATCCATGTTCCTTCCCTCACTTTGTATCCCTTGTGTCTAGCACATAATAGCCACTCAATAGAGGCTTATTGAGGTGGTCTCTCCTGGGAGAATATTCTGCTTCTGGGTCTTGGATCTCAGTAACAAAGCCCTGTCTTCAGACTTGAATTTGAAGATGTCACCTCCAAGATCAGCACCAGGACAGCTCTGTTGATGGTAATGAACCAATGTCCTTTTCTGACCTGATCAGAACTCAGGGACTGCTGACATAGTATGTTCTCTACAGGCTAGCCTTATTTAGGGCTGCTGCCAACTGCACCATCCTGCTGCACTGGAAGATGCATATTCGATGTACTCCACTGAGTTTAATTGCAGAAAGAAAAGAAAGAAAAAGAAAATAGAAAAAAAAAGCCGAACTCCAGAGAGAGGTAAGTGATGGCCTGTTATAGAAATCCCAGGTCAGCAAAGAGGTATTCCAATCGACTTTTCTTTGTTTCCTTCTTACTTTTGGTTGGCGACTTTCCATCTTCCCTCATGGAATCCTTTTCTTTGTTCCCTTGTCCCGTCTTCCCCAGCTTCCGCTTCATCGCACCTGCTCAAATCCCAGTGAAATAGCCACATATCAATGATAAAAAATGAAATTGTTTACCTGTATGCACTTAGGGATATCAGTAACGAAGAGAAGTTATTGGCTTTTGCCAGAACCAAAGCAGTCATGGATTTTCTGTCCTTGAGATTATTTTGATGATCTGTCCATTCGTTTATTCATTCATTCAGTGAATGCTTATTAAATGTCAGGTACCGTGTGAGAATTTCAATGGATGGTAGGGATAGTTTACAAAGGGATAGATTGAAATTCAGGGTCACAGTTGCTTTGAAGGGCTTTTGGAGGGATAGTGACCCATTTAGGGTCACTTGAAAGTCCAAGTCTCACATACACCCAGTTACAGAGAAAAAATGCACTGGACTTCAACTTACTAGAACTGGGTTCAAGTCTAGGCTTTGACAGCAGTTTCATCTAACTTTTCCAGCCTTCAGTTTTCTCATCTGTAAAATGGAGATAAATACCCTTTTACTATCTTTCACTTCATTATTGTGAAGTTCAAGTTAAATAATGTACAAAAAGGTTATATAAAGTGTTTCTCTCTCTCTTCCCCCTTTTTCCTCTCTTTCTCTTCCCCCCTCTCTTTCCCCTTTATGCCCTCTCACACTGTCTTCCTGCTCTCTTCATCCTTCCTTCCTTCCCCCTCTCTCTTTCTCTTTCTCCCTTTCTCTTTCCCCCTGTATCCCATTTACATCGTCTCCCACTTTTTCCCTCCTTCCTTCCCTCTTCCCCCTTTTTATCCCTCCTTCCTTCCCTCTCTGTCTCTGTCTCTTCCTTCTCTATATCTCTCCCCCCTTTCCTCTTTACATCCTCTCTCACTATCTTTTACCCCTTTTCATCCCTCCTTCCTTCCCTCTCTGTCTCTCCTTTCTTCTCCCTTTCTCTTTTCTCCTTTTCTTTTTATACCTTCTCCCACTATCTTTCCTCCCTTTTCATCCCTCTTTCCTTCCCTCTCTGTCTCTCCTTTCTCCTCCCTTTCTCTTTTCCCCTTTTCTCTTTAGACCTTCTCCCACTATCTTTCCCCCCTTTTCATCCCTCCTTCCTTCCCTCTTTCTCTTTTTCCCCTGTTTCCCATTTACATCCTCTC